>OY728140.1:1811247436-1811847436 GCA_963277665.1 Viscum album | reverse complement strand
TAAATAAATTTACTTTTACCGTGTCTTCTTGTGTTCTTATACTATAAGGTTAATAAACTTACAATAACAAGAAAAACGAACCCCAAGTTGTTTATTATTAATATATATAACCATATCTATGTCATTTGGCCTAACCATTGATTTTTAGGAATAAAATAACAATTAATAATATAATATTTGTTTTAAAAACTATTTTATGTCAATTTTGACACTATTTACTAATTGATTTTTTTGAAAATCATAACAGAATTATTAGTTCACAAAAAGTTAATTAAATCAATAATAACATGTCATATTAACAAATAAAATTTGTGGAATTCATAAAAAGTCTCAAATTACATTTATTTGGGTATTTATAACATCAATTATGTCAATATTTCATTAATAAGATAATTATTGCATCATTTTGTGTTATAAATAAATTATCTTATTTAAAGTCTAAAAATTACAAATAAAATATCATTATGTAGGAAATAATTTTATCTTTCTAATTAATATTTATAGTAGAATTTATCTTATGTATAACCCCATATTAAAAATTATTTACTTATTAAACTTTGATTTTAACTATTTTAACCCTTCTTTAAATAAATTAATAATAAATGTCCTAATCTAATCCAAGTGAGCCTAAATTGTCATATTTTATTCCTAAGGTTGTTTCTCGTCGAATTACACTTATCCAATAGAATTATGACATGTTTTAGGGTAATAAAAATATCATTTTTACTCTTAATTACCCTATTTACTTTTAACCGTGGTAAATAAAAGTAAAAAGTTACTATTCACCAAAAATTATTTTCATCTCATTGAACTACATTTTACTTACTGACATAAACCGTGTCTCTTGGATTTTTGAAATTCCACTCACAGAAGAGGTAAAATTATGTTTTATGAAAAATTCAGTTTTTTTAACTACCACTTAGTGGTTTCACTATTCATCAAAAATTGAAAGTTTTCAGAGAAATACCAAAATTTCACCCTAGGCTAATTTCAATATTTCGAATCCAAAAATAAAGTCAATTTTGAAAAATAAAATTTACAAAATTTCAAAAAGTGGATATTACTATTCATAACGGCTAGTTTTAATAATATTATAATAGCATAATGTTGTTTAGTGAAACTCGGTATTGCGTACGATGCTAGCTATCAAGGAAGGTCGCGATTGCATGTAAAGAAAGCCAAGCAAGTTTTGTGTGTAGTGAAAATTTTCTTTGATGATTTATATTAAAACAAAATATTTCTCATAAAAGTCTCGGGTGTTACAGTTTAACATTAATCACCTCACATGGACACATTTCAAATGACAAGGAACTAATTAAAATTACACTATGGCATGAATTTAGCATTAAAAAGTCATGTTGGAATTCCATATAATAAAAAACATGTTTAAATTTCATGATTACATGGTTTTATAATAATGAATCAAGTGGGCATCAATTATTCTTCAAGCATGTCATGTAATCTAAAAAATTACAATGTTTTAACAATGATAAACACACATGGAAAATTCATATCACAGTACTAACATGTTAAGTAATCCATCACAAGGAATTAACAATAATTATATCATGTGGGAAAAATATTAAATTCAAAAAATTTATTTTTAAAAACCCATAATAGATAATCAAAGGCATTCCCATATGCATCCTCAACCAAACAACCATAATCAGTCCTCCAAGGAAAATCCACCCATGGGGTGGCCCTTATGAAAAGTAAAAAACCCAATTCATGCTTCAAATCACTCAAACAATTTCCTAAATAACAATAATCAATAACATTGGTTAATTATCAATCATGTCAACACACAAAAATGGGTGCACCACACTCTGTAACATATAATCAGCTTGAAAATTAATTAAGGGTGCAATACCACCTACCTTGTAATCATATGACTCTCTTCGTCCAGTGTCGACCTCTAATTTGAACTAGATTGGGGTAGATATACATAATGATCAGAAACTCTTAACCTTATATAGATCGGTTGAGACAATAAATCATGAAGAAAAGATCATGTGGAATTAGGAACATACCAATTGACTTCCAATGCATCTGACAGTTTTCAAATCAGAGTTTTTATGGATATTTCAGAGGAAAAACTTGACTGATGATATTGGTTCATGAACCTAGTGAGAACATCATTCAAAATGACAAAATATGAGGCAACTAACGATTTTAGAAAAAAATCATCCCCGTGAGTTCTAATATCCTACACACCATGTATATACCACAACTATCCCCTTTTGTTGAATTCCCTTACACGCCTTTTACAACCATTACATGGGATAATTACATAGTGTGTACTAGTATGTACACGGTGAGTAACTACATAAAATAGTCATGTAAGGCTTGGAGTCTAAATTTAATCTATTTTACTCATTTTCATAAAAAACTGAAAGGAAAGGATTTGTACCTCAAAAGAATAATCATGTTCATGTAAAAATACCCCCTTAAAATATTTTCCATGAATTTCCATTCCAAGGGTAGTGATGAAATATCAAAGTACAACATTGTCCACTGTGATTGTACATCGTCCTCCCTATCCCAACTCTCATCCTATAATTGGTCAGGATTTCATATCACTCATACTAAATGGATAGACCAGCCACGAATAACCTTATTGCTATGATCCAAAATTTGAATAGGATGATCCTCAAATTCTGCATCTATTAGTAACTCAAACTCCTCAGGTTGAATATCGTGATATGGGTATAAAAATTATTCCCATAACTAAGAAATGTGGAAGACTTTTTGTATAGGTTAGTAGCTCTAAGTTCATGCAACCAATATGCCACCGGCCTGACCATTTCCAGAATCTCAAAATGGCGCAACATATCTCGGTGAACGTTTACCCAATCTACTGATCCTCTTGGGTCCCATCCTTAGGGAAACATGTAAGAAAACATGATCCCTCAGTTCAAACTCTAGTTGTCTTCTTCATCAATCGACATAATATTTTTAACGATATTGTGTTGTCTCCATCTGCTTCTGAATCAACGAAACCTATCAAGTGCTCTCTTGGCAATGATGAGGTCCCTGCAAAGCTACCTCTCCTGCCTCCATCCATCACATGTGGTGATCAGCATGCTCTACATTAAAAAGTATCATATGGTGCCACCAAAATAGTATCTTGAATGCTACTATTATAAGAGGAAACATCAAGGGTTATGTGTCACTCCCAAGAACCCCTAATATCGAATATGCATGTCGTAGCATTCCCCCAACACCTAAATTGTGCACTCTGACTATCCATCTGTTTGAGGGTGGTAAGATGTGCTCAAAAACACATGTGTACCTAGCACCCTCTGTAGCCCTTTATAAAAATGAGATGTAATCTAGGCATCCCTATTTGAAATGATAGAATTTGGATCCCCATGAATGCGTATATATTCCATGATGTACAACCTCTCAAGATAATCAACACTAAAAGTTTATTTAACCGAATGGAAATCTGAAACCTTGATGAACCTGCCAACAACAACCCATATGGCATCATTACCATGACACCTCCACCGTTTTAAATCCCCACAAAGCATTCCCTTATATGATTTAGTAATTCTACCAGCAAGATATTCCTTTTACTGGGAGAACCCAAAAACAATTGAGGAAATATCAACAGCCTCAATGAAAAAAATGGTTGAATCCTGATTGATGTTAACAAAACTGTTCACACAATCTTCCCTTATATTACATTATAGACATTCACACCACTCCCACTATAAACTGGAAGAGTGTTCAAACTAGTTCACTCAAACTATACATGATGAACATGAAGGATAATGAGCCACAACATCACTAGATGACTTATCTTAGAAATATCTAGCTTTGAAAGTTGACATATAATAACAAAAACACAACACCATCTCCCAAGGCACCATTCACCCACAATGAGAAAAAGTGAAATTTAAATCCACCCCACTAGGACCATTACCACTTGTTTAGCATCATATATAAGCCCGAAAATATGTCTGAGATAACCTATGATTCATAAAACTAGATTCGATGGAACTCTCCAAGGTTTTCCATGCTCACTAATATAAGTGAGACTTTGCTCAAACACTAGAATTCCACATAAGAACACTAATAGAACCTTGAGTTACATCCTCTTCGAGGTCACGTCAAATAAATCAACAAGCATTGAAGTGAGGATTATTTTTCATGAAATCCTCAACTGATAAATTTGTCCTAAAAACAATGCAATATGCGAATCCATTGATTGTCTCTTTAGGAGGTTGCAATTTTAGTTGCAAAACAGTCACTTTTGTTTTGTTTGTGTTCACACAAAAAAGAAATTTGGGGATTTTATTAAATACTCTAGAATATAATATAAATATAAACTAAAGTGAATTAAATTTTATTATCATGATAGATAATTTACTAGAAATAAAATAGGTTTGATACCAGAATCAATACAGGGGTGGCAGATAAGCTTTAACCTCCTGGACACTCCCCTCTTACTTGTTTAAAATTATCTCCCTAATGGATCTCTCAATTCCTACCCAAATACCTCTTGATAAACACCTTATTTTTCAGGGATATAATATTAAAATCTCATGATGATTGTTTACCCTCCTATAGAAGTGATCAAATTACTTAAAAACCTCCAAATAATCAAACCTAATAGAAATCACTATGCTGAATGGCAAGACCTCACCGAAGAGATTAAAATAGGTAAATCAACTATTTTACATCATAGATTTGGAAACCATACAAAACAAACAATTTGAAAATATATTAATAAAATAAAACTACTACTGTCATCTAATAAACATAAGTTCAAGAGAGAGAAAATAGAGATTACACATGAAGATGAAAACTCGAAAGGGAGTGTTGGTCATTGCCGATGTCCGCAGCCACATGGTGCTTAGCCTCGCATCACATGAGCAGCCCAAATAATCTCCATTCTAGAATGATTTATCACTATCTTCATCATGGTTTCTACAAAGACACCCCCCATGAAATGAATGATGAGATGGGAATAAAAGTGGAGGAGGATAGAAAATTCTTATATCAGGATTCTATCCATCTGACGTTGGCTTCTGTTTGGAACACTTCTTGGGAGAATCACCATTTGCACTATTCTATAGAGTTGTGAAATATTATATTCTCTATATGTCCTCAAATTTTCAGACGGTTTGGAGATGTGATGTAAATGTTTTAAATTAATTAGTCAACAAATATTGATCTACCCGAGGGGACTCTTCATCTTCCACATAAGTTTCTCACGCCCATAGTGCCCTAATGATCACATTTGTAATTGAAACTCATCATGGACGCTAACCATTGAATCCTCTTGCCTCTCAAATTGGAATTAATGTCCTTGGACACCTTTATCTGGAGCTATTATTCCATGAAGGAGGTGGGATCCACACAACCGACCATAAAATATTTTCACAATGAATGATTTATTTTAGCCATTAGATGGATGATTTAGAACATGGTCTAGTTGACAATTATGAAGATAATATGTCTGGGATTACATAAAAAAGAATAATTCAAATTTTAAATGTATTTAAAATGATTTTCGAAAAACATAAAACTACTAAAAACTGTTCAAAATCCAAAATTAGTGCATTTTCAAAATTTATCTCAAAATACAACAAATTTCCAAAAAATAGGCAATTTCACATATATTGACACAATGGTGAGGATTAAATAATTGAAATGTTGATAAAATATATTGAAAATATCAGTTTTATATATTCCTCTACACATATCACATGGACTCTGGGATAATTGAGCATCACAACCAAATCAATGCATATTCAATACCCTAAACAATGAGGTTCGCCAATTAACCACCATGAATCAAATTATTTCAAGCCTCATAAAAAATGATTCATGTTTTCAATTTAGTTCATTTAATCCATTTGCACTTCTATTCTCCTCTCATGCCCACAACACACCAACCTCACTAAAATTTTCTCTAAACACAAAAATATTGATTTTCAACAAAGATTTTTTATCCAAACACATGGAAGAATCATCATAGGATTGAAAATTTTGATATCTCCACATGACGTGATCCAAGAAAATGTTATAATCATGAGTGATTTTTACGGTTTTTCTGTGCCCAAAGTTTGGTGGGAATCAAATTTCAAAAATTATGAGGCCGAATAAAGAGTGTTTCACTCATTTTTGAAGAAAAAATTGCATGAATCTAATCTCCACTCACGTGTGGTATCCTTCTTTCTCACCTCAAATTAAAGTCATATTTGAGCATCTATGAGAATATATTTTCCACCTCATTATATCGGGATCTTATCAGCAAAAGTCACATTTCTCTTTTTCTTCTTCTTTTTCTAAAAATCTTCAGATTGGGCATAGAATTTTCTTCATTTAGAGCTCTAGATAGGCACAACTCTCTTCCATTGAGATCTCCAGACAGGCACATCTCCCAAAAAAAATTCCAATAGAAAAAAAATTTCTTTAGAGTTTGAATCACCAACCAAAGCAACACCAGATAAGGTATCACACCACAAGTCATCTCCCATACATTTAAGATCAAATATATAATGAATTTATACTTACAGAGATGGTTGGAAAGAAAAATGGATTGTAATGTGGCTATCTAGAAGGAAGTACATGGATACTATGGGATCAAGAATTATAAAATGTTCAAGGTGGGAGAGAATAAAAATGAAAATAATGAAAAGGGGGGATTTCAATCATAAACAAATTACCTCAATCATTTTGAACACAATCTTCTTCAATGCTCAGAGGTTTTGACATAAATAGATCGTTTTCTGGTTCAAACATAGATTCTTTGATTCACTCAAGATGTAGGATGAATGTTAGGAGGGTGAAAAATATATTCAGAACCCCCACGGGAAAGTGATTTTCAATATTAGGCAGCATTAATAGCATGGGATTCAAAATTCAATGGTCATTTCATTAAATTTTTAAAACATTTGAACATGAAACAGTGCCTTTGTCAGCATTAATTTATAACTAGATTCAAGGTATCAATTGGTTTACTCAATGATATTGTTTTCAAAAATTAAAAAGATCATCGTGTATGATCAAAAGTTGTTATTTTCAGAATTTTAAATCAAACACTCAAAATTTTAAAAAGAAGAGAACACACCAAAAAATGAAAGAGAAAAAAATTAAAAAAATACACACAAAATCCCAATCTACCCACCATGTTCCTCCCCCCAAACATATTTTATGAAATGTCCTCATTGTGGGAAAAAATTATGTGAACATGAAATTCAAAAAATTAAAGACATGACAAAAAAAGAGAGAAGGAAAAACACAACTGGGAATCAATTGTATTCATCTTCATGAAGATGGATCTCCTCATATGGAGGATCTAGAAAATTCTCTCTAAAACACGTCAACCAGTTACCATTGACTTTGAATGGTGTCGCTTTTCCTGGTTCTTTTATCTGGGTTGTACCAAAAGAAAAAGTATGAGTAACAACGAAAGGACCATACCATTTGGAATGAAATTTACACGAGGGAAACTTCAACTTCGAATCTAATAGCATCACATTGTCTCATTCCTTAATGTTTTTATTGAGAACAATCTCATCATGAAATTATTTGGTTTGTTCCTTATACAACCTAGAATTTTTATATGCATTATCTCTGATCTCCTCTAGCTCCTGCAAAAAAAACTTTTTTTCTTCTGAGGCATAAAACAGATTCACATTACATGTTTTAACAGCCCAAAAATAAGTGTGTTCTAACTCAACTAGAAACTAAAAATCCTTTCAATAGACTAATATAAAATTTCACATGAGAATTGGGGTTTTTAATGAAGTCCTATAATCCCAAAGTTCAAAATCAAGTCTCAAACACAAATCCTTTTTATTTAGGTTCATAGTTTTTTCAAGAATTTGATTGATTTATTTGATGGACAACTAAAAAATTCCATTTGTTTAAGGGTGGTTGTGTGTAGATATCCTATAATGATCTCCATACTTCTTCAATAGTTAATCCAATGTATTGTTACAAAAGTGAGTACCTTGATTTGTAATCAAGAACTTTGGAAATCCAAACCTTGAAATTATCTTTTCTTTAAAAAACTTCGACATAGATATGGCATCATTAGCTCTTGTGGGAATAGAT
The DNA here is from genome assembly GCA_963277665.1 of Viscum album. Classification (NCBI taxonomy): domain Eukaryota; kingdom Viridiplantae; phylum Streptophyta; class Magnoliopsida; order Santalales; family Viscaceae; genus Viscum; species Viscum album. The sequence goes on along the minus strand of OY728140.1, from coordinate 1,811,839,363 downwards.
TCTACCCACTTGGATACATAATCAAAATCAATAAAAATTTAAATATATAAAAAATAATTGGGAAAAGGTCACATGAAATCCATACCCCAAACATCAAATACATTACAAAACAAAAGATGTTGATGTGGCATATCATTCATTTTGGAAATGATCCATTGAAATTGAAAATTTATACATGTCCTCTAGAAATCAAAAGCATCACTAAAAAGGGTGGGCCCATACAAATGAGAATCGAGCACCTTTCATGTTGATCTTTGAGTCTTAAAGTGTTCTTCATAGCTCATTGTGTGAAATTTTTTTAGGACAGATTGAAAATCAGAATTTGGAATGTATCTCTTAATCATTTGATCACTACCAACATGCCACAAGTAAGGATCATCCCAAATATAATGCATTGAATCACTCAAAAGTTTAGAAATTTGATTCGTGGAAAACTAGTGGGTAAAATCATCAGAAGAAAAATAATTCACCAGATCATCTAACCCTAGACTTTATGTTTGAGAAGCATATAACTCCTGATCTTGAAATGTTTCTTTAATTGGTGGATAGATCTGAATATTCCCATTCAAAACTGATGGTATCCTACTCAAATGATCAACAACAAGGTTCTCATATCCTTTCTTGTCCTTTATATCAACAACAAACTCTTCTAACAACAATATCAATCTCAAAAGTCATGGTTTTGAATCATTTTTTTTCATCAAAATTTTGATTTTAAAATGATTAGTGAAAACAATCACCTTAGATCTGAGCAGATAACATCTAAATTTGACTGAAAAAATACAACAGCCACTAGTTCCGTCTCATTTTTCATCTAGTTTGATTGGCCATGATCTAATGTTTAATAGGAATAGGAAATAACATGAGATTTATTTTCTATACTTTGACTTGAAACCGCCCCAAGAGAAAATTCAGATGCATTAGTCATGATTTCAAAGGGAAAGTCCCATTTGGGAGGTTGAACAATGGGAGGGGTTATCAGTTATTGTTTCAGCTCCCCAGAGCCCTATTTAAAATTCTCATCAAACACAAATGGGGTGTCTTTCCAGAGAAATATTGATAATGGAAGCTCAACCTTACTAAAATCCTTAATGAATCTCTTATAAAAACCAGCATGACCAAGAATTTGTCTCTTATATCTTAATGCTTTTCTGTATTGAAATGAAGAAATTACCCCAACATTGGATTTATCAACTTATATTCCATCCGGAGACACAACATGATAAATAACAATTTCCTTACCCACCATGAAATGACATTTTTCATGTTTAAGAACAAGGTTCTTCTCAATTCATATTTCAAGAACATGATTCAGACCTTCCAAACAACTTCCAAATAATGATCCATAAATAGTGAAGTCATCCATAAAAACCTTCATTCATGTTTCATGAAATTCAGAGAAAATTCTCATCATACACATTTGAAATGTTCTAGGAGGATTACCCAAACTGAAGGGAATCCTCCTATAATCAAAGGTTCCAAAAGGTAACATGAAAGTGGTGTTCTCTTGATCCTTTGGTGCAATTTTAATTTTTAAATAACCAGAGAATCTATCATGAAAACAATAATGGGTTTTCCTAGCCAGAATTTTCAGGACTGAGTCAAGGAATGGAAATGGGAAGTTTTCTTTCCTTATATCATAATTGAGCTTCTTGTAATCAATTCATATTCTCTATTTATTAGGAACCCTAATTGGATCAAGCTCACCAAATTCATTTCTTGACATTGTAAATCCACTTTTTTGGGAACAACATGGATTGGGATAACCCATTGACTATTAGAGATGGGGAAAATAATTCCATAAGACAAAAGGGTGGTAACTTCCTTCTTAACAACCACTAAAAGTGTTGGATTCAACCTCCATTGAAATTATCTAACTGGTTTAACATTTTCTTGCATGAAAATTGTATGAATGAACACTAAAGGGATGACTGCCATTAAATTAGATAGATTCTATCTAGTAGCTTTCTTGTGGGTTTTTAGAACTCTAAATAATTCATTCCCCAAGTCCCTTTACCAATATCATGAAATGATAACAAGGAATATTTTATTTTCACCTAGTAAATCATATTTGAGATTCTCAGGAAGTGGTTCCAACACTAATAGAGTTGTGGTATTTTCATTGATCTAGGAGCATTTGTCATAGGTGTGATTATTTAGTGTGGATTCATATTTTAAGGGACATTCACCATGATGATGAATTTCAATGTTATCAGAATTTGTGTCCTGTGGAAAATTTTTAAATTCTCCTAGGAGACCACTAGTAGTATTATGGATTTCTAGAAAGACATATTCATTAATTTTGAGATAAATAGAATCCTTAAAAGTAGTCTGAACATTTGATGACTCGTCAGAAGATTCATTTTTCAACTTATGTTGATCAAATTCAGTAAGAAACAAATTCCCATCATTGAAAATAATAGTTTGTTTCTCATTACAGGAAAAATTAGGTAACATCTCAGTGGAAAACCAATAAATATTGTTCACTTGGGGGGATGAATTATCCGCACTGGGTGTTTCATGGACTGAAAAATATTTAAATTAACGACATCTCTTACAAACTCCATTGAAAGTTTTACCTTGTGAACATTGATGATTTCTTTTTCAGTTATTAGGAAGGTTATTCCAAGAATGAGAGGTTCATGGGTACTAAACCAATCATCTTCCATATCCAGGATATAGAAATCCATTGAAAATATCATGTCTCCCACCTGAACAATAACATCCTTTGTAACTCCAGTAGGCTTGGTTGTACTTCAGTTGGAAAGTTGAATAATGATCCCAAAGGGTTTCAATTCTACAACATGAAGAGATTAGTAAAAATAATGTTTCATAACATTGATAGAGGCCCCAAAATCTAGCATTAAATCCTTGAATTCACATTTCCCAATGGTGCAGGGATTGGTAAAGGTTTTTGGATCTTTACATTTGACAGGAAAATCATGTTGGATCATGGATTTAACATTCCTCCCAAAGTTGACCTTTTCGCCTCCTTTGAATTTCCTCTTGTGAGTACTCATTTATTTTAAAAACATTTCATACATTGGAATTTTTTTCACAGGATCAAGAAAATGAATATTGACTTGATCTTCGTTGAAAGAATGAAAACCCTTCTTACTAACTCATTTCAGCACCTGTCTTCACTGGTGGTTCACTCCTAGGGTAAGGTAGTGGTGGTTTTGATATTTCTATACTACTCTGAGCACTTTACTAAGACAAAAATGGCAAAACATCGTCTTCCAATCCATCTTTGTTCATTAAAGCCACATTTCTTCTCTTGAAATTGTGTTTCCCTTCAAAGAACATTATAAATATCTAGAATTTCCATCAATGTTGAGAGTCTTATTAATAGTTTCAATAGCAGATTTTGGTTTCTCAATTTGAGTGGTATTCAATTGTTTTCCACTCCTAAGTTCAATTGCACTCACATTTTCCTTCCCTTTATCTCTCAAATTCACATGAGGCTGGGAGGGAAAACCTCCACTCATATGATTTTTTATGCAACTAAGATCAGAGGCTAGTAAACCCATTTGTGTGATCAGGGTATTGAACATATTTTATTGCTGATCTTGTGTCTGTTTCATTACCTCATGTTGTTTACTCATTACATCTTCAATATTTCTCTATGAATTTTGAGTGGGAGGGATAGGCTGTAAGTTTCTTCCAGAATGATAATTGGCTTTCTCATTGAAATATCTGTGTTTTAATAGCTTGATAGTCCTTAAAAGTATCTTTTAGATTGTTCATGATGTCTAAATCATTAATTAGATTTTTTGTTCCAGCCTTGATTGCAATTTTAATATGTTTGAGATGACCCTGGTTGGCTTGATTGAAAGTGTTTTCTAGGAAAAATAGAATTGTAGTTCTCAGAAGGTTCTTGAATGTGTGGGAATTGGTCACTAAAATAGTCATTGGAATAAAAAATTACATAGTGGACTTGAATTTTAAATGATTCTTTAGGTTTGGGTGGTTTTGGGGTGTTGTTGGATAACATCATTGACCTCGCCATAGTGGATAGATCATAATTTTGATGCGTAATCATGTTTTTTGCATGACTAGCAATGGGGATCTCTTGGGTAGATTTCACCTGAAGAGTGCCTCTTGTACCAAACTATTGAGCATTTTGGGCCATGATAGCAATTAATTTCCAAGCAGGAGTTGGTGTTTTGTCACCTAGAGACCCTCCAGTAGTATCATCAGTCATGCTTCTATTAGTAAAACACAATCCCTCATAAAAAATATTGAATCAAATTTTGGTCACTGATTTGATAGTTGGGGAAACTGAAACAAAGTCTTTTGAAGCGTTCCCAGTACTCATGCAATATTTCACCTTGAGTTTTCCTAATTCCAAAAATCACCTTTCTAATGGAAGGATTTCTTGAAGCAGGGAAAAAAATTTCATGGAAAAGTTATTTCAATTCATTCCAATCCCTAATCAAAGTTAAATGTGAATATAAAAATGATTCTTTGGAAACTCCATCTAATGAAAAACTAAAGGACCTAAATTTTATTAGAATTGCATCAACTCCCTAGGGTTTCATGTTGACAGCATGATAAGTAAATTCATGAAGGTTTTTATGTGGATCTTCACTAGGAAAACCATTAAATTTTGGAAGATGGTGAATGAAACCAGATTTAATTTGAAACCCAATAGGTGCATCAAGATATTCAATGATATTTTCTTGATTTTCATCATAAGATAAAGCCAATTATTTCAAGGTTCTATTTTCAGGCATTGGAATTTCAGTTTCAACCAGGTTCCTTATAAATGTGTTATTTAAAGATTCCCAATGAGGGACAGAGAGATTTTTGGAAGTTCTATCCCTAGAATGAAAAGTTATATCAATTTCAAAATCCAATGGGAACAATCTTTTGTTAGAATTTCATGTCAGGAAAAAACTATTTCCACACAAATCAACTCAATCAACCTCCCTAACAATGGGGCTAAATGAAATGTGGATTTATTGTCATGAAATCCTCAATAAATAAATTCATCCCCAAAAACAATGCAATATACCAGTCCCGAAATTCTCTCTTGATGAGGTTTCAATTAGAGTTGAAAAATTATCACTTTTGTATTGTTTTTTTTTCATTAAAAAAAAGAAATTTGGGGATATGATTAAAAAATCTAGAACATAATAAAATATAAACTAATGATTAATAAAATTTCTCATCATAATAGAAAATTGAAAAGAAATAAAATAGTTTTGATACCATAATTAAAATAGTGGTTACAGACAAGCTTTAACCTCCTGGACACTCCCCTCTTCCCTGTTTAAAATTATCTCCCAAATTAATCTCTCAATGCCTCCCCAAACACCACGGTATAAACACCTTATTTTGAAAGGATATCATATTAAAACCTTAATATGATTGTTTCTCCTCATATATAAGTGATCCAATTTCTTGAAGTCCAACAAATAATGAAAACTAATTAAAATTGATATACATAACAGTAAGGCCTCACCGAAGAAATTTAAATAGGGAAATAGACTATTTAACTTAATAGATTGTGAAACAATCCAAAAAACAATTTTAAAATATATACATGAAATAATACAAACACTATCTTCCATGAAATATAAGTTCTATAGATACTCAATAGAGATTACACATGAAGATCAAAACATAGAAGGGAGTGTATGTCGGTTGTCGCTGTCTATAACCACTTGTTGATTATCCTCCCATCACTTGAGCAGCCCAAATGATTTCAATTACATAAAGATTGATCACCATATTCATCATGGTTTCTACAAATCCACCCCCCTTTAAATGAAATAATATTTGGGAATATAAGTAGAGGGCAGGAAATTATTATGTCCAGATTATGTCGGTACGAAATTGGATTATGTTTTCCACCATTCCAGGAAGAATCACCCTCCAGACCCTTCTAACGAGTTCTACGAAACTATATCCTTTGTACGTCCTCCAATTTCCTGCCTCTTTAGAGATGTGATGTAAAAGTTATGAAATAATTACTCCACTTATTATTCTCTTCCCAAGGAGACTCTTCATCTTTCACATAAGATTATCAGTCAAATAGTTCCCTAATAATCAAATTTGAACTTGAAACTCATCATGCATGTGATATATGTAATACTCCTACATCTATAATTGGAAATAATGTCTTTTGAAACCTTTATCCGGATTTATGAATCCACAAATGAGGTGGTCTCCACACAACCACCCATAAAATGCTTTCAAAAAGAATAATTTATTTGAAACATTAGCTGCATAATTTAGAAATTAGTCCAGTTGACAAATGTGAATAAAATATGATAGGGGTTACATTGAAAAAGTAGTCATTCTAATTGGATCAATATAAAAAATGATATTTAAAAAACATCAAACTAGTGAAAATTGTTAAAAATCCAAAATTAAGGATTTTTCACAATTTTGCTCAAAATACAACAAAATTACAAAAAATATGCAATTTCACATATAATGACGCATTTATGAGAATTAAATACTTGAAATATAGATAAAATGTATGGAAAATATCAGTTCTATCATGCATCTAGAGACTATACAAGGTGTTCCTACACTGGAACCCATATATCACTCAGGATTAACTAAAACTCATTGAAATCATTACCTCAGCACAAAACACATAAATGATCATGAACTAGCCCAACGAATATTCATTTTAATATGGATAATAACTGAAATAATCTTATTTCATCCATGACAACATCATGATTGGGGAAATTATAATCTCTTATGTAAGTGTATACTATAAGTATTTCAAGGTTTATAAGAAAAAGTAAAATTGAACCACAAAAATGTCATGATGCCAAGAAAGCATCAACATGAAATAAGACTACCAAAGGCCGTCAAGTATAACCAACCATTTCGGAATGGTCCCTAATTGTGATACTTTTACCTAGAAGGACACATTTAATCAAAACTAATGTGATGATCCCCAAAAAGAAATGCTTTAAACATCGAGAAGAAGGACTAGCCACTCTCAAATGATCAAATTCATAACCAACAAAAACCCGCATGTTTCATTCCAAAATCCACGATCATCATGTCTCATCACGTAGAATGAAATCATAAATTTAACTGATTGGTATGTCAAAACACCCATGTTCTAGAATTTCCTCCTGGGTAGTGGGAAGATCTTGGTTCCACACACTCAGTTCAACCTACTATGGGGATAACATGAGAACCAAAACAATTTCTCAATGCTCAATGATGTAACGAAACATGGTAGCTCATTTTAACAATTATCACTCATTGGGTACCACGTATGTCAACCTAAAATATCCCATGTCTATGAGTGGAAAAGGTACATTATGTGTAATATTCATAGGATTTCCATCCTATTCATCATAGTACTATACGGAACACATGGGAATTGGATCAAGAGAACATCATCCACAAAACCCTTTACACTGATGACAATGTACTAAATCACCCATCACATAAGAAAGGAGAGGTTCATTTGACCACCAAATTATTTGAACATGCCCGAGGCATGTCTTACCTATTGAACCTAGAATTCATCAATTCTCATTTCCATATTAAGGTTAATGATATGAAAATCACTAATTATAACAAGCGTGTACTCTTTAAAACCCAAACATCATACCATGGACAACAACCCATGAGTAGAACCAACATGAGGAATCTCACAGCAGAAAAAAATACAACAAGATCTAAAAGTGATGCCTATCACGGGATATCCCCTTACGAAGGATAAGCATCGACCACCATCACTAAGTCACACTGAATCTTATTTTATAGGCTCAAAAGCCCTAATAATTAGACATTATTTTAAGAAAAATCACATGAATCATTCTATAAAACAAGGGTCTTAGAATCTACTTTAGCTAATTGCATAATGTAAAATAGGAATTTCTCATCATGATCTTTTTAAATCATTTAACAACATTTACATTATTTCAAAAATTAAAATTTATCTTGTAGTAACCTTTTTAACAAACAAAGTGAACTAAAAGTTTCTCATTAATCCAACTAAGTTCCTTACAAATGAAACACAATAACAGTTGTTTAACCATGATAATCATGAACACATTTTCAGAATAATCCGACAACAAAACCTTGAATGATAAATAGTTGAGGCATCCTCCAATTGTGATCCTATAAACAATACATAAGTGAAGGATCCTACATTGGAATCCCTAGATTAGAATATAAGAAATGACATCCCTTATGGGATCCTTGATAGCTAGATAAGAGATAGAGTCATCCTAATGTGGATCCACAAAGTCAAAATAAAAGTAGTGTAGTCCTACAAAGGATTCATGATAACAATCGGCATCACGACCTCATCGGCGAGAATGGAACATCTCACATAGAAACATCCTTAAATCATAGTTCAAGAGATATAGCTCAAAGATAATCTTGGGTCATAAGTCACAACTAAGTTGGTGTGAACACCCACCTGATCATTTACAATCTAACCTCACTCTCTGTAGACCAATAAAACAATAGCTGAAGTAAGAACCTCTCTATAATGATAAAAATACCTAAAACACCCATTTTGAGTCTGTAGGACTCTCCGTGGGTGTCACCATTATGATCTATGTGGAATCATACTTTGAATGGATTACTCGGTAGCCCAAAACAGACAAAAAAGGGGTATAAAACCAGAAATGATCACTCATGGGTACCAAAAGATAAGAACACAATGTGTACCCTAATGCTCTCACATGGTCATTCACTCCAACTAGCTTGTTCATGTAAACACCCTGAGTATGTGGTGTGTATTTACATTTCACAGTGTGTACAAATTTCTCCCTTCAGGGCCATGTACTTTTACACAGACAAATCCACATGGGGTCTGCCTATGAAAAATTACACTATGTTTACCAAAAGTACACAATCATGTATTTTTCCAGGACTAGTATTCCATATTATTTGTCACATGGCTGTACACATGGTCTTCTACCATGTGAAATGTATTCAGTGTACATGGAATGTACATAAAAATAATTTTCTCCCCTAACAGAAGAACACATGGTGTGTGTTCACAGCATCACATACCGTGTTGTCTGGGTTTTCAAACATAATTTCTTTTAACTCAATTAATCCTTCTTTGAAATACCTGTTTTGAAAAATTAACAAATGATATTCCCAATTCATATCTTTGGGGGCCCATAATCCCCAAAAATCATAGTTTTGAATCCACATATATCATAACATAACACAATTTACAACCAAAACATGAGCCCCCAAATTTCGATCCAAGAGGGCCCATACAACCTAGGGACAAATATTTGACATTCATCGAATTCGAACAATAACATGTACCTATACACATATGAAAACAGTATGAATACCTATCACTGTATCTATCACAACAACATGCAATATGTAAGGTGCTATAAATTTTAAAGAAGTAATGCATGTCATGATATTTCTAAAAATTTCTTACATGATGCATGAGATGGAATACCCTAATCTCATCGAGTTACAAAAAAAATAGAACCATCATGATATCTTTTATAATATAACAAAATAATTGTTTCACTCAAAAGTTTAATCGAATCAACTGTAACCACTCAAAATCTAAAAATCACTATTCAATTTGAGCCAATTTGGCTTTTCCCTATACACGAGGAAGCTACCCCTGGGCACAACTTATTACAAAACTCCATTGCATTCTTTTCTCTATCTAATTTTTCTATATATTAATGAAAAATAGAAAATAACATCCTCTCGTAACACTTTGTAATGCCATGGATCTAGATGCCACATTAAGGTTCCCCTTACTCGGTTGGCTACATAGCCTCAATGACATTTCCCCAAATGTCACTGGCAGCTGACTAGCTTTGAGGGCCTAGTTGTAATTCTGCTGAAACTATTCCCTCATTGGTAGAGTGAAATAATATGGAAATAATAACAATTAAATAGCTGAATAAACAATACCATAATAGAATATAATCAATAGAGGATGGAAACAATTACCAGATGTCATAGCATACAAATGATGATTCTTCATATAAGTTGTTCTAGGAAAATAACCAAAATAAGATAAACTTTATTAAAATTCTATCCATGTACAAAAAGTTAAAAAGTGGTAAAAGTGACTCAAGAGCATCTCAAGCCTCAGCTTGGTCGCATGATCTCCATCTCTTAATAGAAAATCAACTACCTATAGAATGTTTCTTACCCTTATCGACACCTACAACAATATAATCTATTCGGGCCCAGAAACCTTATCCAAAAGATATGTGAGAATAAATACTATTTGGAAACCATCCATGATCTATTTTATCCTATCATATAATATATATAACATGAAATATAAAATACTAAATGTTGTAATCTAGGAAGTAATCAAAAGTAAATAGTCTTACATTAATTTTTATTCATTTATATTAATTTGATGTTTATTTATTAATTCAATTGTGTTGAATTATATCAGTCTCATTATCTGGGCTAAGCCTGGAAACCCCCATGTAATAGAAAGCACACCATATACCTTAGAATTCTACCTAAAAAACTACGTGAAGACCAAATCCAAACTTTTTTTTCTTCTTGGGATACGCATCATAATTCATTTCATTTAAATATTAAATTATTAACCCAATCCCATCGATGAAATTCCTAAAATGTAACTCATGTATCACTCGAGGTGAAGTTCTATCTGTAACCTACACTTCCCTCTTGATGAACCTCTCTACATCCCTGGTATCATTCTAGGTGTGGTACGAGTCCACATCAAGTAATCCCATTACTAGAAGTCTTATAAGGATGCCCCATGTATCAGTCATGTAATGTAAACAAAGCCAATAGAGTATGTCCATGCCACCCCTCAATAAGCCATGTCTCACTCAGAAAATAAGTAAAGCCTCTATGATCCTGATAGATACATTCATGGATTTCTCACAGCATGAACATAACAACCAAAATAACCTCATAAGGTGTGGTCATTTGATAACATTCATTTTTAAAACACACAATAAGCAACACAAGTAAATTACCCTATTACATGGTTTAACATTAATCAACTCTTGTGGGAACATTTCAGATGATAATAATCTTATAAAAAATACACTTTGGTATGGATTTAGCATTAAACATCTCACGGGGGCATCTCATATTATAAAAAACAAATAAATTACATGATTTGACAACAATAAATCACATGGCCCTCATTTCTTTCAATAACCTATTATGTATTCTTAATTTTTACAACGTTTTATCAATTATAAAACAATATGGAAAATTCATATCAGAAGCCTAACATCTGCAATAATCTATCATAAGTCTTTACAATTTGTTACCTCACCTAGTAAATGAACTCAATTAGACAATTGCATTTTAAAACCCCCATAGAAGGGAATCAAAGGCATGCCCAATGGAGTCCTAAGAGAAATAGCAACAATCGGTCATCCAAGGAATATAGACCCATGGGGTGGCCCCAATTCATGGTAATCAACCTGATTCATGCTTCAAATAACATAACCAATTACCAAAACAATAATAGTTAATAAAATAGGGTAATTATAAATCATGGAGACACTCAAAAATGGGCGTTCATCACTCTGTCACATATAATCAACTTGACTATTGATAAAATGCATAAGACCGCTTACCTTTTACTTGTATAACTCTTCTCATCCAGCGTCACCCTCTAATGTAACCTAGAACAATGTAGATCTATGAATCAAGAATAAAATTAAAACCTTTGATAAATTGATAGAGAGTAAAATCATAAAGAAAAGCTCCAATGGAAATGACAGATTGTGGATTGGGCTCTAACACATATGACGGTGTTCGAGTCAGAGTTCAGACAGAGATTCGAGAGGAAAAACTAGGTTTGGCACAACTAGTTCACAATCCCGGTGAACCATTCTATCCAAATGAAAATAGAATGGGTTGTTGTTCATTTTCTCCCAAAATAAAAAACTACCTAGCTTGTGCTTATAGGATACACGCCGTTTATATACCATTACCATAATCTTCTTTTGAATTCCCTTAAACACCAAGTACAACCATTACACGAGATAATTACACAGTGTGTACTAGTAAGTACATGATGTTTAACCCCCAAAACAAGTCATGTAAGGCCTGATGTCAGCAATTAACCACTTTTACTCATTTTTGTCCAAAACAAACCAAATGGAAAAGATTCGTACTTTAATTGATGAATTGGATTCTTAAAAACATACTGCCTTAATGTAATTTTTTCCCAAAATTTCCTTCCAATGTTGGTGAATAAATATTTGAGAAGAGAACCACCCACTATGATCATACATCATCCTCCATCCCACAGATCTAGTGTTATACTCAGTCATTCTTCCATACCACTCGTACTAAAGGGATAGACCAGCCCTGAAAACCCATCTTTCTATGGCCCAAAATTTGAATAGGATTCTCCTCAAAAGAAGCATCTACCTGTATCTCATCATCCTATTGTGGAAAGCATGAGATATGTCTGAAAAGTAACAGCGAAACTATGAAATGTTGAAGATGTTGTACATATCTCAGTTCCTCTGAGGTAATAAAAAATGATAGGCAACTAGCCCAAACCATTCCAGAATCTCAAATTGCTCGACATATCTCATTGAAAGACTTCCTCATATCTTGATCCTCTTATGTCCCAACCATAGTGGACCATGTAGTAAATCTCAATCTTCGACCACAAACACTAGAGGAAGCCTTATAAAATTATTATAAAACTTTTGATAAGACCTTATAGTATCCATTCTCAACCGAATCAACTGAACATGTTAAGTGGTCTCTTAGGAAAGACGAGGTCCCAATATAGCAGCCTCTCCTGTCTCCATCCAACACAAGGGTGATTGGAATGTTATACCATACAAAGTATCATATGGAACCATTGTATTAGTATCATGAAAGCTATTGTTATAAGAGAACTCAATAAGGCGTATGTGTCTCTCCCAAGAACCCCTGAAATCCAAGATGAATGCACGTAGCATGTCCTAAAACTCCTGATCGTGTGCTCTGATTGGCCATATATTTGAGGGTGGTATGTTTTTTTAAAAGCACCTATGTACCAAACACCGTATTGGGACCAAGTTGGATGGGGAAGGAACTATGAAAATTTTTCTGTTATCGAGTGTTTCCATTTGTTGGAAAAATGGATAAATCAATTCACTCTGTAAAGGACTTGAAAATATGACTATGCTAAAGTTGCCATATCAATGGATACATATCATGAAAGTGGATTTTGTGATGTAATATTGAAATGTGCTATCATGGGTTCTTTCAAATTATGTTAGGTTTTAGGTTACTTAGGTGTAGTAGAGTGGCTGACCAAGGTCGTCTCTCAAAGGTGGAAAAAAATTATAAAAAATTCTTAAATGTATTCTAAAAATATAATAAAAGAGAATAAAAACACTACATGTATGGATGTGGGTGTTTTTATCATTTATATAACTAGAATAAGTTTCCTGGAAGAAGATTTCATTTTTTTTTTGTTTTTTTAAAATGACGTTCGATTAAAAATACCCAATAAGAAGATGTTTTTAGACAATATTTAAATGGAATAATCGATCTAACTCTACCTCTTCACTTAATTATTTATGATTATCATTTTAATTAACATTAACTTAATTATGATCCTTTAATTTCTTAAGTCTTGAACCCTATGAGAATTAACATTACCACAAAGATGACATGAATTTAACCCTAGGTAACATTAGAACATTCAATCGCAACACCCTATATTGATTGATATTCTAAGGTAAAATGATGGTCAGTGGTAAATTAAGGCACATTTCCATTCTAGATAATGAGGATGAATTGTGTTTAGGGAATATATTTTAACTCTATAACCTTATCCCATGTGGTCTTGTATTACCGATTAAGTTTGTGCTCTCACAATTTAAACAAAACATCGACCTCGCTTGTTTTTGAGTTAATTGTTCAATTACTTTCTTAGTTTATTATAATTTAAGAAAAAAATTCATGGATCACATTATGTGAATTACAGTATCTCAATGATTAAAAATAATTAAATAATGTGGGTAGATGATAGATCAATCACAAGAAAACTACGCTTCCATGGGTGGTGTTGTCATCAGGGAGACGTTTTGCATGAACAAATGATTGAAAGGGTAGAACTCAATCTCATCTCCACTCTTGATTCCAAACCCGTTAGAATTATTAAGATAAGAATAAATTTTAACAAAACAGATGAAAAGAGGAGAAATAAAAGAAAAACAATTAATTTTATTACACAAATGAAAACATTACAACATGATAAAGAGAAGAAGTCTTTGACGAGGGGATCCTTACTTAAAGAGTTACCTCTCTTACTATGGTTGGATAATTTGGGAGATACCATTCCTCCTCTACCTCCAATATCCTAATTCACATCCCAACCCATCCAAATAAGAAAAAAAACTAATTTATAGAGTGGAGGGAGGCCTACGATTAGTGAAGTTTCAAGTGTGAATGGGGAATCTCGGTAAAATATTTTACGCCAAATTGAACCGCACATTTTACCTCCAAAACACGTGAACCAGCAATTATTCCACACTAATGATTTGTGGAAAATTGGGTTGGAGATCTCCTCTTAAAATATTGGCCCAATCCAGTCTCAGAAGAAGGATTTATGGCTCAAATATAGAACCAATGTCCAATTTGGCGGGTACATCCCACCTTTGCATTCATGGTCCATATATTCAAACCATATAAATGATTTAACTACAATGTATTGAATGAAAGTTGTAGAATCGTAAGTTAGGAACACTATTTCAAAATTTTATGTTCAAAAAATTCACACTAAAATATTTATGTGCCAAATACTAAAATGCATTTTAAAAGGGTAAAACTGGAATTTTCATAAAATTTTCAATTGAATGATCTAATTCCTAATGTTTCATAAATTAAAATATTTTACACAATGTGAGGAAATTATGTTATTTATTACCAACTAAATATTCAAAAAAAAAGTGTTTTATCAACACCCATACACATACCCTTTTTCACTACTAGGCAAATCCTCAAATCAAGTAAACAACAATATCAAATCAAATCAAATTTTAAAAAACATATCCTTGACATCAAACAATTACACACCAAGTAACAAAACATATAATTCCTCATAAAAAACATTATTTCTAGTTCTCCAATTATATTTTTCAATATATTTCCACTTCATTTTTCCTCCCATTCACTAAACACTTACCTCGCTAGAATTTTCTCTTATCACACAAATGTCAATTTCTAAGCAATATATTTCTCATCCAAACTCATACAAGGGTCTCCATAGGCTTTATAAATTCCTACATCACCCCTTGATGTGAGTGAAGGACATATTTTTATCATGAGGACTTTTTATGGATTTTCTATCGCTTTCGGTTGGTAGGATTAAGATGTGAAAAATTATGAGGCTGAATGAGGTGGGCTTTACTATTTTTTAAGAAACATTTCATTATTCTAATCGTCACTCAAGTATGGTCTCCTCCTCACACCTCTTCATATCAATTCATCTCCATTTCTATGAATACTTGTGGAATGTTTACACCATTCATCATTTCAGCAGAAAAAGATTCAAAAACACCCAAAACATTAAAAAATAAACACAAAAAGTTTGAAAAACAGACAATTTTATTTGTTTTGATTTGTTTTTTTATATCACTGAAAATGAGGAAAACAATTGAAATTACTAAACTAAAAGGTTCCCTCCCCCACACTAAAAATATTTCATTGTTCTCAATGTTAACCCAAGAGATGATATATGAACATGAAATGTATAATTTTAAATAGTATAAAGAACAACGATGTGATAGGGTTAGGAACAACCTGATATGCTCAAGTGATGATGGGGTCATACAGTGTGATGAAATCCCCTACATCAGTAGGATGTCCATCAATGTATCTCTTCAAACGTTTCCCATTAAATGTAAAGAACCTTTCAGTGTCCTCTTTAATGATCTCCACTACACCATTTGGAAAAACATTTGTCACAACATAAGGACCTAACCATCTAAAACGCAACTCACCAGGCATTAGCTTTAATCGTGAACTGTAGAGAAGGAATTTCTCTCCAAAAGGAAACTCCCTATGATGGATCATTTTTTCATGATCTAATTTGGATATTTCCTTATAGATCCTCAAGTTCTCATATAAAGACAATAAAATATCCTCAAGATCATGAATTTGTAGCCTTTTTTGGAATCCAGCTTGGGCTAAATCCATATTTCCTTTCTTTATAGCCCAATAAGCATGATAGTCAACTTCCACAGGTTAATGACATTCGTTACCAAAAACAATCCGAAATTGGGACATAACAATGGGTGTCTGTATGATATCCTATAATCCCAAAGCGCATCAGCCAAGATCTTTCTCTAATCATTCCTATTTGGCTGCACAGTTTTCTCAAAAATTTGTTTCCACTCACAATTTGAAACATCATCCTGGCCATTTTTGGGGGGTGGTATAGTGTTGATATTTTTTTTCACCCCATACTTCCATATAAGGGAAGCAAGATTCTGATTGCAGAAGTGTGTTCCTTGGTCACTGATGATGGCCTTTTGTACTCCAAACTTGCAAAAAACATATGCTTTGACAATGTTAACAACAACATGAGAATTATGAGTCATGGTGGCCTTATCCTCCACAAATTAACTCAGATAATAAACAGCATCTAAAATATAAAAAACCCAAATTAATTAATAGAAGGACCTATAAAATCAGTACCCCAGACATCAAATATTTCATAGAATAGTATGTGTTGTTGGGGAATCTCATGTATACTAAGAATGTTTTCTAGTGTGTTGGAAATGATATAATTACCTACAAAACACATGGGCATCATGGAATAAGGTAGGTCAACATAATACATGGTCCAGAACATTCATAGCTTTCCATTGGGGTCCAAAGTGTCCATCACAAAAAAGTGTTTGATATAATTGTAGAACAGACTCAAACTCATGATCAGGAACACACCTCCTAATAACATGGTCACTACACATGTGCCAGAGGTATGGATCATCCCACACATAATATCTAGACTCATTTTTTAATTTTTTTCACTTGATTTTTCTTTAAATTTGAAGGGATTTCAGAGGAAACAAGGTCGTTAACTAAATATGCATTGAAAGGATGTGTACCTACAATGGAATAAAGATGATCATTAGGGAAAGTGTCCTGAAGTGGTACCTGGTTCATGGTGTCATCCTCTAGTGTGTGAGTAAGAATACTCATGTGGTCTGTCACCATGTTTTTCGACCCCTTATTGTCCTTTATCCCAATATAAAATTCTTCAATAGAGAGCATCCATCGGATTAGCCAGGGTTATGCATCCAGCTTCTTCAATAGGTACCTCAGAGCTGCATGGTCAAATAAACAATTACTTTTTAGCCCAATAAATATGAATATAATTTATCTAAAGAAAATATGATATCAATAAACTACTTTTCCATGGTTATGTAGTTTTATTGGGAAGAATCTAGTGTACTCGATGCATAGGCAAACACTTGTGAATGTCCCTACACCCTCTGAGATAAGATAGCTTCAACTACAATGTTGGAGGTGTCACACATATGCTCAAATAAAATCTCCCATCATGGGGGTTGTACGATTGGTGGAGTGGTCAGATAGTTCCTTAGCTCATGAAACTAAGTCCTAAAAAAATCATTAAATATAAAATCAGAATCCTTTTGAAGTAATTGTGACACAAGAAGAGCAATCTTGCTAAAATATTTGATGAAGCACTGATAAAATCTGGCATGCCCTAGGAAAGATCTAACATCACGCACATATGAAGGATATGGTATGGATGAAATAATGTCTATCTTTGATTTATCAACCTCAAACCCAATTTTTGACACTACATGCCCTAAGACAATGCCATGCTCTTCCATGAAATTACACTTTTCAATGTTCAAGACCAGAATCTTCTCAATATAGTGATTCAACACATTTCCCAAACTACTTAGACATTCATCAAATGAAGACCCATAGACTGTAAAATCATCCATAAATACCTCCATTAAAGTCTCAATAAAATCATAAAAAATACTCACAATGCATCTCTGGAAGGTACCTGGGTCGTTGCAAAGGAAAAATGGCATCCTTCAGATAGAAAACATACCGAATACACATGTTAATGTTGTCTTCTCTTGATCCTCCAGATCATTATGAACCTGAAAATATCTGAAAAACCACCCAAGAAATATTAGTATGTTTTCCCATCTAGTCTCTCAAGCATCTGATCAATAAATTTGAGGGGGAAAAGTTCTTTGAAAGTGGATGGATTTAGTTTCTTATAATTAATACACACACACCAACTATATTGTACCCTCATTGAAACTAACTCCTATTTATCATTTTTTTACAACTGTAACACCACTTTTTTAGGCACAACCTGAATAGGAATCAATCACTAAGAATCTAAAATGGGATTGATTATAACCACCTCAATCAATTTTTCATCCTCTTTTTTAACGACCCCCAAAAGTGTGGGATAGGGTATCATTTGTAGTTTTCTAACTAGTTTATCCCCATCCTCCAAAAGAATCCTATGCATGCAAATGGATGGGCTAATAATTGATATATCATCCAAGGTCCACCAATTACCCTAATGTTCTCTCTCAAAAAATTCAAATGGTTTTCTTCATGTTAAAAAGTGGGATTGCTAGAAATGATAACAGGTAATTTCTCAGCACATAACAAGTATGAGTATTTGAGATTTGGTGGAAATGACTTTAGTTCTAGTGTAGGGGCTGTTGTATGGATGGAGACATAGAAGAAACTAAAATATGTTCACAAAGAGAATCAGTATTAGAATACATCATCAAAATCAATGAATAAATCATTTAATACATTAGCATACTTAATAGCCATGTCATAATCTGACTTCAAATGATTGGAATATTATTCCATTTCAAATTCAAATCCAGGAGTGTCTTGTGCATTAGAAATAGGTGTTTAAGTACTCTTAGACATCAAAATAGAACCAATAATCATAATCTCCCTAATCATAGGAAAATCAAATTCCATGGGGTTTTTATTTGGTGGTTCAAAATGGGAGATAAAAAATGCATAATGATCCTTTGAGGGGAACTTCAAGGTGTCCATAACATTAAATATCACAACTTCATCACCAAACTCCATGGAAAGTGTACCCTCATTGACATTTATGATAGTTTTTGTTGTTTTAAGGAAGGTTAAACCTAAAATAATGGGAGCATGAGAACTTACCCGATCATCCTCCATGTTAAGAATGTAGAATTTTTTAGGAAATATCATGACTCTTACCCAGACAAATACATCCTCAAGGACTCCTACTGGATATGTCGTAGCTCTATTTTCCAACTACACCACTAATCACATGGGATTCAACTCACCAACCTGCAATAAATAAAATACAGAGTGAGGCATCACATTTATTGTAGCTCCAAAATCACAACGTTCGTCAGAAAAGTGCAACTCCCCTTTGGTGTGTGGGATGGTGAATGTCCTTGGATCATTTCACTTTGTCAGCATAGCTAGAGTTAGTATAATGAGTACTGACACATTCCTTCCAAGATTTATCCTCTCATTTCCCTTGAGCCCTCTTTTATTGGTACAATGTTCTTTTAATAATTTTGAATACCTTGGTATTTTTTTGATGGTTTCAAGTAATGGGATGTTGATCTACACATGTTTAATGTGTCCAAAACCTCCTTTTTCATTGCTTATTTAGCCATCTTTTTGGTTTTTACAACTCCGTTTGGAAATGTATGGGGTATATGAGGAACATCATCAATCCGTTTCTTACCTTTGTCTTTCTCCTTGGAATTCACATCAGTTGGTGTGGAATGGGGTTCTTTTTGAGTTGAGGTGAATCTTATTGGAATGATAAGTGCATATGTATCAGTTCTTTTCTTCCCTCTTCACAATTTTATTGCACTTACATTCCCTTCTTATTTGGAGTAGGTTGGGAATGTATATTTACATAATTCTTACTTACCAGTGCATGGCTGGAAGTGTCAATCTGGCTCATTTGAGTCTTCAACTCCGTCAGCACTGAACCTTGAATCTTCAGCTCATTGTAGTGATTAATAATAATTAGTTTCAAAAGGTCATTAGTGTTAGAATCAACCATGGATGGGGGATTCCCTTGTTGTTGGATTGTTGATGTTTGGGTTTGAAATCTAGTTCGGGGTTGTTGGAAACCCTGTTGGTAAGTTGGAGGTTGATGGATATTTTGTTGAAAAGGGGGTCTTTTTCATTGTCCAGATCCATACATCATGTCCGACTCTTCCTTCCACCCTTGGTTTTATGTTGTAGAAAAGGAATCAAACTTTTTTGGGGGATTTTGTTGTTGCTGGTGCTGATATGGTCTCCCAGGAAACACTGGTGCACAATCTTCTGTTTCATGTAGTTGTGGGAAACAGTTAGTTGGGTGGTATGTTTTAGTGAAAATACCATATGGCCTTAAAAGAGGGTGTTGGGATGTCTTTTGGGACAATGAAATCTATCTCACCATAATTATCAATTCTTCCAACATGGTATCAATAAAATCATTTTCAAGAGAATATGGACTTACATGATGTACTCCCTAGACATATGGTGTACGTCGATTGCAAAATTATGGAGATTTTTGGGCCATTTCTCTGATCCATACACAAGAAACTAATGGTGTCTTGTCCACCAATGCTCCCCCAGCTGCTTCTTCCACCATGCTTCTCCTCATAGGTTTGAGTCCTTCATAGAATTACTGAATGAGGAGTTGCTCACTGATTTGGTGTTCTGAAAATCTTGCACAAATCATCTTGAATTTCTCCCAATACCTATAAATTGAGTCCTTTTATTCTATCTTGATCCCCAAGATATTTGTATAAATGGAAGTGGTCCTTGATGCTGGAAAAAATCTATACACGAAAAGACGTTTCAAATGTATCTGACAGGTTACATCTTCATGTTGAAAATAATACATCCAATCTTTCGTAGCTCTATCAAGTGAGAATGGGAATTCTCTTAGTTTGATTTGGTTTTCAGATACATTTCTTGGTTATAGGGTTGAGAAAACCACATTAAATTATTTAAGTTGTTTTTTGGGATCCTCACTAGAGAGGCCATGAAATTATGGAAGAAGATGAATTGACCATGATTTTAGTTCAATGTCCAATTTGAGATTCAGGTATGAAATACAATTTAGTTGATATTTAATATCAGGTGTATCAAATTCTTAAATAGTTCTATTAAGTCTATTTCCATTATTTTCTACCAATGGTTCTTCTTTTATGTTTGAATTTAAATTTATTCCAATTTCAATGATCTTGGAGTGGAGGAATTCTTCTACTGGTTGAATTTTGAAACTTCTAGTAGACTGATAATGTATGATTCAATCCCTAAGGGTGCATTCAATCTCATGGTCAAGATATAAGAGAAATTCGGGATTAGTTCATTTCATAAATAAATGAAAGGTAAAAAATAAATGAACAAATGTGGACCATCATAAAAAGAAAAGAAGTTTGAGTTGGTCAGATAAAAATAAAAGAAGAGAGTAGGAGAAAAAAAACATGAGAAAGGGGAATGAATAAAGAAAGAGGAGAATAAAAGAATTAAATTAAAAATAAAATAAATACCACTAATTGGATGAATAAATTACTTTCATCCCTAGAAATGGTGCCAATTTTAAAGGCTCTACCATGGGGGCTTTCAAATTATGTGTGGTTTTAGGTTACATAGTTGCAGCAGAGTGGCTGACCAAGGTCATCTCTCAAAAGAGGAAGAAAATTATAAAAACTTCTTAAAGGTATTATAAAAATAAAATAAAATAGAATAAAAACAATACTTGTAAGGATGGGTGTTGTTTTTATTTTATAAAACCATAGGCTATTTTTTGGAAGAAGATTGCATTTTTTGGTTTTTATTTTGGAAATGATGTTCGATTAAAAATACACAACAAGAAGATATTTTTTAGACAATATTTAAAAAGAATAATTGATATATCTCTACCTATTAACTCAAATATTTATCATTATTTTTTATGTTAACATTCACTACATTAGGATACCTTAAATTTTTAAATCCCGAACCCTATGAGTATTAACGTTACCACAAAGATGATGTGAATTTAACCCTAGGATAACTTCGGAACATGCAATCGCAACACCCTGCTTTGATTGATGATATATGGTAAGCATATGATCAGTGGTAAATTAAGGAAAATTTAAATTCAGGATAATTATGATTAATTGGGTTTCAGGAATATATTTGAACTCTACAAACTTATACCATGTGGTCTTGTATTACTGATAAGTTTGCGCTCTCACAATTTAAACAAAACCTCGACCTCTCTTGTTTTTATGTTAATTGTTCAATCAATTTCTTAGTATCTTACAATTAGGAACACAATTCAATGATCACATTATGTGGATTAGAGTAGATCAATGATTCAAAATAATTAAATGAAGAGGGAAGAATATAGATTGATCATTAGAAAACTACTCTTCCATGGCCGATGTAGTCACCGTGGAGATGTGTTTCATGAGCACATGATTAAAAGGGTAGAACCCAATATATTCTCCACTCTTGATTCCAAAAAAATAAAGAAGATTAAGAGAAGAAAAAATTTGAACAATACAGAAGAAAATAGAATAAATAAAATAAGAACAAAGAAGTTTATCACACAAATGAAAACATTACAACATGGTGCAGAGAAGAAGGCTTCAATGAGGGTATCATTTCTGCAAGACCTACCCCTCTTACAATGGTTGGATAATTTAGAGAAACAATTATCCTCTGCCACAAATCTTCTAATGCAAGTCCCAACCCCACCAAATGAAAAAGAACACTAATTTATAAAGTTGAGGGGAGGCTAGATTTAAAGAGGTTTCAAGTGTGAATGGGGAATCTTGGCCAAGTATTTTAATCCAACTTTCACCGCCCATTTGACCTCAAAAACATGTCAACCATGTAACTCCTCGACCCTAGTTACCCAGAGTCAGTGCATTATTACATAACATTAGCATGATCACAAAATATCAAGTCTCTAAAGACCGATTAGTTTAGTAGCCTTGTAATCACTAGATACATTCATAATTATTACATTACATCATAAAATGAAAACTAAAAAAACATAGTATCCGTAGTCCACACTCATATCCAATCAGACTATCCCTACAGGTCAGTACTAAAATACTTTTTCACATCCTGGGAGAAATAAAACATAGAAAGGGGTGAGCTCAGATGCTCAGTAAGGATAACAATATAGATGAAACTTTCACAAATAATCATAAACATTTAAGGAAATGTATAACTAAAACAAAAGCCTTTTAAACCAGAAATTCAGCATAATATGGAAAAAATAAATTGAAATAATTCCATTTACTTAATCACATGGATATTATAATAGTATAATAATCACATGAAATATCAATAACCACTTTATTAATGATGGAATTCATAATTCCATAATATCATAACCACATAGTCAAGGCCT
Source organism: Viscum album (assembly GCA_963277665.1). Lineage (NCBI taxonomy): Eukaryota > Viridiplantae > Streptophyta > Magnoliopsida > Santalales > Viscaceae > Viscum > Viscum album. The sequence continues at coordinate 1,811,815,980 of OY728140.1, read as the reverse complement.
TGTGCCAAAACTACAAATAAGATTATGTCAAGGCCTTCTGCCAAGACAGTAGTTTGTCACATGAGACCTACTAATGCATATAAAACCTATAGAGGGCTCCACCTGTCACTTATTAAGCCAAATGAATTCCTCATATGAACAGGTTTAAACATAACACAAACATTCATATTAAAATTAGAATACAAAATGTCAATACATTATCCATAAACCATTAAAGTTATAAAAATAACACATCCATAGTAAAACATATCACAAAACATTCAATACTATATGTAAGTTTTGTATCATAATAAATCAACTTCAAATAAAATTAAAATGCATCAAAGGATGTTGACATATATGAAATCAAAACTATTTGAGAGAAATATTACTTTTTTTGAAATCATTTAAAATTCATATAATTATAAAATAAAACATTTACTTTTAAAATATTCTTATAATCTTGTAATGTAATATTGGATGATTTTATAATGGTGGAAAATAGTTGTACCTGCTGTATAAGTTTAAAAGACATTCTTACCATAATTTTGTCGAAAAGGTTATAAAGGACCTTGTTTGGAAAACGATGGATTGATTCATTTATAAAAATATTATAAAGAATCAAACAAGGGTAAAAATAACTTTAACCCATAGTATATAAAACAGTAATAATGTTTTGAAATACATTTTTATGAAACATGGATGTGGATGATAAAGAGGTCCCAGTAGATAATTACGTATAAAAAGCCTCGGATAATGAAGAGATTGTGAAATAAACCCTTACCTTGTACTATTCCATAGATGAGGGTAGTTTATCCTCCTGTATAATGGTGAAATATTTGCTATTAAATTATACATGATTCATATAAATTAATATGATATCCTATATGATCTTTTAACATTGCATTGTTAATAATATCTTAGTATTATCGTCGTTTCGGGTGTTAACTTACTCATTTTCTTTTATATATTTTGTTACATAAGCCATGTTTGTTATGGATAGGTTGTATTTTATTCATATCCAGAATGATATCAAGTCCTTAAACATTATTTTTAATCATCATTTGGGAATTATTCTTGAATGGATACTTTGGGGAATGAATCTCATCACGTTCGTGGAGATCGTAGTCCGTACGTACGCACAAGCGACAATATCATTCTTTTGAAATTAAAATAAAATATAATAGGATGTTGTATCATATATACAGAATCAATGTTAGTTTATATTTATTATTTACATAAATTACACATCATTATCATACTCATCCAAGTAATAATGTTTTGAATAACAATTACACCACGACGTGGGGACGGTAAGCCGTACGTATGCATGTAGGGTGACATGTCATTAAAAGGATGGATAGAATACTGAATATGGTTGTAACATATTTATAATAACATAACTGTATATAGAAGATACCGGATTTATTATTTTAGAATGGAAATAACAAATAAAGAAAAAGTTTAAGAAGAAAGGAACTTGAAAGAGGGTGGGGAAAATATTACCTCTTCTTCGGGTTCTTCCTTTTGATTTGATCAAAAGGGATCTTTAGGTTGGATTTTTGATCAAAATAAGGACTCTAGAATGAATTTAGGGAAGTTTAGAAAATATTTGGGTAGGTTTTGGCCGTGATAAAATGCATTGAAGATGTTAATTATAGAGAATGGGAAGTTTCCTTTTATAAGAGGGGTGAGGGGAACCTTAGGAAAAGCTAGAAATATTATTTTATAATAAATTCATATTCGGTTTCTGATGGATAAAAAGTGTATTATTAAAATTTTAAGGTGGGGATATGTCTAAAACCACTCATCCAATATGTTTAGACAGGTTTGGGTCACTATATTAACTTTATCTTTTTTGTTTAACTCTTATTTATATTGATTGACATTTACCATGTCTCTTTGTATTTTTATATTATATAGATGATAAACTTACTATATACTTCCAAGAGAACCACAAGTGGTTCATTAATGATACTCCTATCATTATATATGTCTTTTGGCAGAACCATAGATTTTTTGGAGTAGAATATGAATTAATAATATTATATTTTTTAAAAAAACTCTTTTATGTCAATTTTGACTCTATTTGGTATTTTGTTTTTTATAAAGTAATAATAGCATTATTACATAGAAAAAAATTCATCTAACCAACCCTAATATGTTACATTATCCTATAAAATTAGGTTAATTCATCAAATATCTCAAATTACATTTCTTTTCATATTTATTATAACAATTATTTTAATATTTCTTTAATTATATAATTATTGCATCACTATTGTGTCATTAATAAATTAAATTATTTAATATCTAAAAATTATAAATAAAATATCATTATATAGGAAATATTTTTATCTTTATAATTATTATTTATAATCGAATTTATCTTATGTATAACCCTATATTAAAAATGTTATATTTATTTAACATTGATTTTATCTCTTTTAACTCTTCTTTGAATTAAATAATAATAAATGTACCAATCTAATCCATGTGGACCAAAGAGGTCCATATTTTATTCCTAATGTTTTATTCGTCAAATAATACTTATCCAACATAATTAGTACATTTTTTAGGGTAATAATAATATCATTTTTACCTTTAATTACCCTATTTACTTTTAACCGTGGTAAATAAAACTAAAAAGTTTCTATTCACCAAAAAATATTTTTATCTTATTGAACCACATTTTACTCATTTATATTAACCATGAATCTCGGATTTTTGAAATTACACTCACAGAAGTGGTAAAATTATGTTTTATGTGAATTTTCAAATTCTCCTAGAAGATGGGTAAAAGACGGTGAATGTTCAATAAATTTTTATATATCTAAAATTATTATAAACTAACTCCAATGAATTAAATTGAAAATATATAGGTATTATGTATCTATTTTGACCTAAAATAAATTTAAATAAAATAAATAATTATTTAAATAAAAATTCTATTTTAGACTATAACTAAGTGTTTTTCACTATTCATCAAAAATTGAAAGTTTTCAGAAAAATACCAAAATTTCACCCTAGGCTAATTTCAATATTCCAAATGAAAAAGTTAATTCCATTTTAAAAGATAAAACACTTATAATTTCAAAACATGGGTATTACTATTCCTAACGGCTAGTTTGATTGGTTGTGGTGTGTTAGAACACAAAGTTGCGTATAACACACACTACTATATTGTTCAAAGAGAAGTGTACCGTGGAAGTTTGGGGTGTTACATTATCCCCTCCTTCAAATAATTTCACCCTTGAAATTTATAGAATAAAACAACCTGAAATGACTCGGGTGTTTCTTCATCATAAGTTCCTTGGGTTCCCATGTTGCCTCTTCTATCATATGGTTTCTCCATAGAACTTTTACCAGACGAGTGTTTTTCAGCAATTGTTCTCTTGTATCAAGAATCATGACAAGCTCTTCACAATAAGACAAATCGGGTTCCAGTTCTAATTCCTCATAGGTAAGTACGTGTGTTGGGTCAGGTATGTATTTTCTCAATAGTGATATGAGGAACACATCATGAACTTTGGAGATACTTGGCGGCATTTCCAAATGATAAGCTACAACCCCAATTCGTTCTAGAATTTCAAATTTTTGATGTACCTGGGACTCAATTTACCCTTCTTACCAAAACGTATAACACCCTTCAATGGAGATACCTTCAATAAAACATGATCTCCTACATTAAATTCCAAATATTTCCTTCATTTTTCAGCATATTAATTTTTCCTACTTTGAGCTACTTTGATGTGGTTCTGGATTACCTTCACATTTTCCATCATTTCCTCCACCAGTTCTGGGCCTACAAGTTTTCTTTCACCAAAATCATCCCAACAGGTTGGTGTGAAACATCTATTTTTGTATAACGCTTCATAAGGTTCCATCTGAATACTTGAATGGAAGCTATTTTTATAGGAAAATTCTACCAGAGGATAATATTAATCCCACATACCTTGAAAGTCAATTGTGCATGATCTTAACATGCCTTATAAGGTTTGAATAGTCTATTCGGATTGTCCATCGGTTTGGTGGTGGTAGGCAGTTCTCAAATGATGTTTAGTATTCAGGTATTTCTAAAGACTTTTCCAGAATCTTGATGTAAGCATGGATCATGGTCAGAAAAAATCAATAGGGGTACTCAATGATGTCTCACAACTTCATTAATATATAGTCTTTCCAGACGTTCAAGTGGTAGATCTTCTCTTATAGCAAGAAAATGTGCTGACTTGGAAAGATGATCAACAATGACCTATATGGCATAATTCATTCTAGGAGACTTTGGTAGTCCCATGAAAAAGTCCATTGTGATATTATCCCATTTCTACTCAGGTATGAGAAGAGGTTGCATGACTCCTCCAGGTTGTTTCCTTCCATCTTTCACTTGTTAAAAACCATACATCTTGACACAAAATCAGAAATTTCCCTCTTCATTTCTTCCCAAAGAAAATTTTCCTTCAAATCTATATTCATTTTTGTGCTCCCAGGGTGTATAGAGAAATTGGAACTATGAGAATCATCTAACAATTCCCTTTTTAAATCAGGTATATTGGGAAAACAATGTCTCTTCCCAAATTTCAAAATTCCATCTACATACACAAAGTCACTCAATTTCCCATCATTCACTGCATTAATCTTCTTTTTAAACTCTTCATCATTGGTCTGATAACTCTTTATCCTCTCTAGTAAATATTGTTTGGAAACCATCTGAAAAAGTATTGATGTTTCACCTTCCATGGTTATTCCCATATCCAAATTTACTAGATCCATTAAAATTGGATCCCTTTCAACTATCATTTTGTTCAAAACTCCATGATCCTTTCTTCTCAAAGAATCTGCAACCTTATTTTCCTTCCCTGGGTGGTATTGTATCATGCAATCATAATCCTTGAGTGGTTCAAGCCATCTCCATTGCCTCATGTTGAGTTCTTTATGTGAGAAAATATACTTCAAACTCTTGTGATCGGAATATAACTCACATTTTTCACCATATAGATAATTTCTACATATATTCAAAGAAAATATTATAGCTGCTAACTCAATGTCATGAGTATGATAGTTTTTCTCATGAATTATTAGTTGTCATGATACATATGCAATAACACTATCATTCTGCATAAGGACACAACCATGTACTTTCTTTGAAGCATCACTATAAATAACAAACACATCATTCCTCGATGGTAGATTCAATATAGGATCATTGAATAATCTTCTCTTCTGTCATTCAAAACATTATTCACACTATTTTGTCCAAATAAATTTAACCCCATTACATGTGAGCTTCTTTAATGGGTTATCCAATTGGAAAAAATTCTGGACAAAACACGGATAATAACATGCTAAACAAATAAAATTACGCACCTCAGTTATACTCATCGATGTTGGCCATTCTTGGATTTCCTTTGTCTTAGAAGGATCAACGGAAATTCCATCCTTAGAGACAATATGGCCAAGAAAAGAAATCTCCTGAAGCAAGATTTCACACTTTCTAAACATCCCAAATAATTCATGTCTTCTAAGAGTCTTCAGGATAATGCGCAAGTGATTTTCATGATCTTCATATCTTTTGGAATATACAAAGATATCATCAATAAATACCACCACAAAATCATCGAGATATTTCTTGAATACTTTGTTCATTAGACCCATGAAATCAGAGTGTGCATTAGTCATCCCAAAAGGCATTATTGTAAACTCGTAATGCCCATACCTGGTTCAAAATGCTATCTTCAAAATGTATTCCTTCTTCACACACAACTGATGGTTTCTAGATTGAAGGTAAATATTTGAAAATTATTGAGCTCCATGCAATTTGTCAAATAAATCAGCAATGTGAGGTATGGGATTCTTGTTCTTTATTGTTATAGCATTGATTTCCCTGTAGTTGATACATAACCTCATAGATCCATCGTTCTTCTTAACAAAAAGGACTGGGGATGCCCATGGAGAAACACTAGGGAAAATAAGTCCCTTATTACTCAATTCCACTAGTTGTTTCTTTAGTTCAACTAATTCCACATTGGCCATTCTATAAGGGGTCTTCGATATAGGCCTTGAACCAGGAATTTAATCAATGGAAAACTCAATTTCTCGTTCTGGAAGATGTTTAGGCAAATCTTCCGAAAACACATCTACATATTATTTCACAATAGGTATATCCTCTATTTGATCATTCCTTTACTCACCCATAGTTATTTCATTCTATTCCTCCATGATAACTTAATTTAGTTGAGCTACTGGGGGTGGATATAGATAAGAATAAGGTGGTGACGATTCTTCTCTAAAGATAAAGTATTCTTTATCATCATCATCGAAAATCGTAAACTCCTTATTCTTATAATAAATCATTACATCATGGTCTGAAATCCAATCCATACTGAGGATTATATAAAATTGAATAATGGGTATGACAATGAGATCATCAGATAAAGACCATTTATGTGATCTAATGGGGACTCATTCACAAAACTTTGTTGCAATGATAATTCCCTTAGGAGTTATGACTGACAACTCCCTTGTTAAATCAAATTGGAAATATCTAATTCTCTTAGAAAACTGGGAAGATATGAAACAATGCAATGATCCAGAATCAAATAAAGAATTTGCTAAACATGAGGAAACCATTAAATTACCTGCCACCAGGTCTTTCGGAGCATCTACTTCACGAGTAGTGATAGAATAAGCTTGGCGTTGACCCCTTGGCCTTTTCTAAGGTAAGTTCCCCTGACGCTTATGACATTAATTTTCATAATGTCCCATCTCCCCGCAATTGTAGCGTAGAACATCAGTAGCTTCATTCTTCCCCTTGCAATCACGAGCTTGGTGGCCATTTTCACCACACTTGTAACAAACTCCCATTCCCTTCAAGCAAGTACTGGGGTATTTCATCCCACATTTACTGCAGGATGGATATTCAAATTTTCCCTTCTTACCCTTGTTTCCATTTCTAGAGTGATCAACAGATCTCTTCTTCTCTTGCTTTCCTTTAAAGTAATAAGACTTATAAAATTCCTTTTCTGTCTTGACAGCATATGAGACAATATCTTTATACGACAAGAATGATTGTGAGACTAATTATCAACAAAGAAATGGTTTTAACCCATCAAATAAATTATCAATCTTACTCCATGGGTTACATATATAATCTACTACATGTCTAACTAACCTTTTAAAATTAGCCTCATACTTTGCGACATTCTCATCCTCCTTTTGTCTAAGACTCAGAAATTTCTATTCCATATCTGCTCGATGGTCACAATGAATGTAATTTACTAGGAAAAGCTCTTTGACCACCCTCCATTCCATATTTGATACTTCATCATCTTCCTTTGTTTTTTGAATCAATGACCACCATTGGCCAGCATCTCCAGTGAGGAGGTAAACTGACATGATATCTTTTTCCCTTTCACTACTCCACAAGGCATGAAATATTTTCTCTATGGAATTTATCCTATGCTCAACTACTAATGGATTTGTACTCCCATTGAATGTTGGTGGTTGTTTCTTCATTAATAGATCTAACATTGATCCTCCATGCTGCGGATTAGGGTTCTCTATACAAGTAAGGTTATTATTCATAACCTGAGTGAGTTGTCCCAGTATGGTGATAAGATGATCAGCACCAATTGTATCACCAGCTCCAATATAATTACCTTGAGCAGGAGGGAAATACCTACATGGAGTGCGTGCATTTTCACAGAATCTATTCCTTCCACTAGGTGCCATTTCTATGCAATGGAATAAACTATATCAGTTTATGAATCAAAATACATAATTCTAAACTTTTAAAACACTTAACATAAATTGAACAGTTTATGGATATAATATATAATCATAAAAATGTTTTCTATGAGGAATTATATACTTATAAACCCTTCATAATGGTTTTTAAAGAAAATTAGAATTATCCTAAGCATATCCCCCAAGAGTGTCATATCCAAGAGTGAAGAAAGGCCCATTTTCGTGCACCAGTTCTCATTCGAGTCTAGCTCAAAGCAGTGTTTTTGGGTTTTACCCCTAGGTACATCTGTGCCAGATTCGCCCCTACATGCTTGTATTCGGATAGGGATTTATTGCTCAGAAAACTCACAAAATCTCTACAATACCAAAATTATAGGATGTTCTTCTATACTAATCCTCAAGTCCATCTTAGATTTATGTGCTCTAATCAGAGTTTATCTAAATCTAGATTCCATGGTTTATACTAAACTTCCTATGATACCAACTGTAACGCCCCGACCCCAGTTACCCAGATTTGGTGCATTATTACATAACATTGGAATGATCACAAAAGATCAAGTCTCAAAAGACCGATTAGTTTAGTAGCCTTGCAATCACTAGATACATCCATAAGTATTACATTACATCATAAAATGAAAACTACAACAACATAGTCTCCATATTCCACACTCATATCCCCTCAGACTATCACTGCAGGTCGGTCAAAAAAATACTTCTTCGCATCCTGGGAAAAATAAAACATATAAAGGCGTGATATCAGATGATCAGTAAGGATAACAATATAGCGGAAACTTTCATAAATAATCATAAACATTTAAGGCAATGTATAAATAAAACAAAAGCCTTTTGAACTTGAACTTCATCATAATATGGAAAAAATGAAATGAAACAGTTATATTTACTTATTCACATGGATATTCTACTAGTCTAATAATCACATGCAATATCAATAACCACATTCATAATGATGGAATGTATAATGCCAAACTATCATAACCACATAGTCAAGGCCTTGTGCCAAGACTACAAATATTATTTTGTCAAAGCATTGTATCAAGACACTAGTTTCTCTCATGAGACCTACTGATGCATCGAGGAGCTATAGTGGGCTCCATACATCAATTATTAAGTCCAATGCATTCCTCAAATAAATAGGATTAAACATAACATAAACATTTGTATTAAAACTAGCATCTGAAATGTCAATACTTTATCCATACACCATGAATGGTCTAAAAATAACACATCCACAGTCAGACATATCACAAAACCTCCAATACTATATTGAAGTATTTTATCATAATAAATCAACTTCAAATAAGCTTAAAATCCATCAATGAATGTTGACATAAATGAAATCAAAACTATTTGAGAGAAATATATATTTTTTTGAAATCATTTAAAAGTCAAATAATTATAAAATATAACATTTAATTTTAAAATATTCTTATAAGATTGTAAGGGAAGATTCGATGATTTTATAACAGCAGAAAATAGCCACACCCATATTATATGTTAAGAAAGACATTCATACCTTAATTTTGTCGAAAATGTTAAAAAGGACCTTGATTGGAAAACGACAGAAAGATTCCTTTATAAACATATTATAAAAAAGACAAACAAGGGTATAAATGACTTTAACCCATAGTCTATAAAATAGTAATAATGTTTTGAAATACATTTTTAAGAATCATGGATGTGGACGATAAAGAGGTCCCAATAGATAATTACGCATAAACAACCTCGGATAATAAAGAGATTGTGAAATAAACCCTTACCTTGGACTTTTCCTTTGTTGAGGGTAGTTTAACCTCATGTATAATGGTTAAATAGTTTTTATTAAATTATTCAAGAATAAAATACATTAATATGATATCATATATGATCTTTTAATATTGCTTTGTTTATAATATCTTAGTATTATCGTCGTTTCGGTTGTTAACTTACTCATTTTATTTTATATGTTTTGTTACATAAGCCATGTTTTTTATGGATAGGTTGTATCTTATTCATATGAAGAATGATATCAAGTCCTTAAACATTATTTTTAATCATCAAATGGGAATTGTTCTTAAATGGATACGATGGGGAATGAATCTCATCGCGTTCGTGGAGACGGTAGTCCGTACATATGCACGAGCAACAATATCATTCTTTTGATATTCAACTAATATATAATTGGATGGTATATCATATATACATAATAATTATCATGTTATATTTATTATTTACAACTATTACACATCATTATCATAATCATCCAAATAATATAGTTTTGATTAACAATTACCCCACGACGTGGAGACGGTAAGCCGTACATACGCACGTATGGTGACATGTCATTCAAATGATGGATAGAATACTGAATATGGTTGTACCATATTTATAATAACATCAAATCATATAGAAGATACTAGATTTATTATTTTATAATGGAAATAACAATGAAAGAAGAAGTTGAAAAAGAAAGGAACTTGAAAGAGGGTGGTGAAAACATTACCTCTTCTTCGGGTTCTCAATTTTGATTTGATCAAAACGGCTCCTTAGGTTGGATTTATGATCAATATAATGCCTCTAGGTTTAATTTAGGGAATTTGAGAGATTTTTTGGGCAGTTTTTGTCCAAGACAAAAGGCTTTGAAGGTGTGAATTAGAGAGAAGGGGGAGTTCCCTTTTATAAGAGGGGTGAGGGGCACCTTAGGAAAAGCTAGAAATATTATTTTATAATAAATTCATATTGGGGTTATAATGGCACAAAAAGGATTATTTAAATGATAATGTGGAGATATGTCTAAAACCACACAACCATAGGTTTTAGAGAGGTTTGGTTCAATATATTAACTGTATCGTTTTGATTTAACTCTTTGTTAAATAGTTTGTCATTTACCATATCTCTTTTTATTGTTATATTATATAGATAATAAACTTACTATATCCTTCCAATATAACCCCAAGTGGTTCATTAATGATACACCTATCATTATATATGTCCTTTGGCCGAACCATAGATTTTTAGGAATATAAAAAGAATTAATAATATAATATATTTTTTAAAAACTCATTTTTGTCAATTTTGACACTATTTCGTATTTTGTTTTTTATAAATTCATAACAGAATTATTACTTCAAAAAAAATTCATCTAACCAACCATAATATGTTATATTAACCAATAAATTTAGTGTAATTCATAAAAAGTCTCAAATTATATTTATTTGGATATTTATAATATCAATTATTTTAATATTTCATTAATTAGGTAGTTACTACATCACCATTGTATCATAAATAAATTAAATTATTTAATGTCTAAACATTATAAACAAAATATAATTATGTATTAAATGTTGTTATGTTTCTAATTAATATTTAAAATCTAATTTATCTCATGTATAACTTTATATTAAATTTTTTTTAGTTATTTAACTTTGATTTTATCTCTTTTAACTCTTCTTTGAATTAAATAATAATAAATGTCCTAATCTAATCCATGTGGACCAAAGAGGTTCATATTTTATTCCTAAGATTGTTTTTTATCGAATTATACTTATCCAATAGAATTAAGACATGTTTTAGGGTAATAATAATATCATTTTTACCCTTAATTACCCTATTTACTTTTAACCATGGTAAATAAAAGTAAAAATTTTCTATTCACCAAAAATTATTTTTTATCTTATTTAACCACATTTTACTCCTTGATATTAACCATGTCTCTAGGATAATTTTGGTATTCCAAATCCAAAAATGAATTCCATTTTAAAAGATAAAATTTTTACAATTTCAAAAGGTGGGTATTACTATTCATAATTTCTAGTTTGATTGGTTGTGGTGTGTTAGAACTCGAAGTTTCATTCAACACACACTATTGTATTATTCAAAGAGAAGCGTACCTTGGAAGCTTGGGGTGTTATAAACCAGCTGTTCTTCCAATAAAATGAATTTTGAAAAATTGGTTTCGTGAGCTCCTCTCAAAATAAGTGCCTGATCCAAGAACAGATGAAGGGGTTATGTCCCAAATATAGAGCCAATGTCCAATCTGGCGGGTCCAGATCACCATTTCTTTTATGGTCCATTTAGTCCAACCAAATGAAAGATTTAGCTCCAATTTCCTGAACAAAAGTTGTAGAAAATTCTGTGAGGAACACTGTTACAAATTTTTATGTTCAAAAAAGTCATATTAATATATTTATGTGTGAAATACTATAGTTCATTTTAAAAGGGTAAACCTTGAATTTTCTTCAAATTTTAAAATGAATGATCTAATCCCAAATATTTCATAAATGAACATATTTAGCACAATGTGAAGAAATTAAGTCCTTTATTATCAATAAAATATACAGAAAAATAGTGTTTTTTCAAAGATGGAGAATTATTATGGGATGTAGAGAAGAGATCAGTGATAAGGGAACGCACAATCTGGAGGCAATTCCAAAGGACATTTTAAGGTGGCGTTGTTTTCCAGTGTTTGATTAATTTTTGGGCCTAAAAATCAGGAGATGGAGAAATGTGTTTTTGAAAAAGGATTTTTCACACATTTTTCAATATGTATTTTTATGTTGCGTGAAAGTGGATTTCCATGATACGGACATCAAGATATGGAAAATGAGATACTTGCCCGAAAGATTGGTTTTTGTGTGCAAGATTGGTTTTTGAATGATATATTGAAGTGAGTTTGTAGTATTGGGCTCAAGTCAGGATTTGAGGTGAAAAAATCAAAAAATGTAAAAGGCATGAAGTGTACAAAATATTCAAGAAGTACATGGAAGATGAGGTTGGAGCGAAAGAGACTTACGCGCCCAATGATACGTCAAATGGGGTTTTGTGCGACTTGTTAGGATCTTTCATGACACATAATGTTTTAGTTCAATTGGCTCAATAGGTCTATAAATAAGAGGTGACACCCTCAGATTTTGGAAGCTTGACTTAGAGAAATCCCATGCTCTAAGGTACTAAAAAAATTTAAGAAAATGAGAGTGCAAGAGAAAAATAGAGTTGCATGCAATAAAAAGAATTTCCGTGGAAGAAGAGATTTACATGCTAGATTGAAGTTGCGCTCAAGAGGTGTTTCCTGAAAAAAATCAAATCTTGTGTGCATGGCATAAAAGTTGTCCGACAGACACCTAAAAGGGTGCATGAATGATTTCTACTTTTCGTGCATATTTAGTTGTGTGTAAGATAGTTCTTACCGGCCTCTAGGTTAGAAAGTTAATATTTGTTCTTAATAGAATACTCATGTTCAATTGCAAAGAATCACTAAAATATTGTAATTACTTATTTGTGATAAGAAGGTGAACATATACTTGCAGATTTTTTTCCGTGTTCTATATGAGTGTAAGGGAATATCCTACTCGTTCTATTCCACATCAAAGTATATTTTTTCTAGTGGATTGTGTGGTATTGGATTATTTCTCTACCATACCATGGACATAGCTACTCTTGTTGATTAGGGAACCTTGAAAATATTGTGTTCCTATAGTTGTGTGTGTTGAGAAAGGAAGAAACTCTTTAACAGGAGGCTAAGGTTGTTTCAAAAAGAATGAAACATAAAAAGAAAATGATATCACAGAATCACTACTTCCCCCTCTTGGTGATACATAGATCATTACTGGGAACTTCAATTAGTATCAGAGCGATATGTTACCTTTTTTGTTCATTACTGATGTTTTGATGAGTTTTTTTGATGGAGAATCAATATTGAGTGAACAGTAAGGGGATTATGATATTTTATGGGATGAATTATCATATTTGGAAAATAATTATGATTCCTTATCTTATGTCTCTTGGATGTGATGTTCCTAAAACTACAACAGATTGATTTACTGCTATTGATGACAAGGTTCCTCTTACTCCTATCGATAAGAAGAATCTTGAGAATGACGGAAGAGATAAAAATGTGTTCATATAATCTCTTTCTTATAGTTAATTTTTAATATTGAAAGGTGTTGTTATAGCTAAGGGAATCCAGGAAAAACTGAAAAACATCTATGAAGGAAATACAAAAATGAAGAAGTCTGAACACCAAATCTGGAGGCTAGAGTATGAAGAATTAAAAATGGGTGAGCATGAATTAGTTGGGTAATTCATTACCACGATAATCAACATTGTCATTACAATCAGATGTCTTGGTGAAAATTTGTAGGATTCTATATTTTTTGAAAATATTTTGAGAATTCTTCCCAAAACATTTGATGCTAATGTTTCATCACTGGAAGATAGAGATTTTGAAACATTATTTATGGATGATTTCATAACACTCTCATCACTAATGAATTCAGAAGTAAGAAGATTGTGAAGAGTATAGGAAAACCTGAGAGGGAATTGTATTTTATGGCATAAAAGAAAGAGAAGCCTAAAAAAATTATTATTGAAGATGAAGCTGGTATATCAAACTCTGAAAATGAGGTATGTCAATATATTGAATAAATATTGCCCTTTTTTCAAAAAATGAGAAAAGAGGCATAGGGAAATACAAAGGTAAACTCCCTTTGAAATTTTCTGAATCTAGTGTTTTCGGCCACTTTGCGGCTAATTACCCTCTAAAAGGAAAAGATGAAGATAGTGATGAAGAAGACAAAAGACCAAGAAGGTCATGGATGAATCATTTTGGAAAAGATAAATTTTCTGGAAGAGGTAAGGATACAGTGTTGTTTAAATCAAAAAGAAGAATCTTTTATCAAAAAAATGAAATATATTACGATAGCGATAATGAATCTAAAAAATTGGTTGTTGAGAAATCTAGAGAGATTTTATTTTTCTAATATTGAATAATTATGATTATGAAGTCATTAGTACTGAATAATAAGAAACTCAACTTGAACAGTATCTAGAAGAAGATCTGAAGGAATGTTTGAAAAGGATCAGAAGTCTTGAGAAGTAAAATAGGAAATTGAAAAATGAAAAATCTTCATCAAATGACCAATAATGTTTTCCTGAAATTAAATAAAAATTTAAAAAGGATATTGATGATCAAAAAAATTCTCCTGAGAGAGAAATGTGTCATAATGATCATCTAGAAGTAAAGGTGAAGGCAAAATAAGATGAGTTGCAACATGTCGAACATAAATTTTTTAATGTTTCGGAAACGAACACAAGCTTCAAAAATTATGTCACATATGTTTGTGAATGTTCTTCTAAGAATGATCCTAATAAGGATAAAAAAACTTTCCTTCAAATGATGAAAATAAATATGGAGTAGGTACTGATAAGAGACATGTTAGAAAGGCTACATATGTGGTCAATGTTATCAATACTGAAAAATTAGAAGGATCTTAAAATATTGAGTCCAGAAAGATTTCTACCACTTCTGGTTCCAGTAAGTCTGAATAGAAATCTAAGATAAAGAAGAAAGTTACAATTGAAAATATGAAGCCTGACAGACAACAAAATTCTGGTAAGAAGACTGTTGAAAATCATGTTCACAACTCCGGTCATTATTGATGTTTCTAAGGAAAAAATTCATTCTATGGTTGTTGGTGGTATTATAGTGGATTTAGAAAAATGGTAAATATGTGTTGGTCAACCAACAACATTAAAACTATTACACATGTTTTGAAAGACAAGTATTGAGGGGGATTCAATCCTATCAGAAGAGAAATTCTCAAAATAAATTTAAGAAGATATCATAGAAGGTTGTTGTGATAGTTGATAATAGGTTCCAACCACTGGAAACTATTTGTGAAAGATGTGATCGACCTTGAAATCTTGTTAAGGGCTACATTATTGTGTTACCAGAGCAACAAAAGTTTCTTAATTATCCTCAGAGGCCTGAGTTTTTTAATGATAAAAGGGATAGTTTTTCTGTGTCCGAAAAGAAAGAGTGCATGGTTGTCTGGCCAGAACACATTGACTTGTCTAGGAAATTAGAGGAAGCACAACAGAAAGTAGACGAAAAGGAAGAACAAAAATCTCTCATTTTCTAAACATCATTGAAAGATACAAAAGTAGAACATACTTGTATTCTTTATAGAGGGTTTTCCTCTCAAATGATAGGAGACATAAAGCTATTGAAGAATGTGAATGATATAAATGAAGGAAAACTGACATTTGGAAATGATGAATCTCTAAGGATCAAAGGTGATGGATCATCCATCATTTGGAAAAGAAAAGATGAAATCCAAGAAAACAATATATGTTGATGGGAAGAAAAATAACCTACTAATTGTGTCCAAACTCTATGATGAGGAAAACAATTTTATCTTATAAAAATATGGATTTGTTGTGAAAAGTGAAAATAATGGGAATATAGTTAAAACAGTTCAATGTATAAGAGGAAATTTGTTCCATGTTGGTGATGTATAGAACTCATGTTACATGGGTGTGGTGGATGAAAATATGTTATGACATAAAAGGCTGGGATATATGTGTCAGGGAAGTATATGCATGTTATTAAAGTGAGTTAGTGTCTGATGTATACATGATTTCTCATGAAGAATAGATTGGTGTTGCACTATTTGTGAGAAAGGAAAAATTACAAACTTTATGCAAAAGGGAGTTGAAATTCTCTCAAAAAGACTCTTGGAACTCATACACTCGGATATCTGTGGACCAATGAAAAATAAATCATCAAATGGAGATAAGTACTTTGTTACATTCATTTACATCATTACTCACACTAATTGTGTTATGTACATGATACATAAGTCAGATGATCTGACAATGTTTAAGATATTCAAGAGAAATACAGAAAAGGAATGTGAGTATTTAGTGAAGAAATTGAGAACTAATAATGGTGGTGAGTATAAGAATAAAAAGTTTGAAAGTTATCTTGAGAATCATGTAATTCAGCATGAGTTCAGTTATCCATACACACCTCAACAAAATGGGGTTTCTGAAAGAAAGAATAGAAGATTGGTGGAAATAGGGAGAACTATATTACATTAACATAGTTTTTATCATTATTTTTTGAGGCAATCCATGAGCACAACTATGTATATTCTGAACCGATTATTCTATAGGACAAACTTAGGTATGACTCCATAAAAAATGTTCTATGGAAAGACACCATGTCTATAACACTTATGATTTTTTGGGAGTCCATGCGTTATAAAGAATAAAGGTGGAAACCTTTGAATGTTTCAACAAAGAGGATATGATTTTTCTTAGCTATGATCTAGAAGTAAGAGGATATATATTCCACAACAATTAAACAAGAAGAATTATTGATTCATTAGATATAAAAGTCATTGAAAAATTGGAGAATAAAAATCAGTCAAATGCTGATGTGGAATTTCAGCCAGATAGAGAAGATTTTGTTAATGATTCTGATAATTCATTAGACTTTGTTAATTTTACTCAAGATGAGAAATCAGACCCAGTAATCTTGATTGATGAGGTTAATGTTCTAAGAGCGCATCCTAGGTTGAGGAAACAAGTAGAGGCTCAGCACATTATAGGAGATCAACATCATAGTGTTCAAACAAGAATAACAACGACTGTTATTACACACACTTCTCCTAATTCATAAGTTAAACTTAATGATGCAAATAAAGCATTTTAGAATATAGAATGGGCCCAATCTATGATTAAAGATCTTGATCAGATAGAGAAGAATTATACATGGTAACTTTTACCCAATCCAGGAAATAGGAACATTATTGGTAAAAAGTGGGTGTTCTAAAACAAGCTGAATGAAGAAGGTGAAGTGATAAAAAACAAGTAAAGATTATCTTGTAAGGGGTATTAAAAAATTTAAGGCGTTAATTTTTATGAAACCTTTGATCTAGTGGAAAGTTTAGAAATAATCAGAATATTTCTTAATATTTATGCACAATGAGGTTACAAAATCTATCAAATGGATGTAAAATCTGCATTCTATAATGGTGATCTTGAAAAAGATATTTACATAGATCAACCTTCAATATTTATTTTTGGGAATGATGAATGATATGTGTGCTGGTTGAAGAAGGTTTTGTATGGGCTAAAATAGCCTCTGAGGGCATGTTATTCTAAATTGGATACTTTCTTGAGGAAGATGAATTCCATGAAAGGTAGATTTGACAGAAATCATTACATCATGGAATATTCGAAGTTTTCAAAGATCGTAATTTTTTATGTCAATGAAATTATATTTGCTAGAAATATTGAAGGATCATGTAAAGGGGTTTCTGAATAGATTCAGATATTGATGGAGATGTCCATGTTGGGAGAAATGAAATGCTTTCTTTCACTACAAATTTCATAGAGAACGAATCATGTTTTTCTATCTCATGAAAATTATGCTAGGGAACATCTAATGAATTTTTTCATAGAAATTTCGAAACCAGTGTCAACACCAATTTCAGTGGAAACCAAGTGGTCTAAATATGGAGAAGTAAAGGAAGTTGATTAGAAAGGGTTTTGAAAGCTCATTGGAGGTCTATTATATTTGACATCCCCAAGACCCGACATCGTCTATCCTTTCACTTTATGTGTAAGATTACAGAGCGCTCCTAAAGAATCACATTGGATTGCTGGAAAAAGAATTTTCAGATATATCAATGGAACAAAAAATATTGATATTAAGTATGACGGCTCAAAAAATATTTATCTATTCGAGTATTAAGATGTTGTTTGGGAAGGAAATGTTGATGATCGCAGATCCACTAATGGTGGAGTTTTCATTCTGGGGAAAAGTTGTGTTTGTTGGCATACTAAGAAATAGAATTCAATAACACTTATCATAGCTAAGCTGAGTATGCTTATGCTACTCAATATATAACTCAACTAATTTGGATGAAGACTTTATTAGAAGATCTACTTATTAAAGTAAAGATAACCTTGCTCTTTGTTTGTGACATTCAGAGTGCAATCAATATTACAATGAATATTGTACAAAATTATCATTCAAAACACATTTATAGAATGTACCACTTCATCAAAGAGCGGGTGGAGAAGAATTAATTGATGCTAGAGTAAGTTCTAACATTGGAACAAGTTTCCGACATATTCACAAAACCTTTACCGAGGGAACCATTTAAAAAATTGAGGTTGAACATGGCTATCCATCCTCTTCCTAATCAAGGTTGAAGTAAGTTTGTCTATCCCCAATCTCATATTACCTATGGATAGTGTTTTCAAGGGGGATAATTGATTCCTAAATCTATCCTTATGGAATCGTGCATAAAGGGGGGTTGTGGGTAAGCTGTGAATCATGTATGTATGTGTGTGAACAATTATAACAATTTGTTGGAGTGGTTGTAGGGAAAAAATTTTGTATTCTAGGAAGGCTAAAGAAGTAAACAATGCTATGGTAGATGATTAGTTGATTTTGTGAAGAAGGATAGTTGAGGAGATGTGATAATGAAATTTTGTAGTCTCTGTTTTTGGACAGCATGATTTGGGTTGTCAATATTTCATGTTTCCTATAAAGTGTTAGCTCACATAGGTTAGAATTTTTTATTAGTAATCCTTTTATTAATGTTAAAATTTTTATTAATTTATGAATATTGGTTGAAAAAAATCCAATGTTGGAGATTGTTGGAACAAAGTTGGATGGAGAAGGAATTAATAAGAGTATACTGTTATAGATTGTTATCTTTTGTTGTCAAACAGGATAAATCAATTCACTTTGTAATGGACATGAAAATATGACAATGATAATGTTGTTCTATCAATGGATACATATCTGGATAGTGGATTTTGTGTTAATGGATAATGATTGGTTAAGTTATATAGTGAAGAGAGCAATGAAAATGGAAGGTACAATCTGGAGGCGATATAAAAGAACATTTTAACGTAGTGATGTTTTCTAGTGTTTTCAAAAAAATTGGGCATTAAAATTGAGAGATGAAGAAATGTGTTTTTGGAAAAGTTTGTTGCGTGAATGTTTAGAGATGGATTGGTATGTTGCACACAAGTGGAGTTCCTTGGTCCAAACATCAAAATCTAGAAAAGGAGAGGCTTGGGCGAAAGATTGGTTTTTGTGCGCAATATTGGTTTTTGTGTGCAAGATTGAAGTGAGTCTAGAATCATGCATGAGAGGCATGATTCAAGGTCCAAACATTGAAAAACGGAAAGTGCGTGAAGTTTTTGAAGTATTCAACAAGTGCGCGAAAGATGAGGTTGGCGCGAAAGGGACTTATGCACCCAATGTGACGTCAAATGGGATTTTGCGCGAAATGTCAAGATCTTGTGTGGGATATTGGGGTTGACAAGGATTATAAATAATAGGTGACCCCCTCACATTTTTGAACCTCAACACTTAGATAAATCTTGAGCTCTGAGGTACGTAAAAATATTAAGAAATAGAGAGTGCATGAAATAAATTGAGTGGCATGCAAGAAGGTGAATTTTCATGCAGTAAGAGAGTTTAACGCAGGATTGAAGTTTCCCCTAATAGGTGTTTTGCGAAAAAAAATCAAATGTTTCTCGTGTGGCATAAATGTTTCGCAAAAGACACCTAAAAGGGTTCAAAAAAGATTTGGGTTCTTCGCACGTATTCAGTTGTGCGTAAGATAGTTCTACCGGCTTTTGGGTAGGAAAGTGAAGAATTGTACTTAAGAGAATAAACCTATTCAATTGTAAAGAATCGCTGAAATATGGTAATTCCATATTTTTACGAAGAGGGTGCACACACACATTTGGATAGTTTTCCATGTTCTACATGAGTTTAAGGGTATATCCAACTCAATGTATTCCACATCAAATGATTTTTTTCTATTGGATTGTGTGGTACTGGATTATTTAGGTACCATACCAAGGACATAGCGACTCTTGTTGAGTAGTGATCCTTGTAAATCTTCTGTTTTTATGGTTGTGCATCTACAACTTGGGAGAAACTATTTAATGGGAGGAAAAGTTTGTTTCAATAATAATAAAACATAAAAAGAAAAAGATACCACTGATTCACACCCTCCCCCTCTCAGTGATCAATAGATCATGACTAGGAACTTCATGCCATCTATATCCCTTTCCAGGAATGAGTAGTATATCAAGCATCTATATAGGAAAATATAGAATGATAGACCTCATCTAAGAATACAATATCTCTAATATAAAATCTCTCATGTTATTAAACACTGAAGTTTTCCTTAATCGGTTGTAAATTCACATCCTTTGTGAGCCTATCAAAAACAACCCATACAAGATCATTACTATGACACCCCCACCATTGGAAAACCCCACAAAGCACACCAATGAGCCTTCTAGTAATGCTACTAGTGATATTTTTCCCTTTAACTAGGGGAAATCGAACACAACTGAGGTCATATTAATAGCCTCATAGAAAATAATTGTCGAATCCCGATTGATGTCATCAAATTTGGTCACACAAACTTATATCGAACAACATTTCATAATTTCACACCACACATGCCTTAAATTGTAAGACTGTTCAAACTGGTTCTCTTTAAATATACATGAGTAACATGAAGGATAATGATTCAAACCATCATTGGATGACTTATCTTAGAAACAACAGGCTTAGGAGTTCGGAATATTGTAACAAAAACACAAAACCTTCTCCCAAGGAACCATGCATCCACATTAAGAAAAAGAGCAATTAAGATCCACCCCACTAGGTTCATTACCTATTTTTAAGTATCCCAATTTAGCAATAATATAAGTCTATGATAACCTCAAACACATCAAACATGTGTCTATGAAACCCACCTAGGTAGTCTGTACATCTCATTATAACTGATACTTTGGTAAAAGGAAAAAATTCCACATAAGAACACTAACTGACCCAATAGTGGAAATGGCCCGGTAGTCATGACCAAGAAATCCAAAAGCATACAGAGTATAATCAAGGAGTTCCTATACATGAACCCAAATATCACTCAGGATTAATCACGCCTCATTGAAAAAAAAACTCATCAATGGAAAACAAATAAAATATCATGAACCAACCCAATGACTCTAAATTGCATCATGGTGTATAACTGATTCTCCCTTAGTGCATCCAAGATGATATCAATATAGGGGAGATGCTCATCTGTTAAAGAAGTGAACACTATGAGGATTTCAAGTATTACAAAAAAGGACCACTGAACCACAACAACATCATGCGGCCAAGCATACATCAACATGAAACAAGACTCACAAGCCTCAAATGCATTCATGTAGAACCACCAATTTTTGAATGGTGATTAATTGTGATCCTTCTACTTAGAAGGACCCATTTATGTATAACCAATGTGACACTCCCCAACAATGAGTGTCTTATAATTTGAGAATTTGGACTAGCCACTCATAAAAAAGAAATTTCATAACCAACATAACCCCACGTGAGTCGTTCCATAAACCACGATCAACATGGCACATAACTTGGCATAAAATCTTAAATATA
Source organism: Viscum album (assembly GCA_963277665.1). Lineage (NCBI taxonomy): Eukaryota > Viridiplantae > Streptophyta > Magnoliopsida > Santalales > Viscaceae > Viscum > Viscum album. The sequence continues at coordinate 1,811,793,992 of OY728140.1, read as the reverse complement.
ACCTGTTGGTGTGTCAAAACCAATGTGTCCAAGAATTTCCACTCGATCAGTGGTACGAACATGGTTATATACACTCAAGTCACTCTACTCTGGGGATAACCTAAGAAAAAACACAATAACTCAAGGTTCAATGATTTAACTAAACTCAATGGCTCATTTGTACATTTAATACTCGTCGGGTGACACATATATGAACAAAAACTACCCCAAGTATACAAGATAAAAAGGCACATTTTTTAAACTATTCATAAGATTTCCATCATATGTTACCTAGTAATAGATGGATGAGGCAGGAACTGGCTTAAAATCACATGATTCACATAATCGTTTACACTAATGATGATCTACCAAGTCACCCATCACATAAGAAAAGAGAGGTTCACATGAAATCTTATGAGGTTGAACATGCATGAGGAATGCCTAACCTGTAGACCCATGCATTCCTCAATGCATGTTCCCATAAAAGGTTCAAGATACCATGATCAGTCTTTCGAACAAGTGTGCACTCTTTAAAAATCAAACTTCATACCAGGGAAAACAACACCTGGGAACCACCTATGTTAAGAATATCACAACATAAAACAAGACAACAAGATCAAATGGTGATACCTACCATAATCTTTCCCCTTATGAATCATAAGTGTTAACCCCCATCACTAGGTCACGTGGAGACAGATTTACTAGGCTAAAAAAGCCTAATTTTTTTAAATTATTTCAAGAAAAAATTCAAGTACAATTCTAAAAAACAAGGCACTTGAAAACTACATTAGAATAAAACTCGATGTAAAACAAGAAAGTCTCATCAACATCCATTTAAAACATTTAACAACATTAAAAATCTGTCTCAAATAGAAAATTTGCATGTTAGTTCTTTTTAAAAAACAAAAAAACCTATGAGGGCCTCATTAAACCAAATTGGGTCCTTAAAATGTCAACCAAATAGTAGTTTTTTAACTACACGATGCATGAACACATTATCATAATAATCCTTGAAGGGATCTTTGAATGATTATCAGCATATGCATCATACAGTAGGGATCCCCTAAACTATACACAAGATAGGATCGTACAAGGATCTACCTAGATCAACATATAAGTAGAAACATCACATAGGGGGTCCTTGGTATCCAGTTAAGATATAGAGTCATCCTACATGAGATCCTCTATGTCGAAATAGAAGTATAGGAATTGTACAACAGATCATTCATAAGAACATGTCTCATGAACACAAAGGGTATAAGGGCACGTCTCACACAAATACATCCTCAAGGAATAGGTCATAAGAGATATCTTGTTGCTCATCTCAAATCATAGGTCTCAACTAGCCTAGTCCAAATACCCAACTGATCATTCAAACTCTGGTATCACTCTCAGATGACCATTAATAAAATAATTTGAGTAAGAACCTCTCTATTTAGAGAGAAAATATGAAAAACACCCATTATGAGTCCTCATACTATTCCTTTTGTTTTACCATCGCTATCTACTCGAAAAAAATACTAATAAAGGACTACTCTTAGGCCAAATGAATAAAAAAATGCAATAAAACAAGAAAAGTACCTCAAGAGTACCAAAAGGGATGTACACTATGTGTAGAAACCATACACCTAATGTACCCTTATGCACTCAGTTGGTTGTTCACTCTCACTAGTCTGGCCATGTAAACACCTCGGGTACATGGTGTGCAAGTATGATACACAACGTGTACACAAGTTGGCCATCACATCCATTAACATTTACTCAATCAGATCCACATGGGGTATTCCTATGTAAAACAACATTTTTTTACCAAAAGTACACATTCATGTACTATTCAAAGACCATTATTCAATGTTATTTATTACACTGTTAGCTACCACATGGAATGTACTCATAGTACATAAATTGTACATAAAAGTTATTTTCCTCCCGAATAGAAGAACACGTGGAATCTGTTCATAGCATCAGATGTCGTGTCTTATGGGTTTTCAAATAGAAAGAGCAGTAACTCCATGGAACATCCACAGAACCTCTATTTTTGAAATGTACCCAATAGTATGCCAAATTATGATCTTTGGGGTTCCATAATCCCCACAAATAAAAGTTTGGATTCCACATATAGAACATTATAACAAAACATATGACCAAAACATGATTCAACAAATTCATATCCATGATGGCTCATACACCTTAGGGACTAAAGATTCGAAATCATCAATTTCGAACCATAACACATAATTGTGAACCTACTACAATAGTATGAATATATATTAGGGTATATATCACAATAGCATCCAATTACTAATACTCTCTAAATGGAATAATAAGAATGCATGGAATTTGATTTATAACAAGTTCCTACATGATGCATGAGATCATATTCACTCATCTCATTAGGTTGTAACATAACAAAACCACAGTGATTTCAATTATTGCATCACAAAATAGTATATCACTCAATGGTTAAATCAAATCAATTGTAACAACTCAAAATCCAAAAAACACAATTTAATTTGAGGCAATGTGTCTTTTCCCTATACATGGGGTAGCTACTCTTGAGGAAAGCTTATTACCAAACTCCATTTTCTTCCTATATCTATCTAATTTCACTAAATAGTAAGGAAAAATAGAAAATCACATCTTATGGTACCACTTTGTAACATCTCAAGTCCAGATTCTATGTTAGGGTCCCCCATACCCAGTTTCCCACATGGCCCCAAGCACATTTCCACAAGTGCCAGAGGCTTCCGACTAACAGTAAGGGACTAGGGGTGATAGTGGGAAAACTATTACCTCATTGTAAGACTTTAATATAATTGAAATAATAAAAATTCAATAGCAGAAGAAATAATACCATAATAAAATGTAAACAAAGGAAGACTGAAAATAAAAATTACCTGATTTCATAGCATTTAACAGAAGTTTCTCCATGTCACATGTTTTTGGAAAATAGTCAAAACCGGATAAAATACAATAATACACAATACATGTACCAAATTTATAAAAGGAACAATATAGACATAGAATCATCGCATTCCTTAGCTTGGTCTTAGGCTCTCCATCTCCTAACAGCAAATCAAGTACCTATAGAGTGGTTATTACACTTATCAACACCTGAAACAATATAATCTATTCGAAAAAAAACACGACCAAAATATGATGTGAGACTAAATCCCAATAAGATACCACCAAATATCTCTGCCAGTCTATCATTGAATAAATATAATAGGTAGTTTACAATAATGAAAGTTGTAATCTAGGAAGTACTAAAGAGTAAAAATCCCTACAAGCACTAGTATTCATTTGCATTCATTTCATTTATTTAATTAATTAAATTACATTTAATTAAATATGTCTCATGATATGACCTAATCCCAAAACCCCCCCTATAAAATAAATCACTTCATACATCTTAGAAGGTTACAGAACATGTAATTGAAGACTGAATCAATGCTTTTTCATTGTCTTGGATGACACTTTAAAATTCATTTAAATTGAATAATCCATTTATAAGTTGTGCCACCCCATGAAATTCCTATGTTGGAACTCATGTATCACTCTAGGTGAAGGTCTATCTACAATCTATAAGCCTCTCCCAATGAAACTCTCTAGAATTAGGGTATCACTCTTGGTGTGGTATAACTCCATGTCAACTATGCCCATTACTGAATGTCATATAGGGAAGCCCCATGTATCACTGATGACATGTAAAAAATATAATAGAGTATGTCCATGGAATCCCTCAATGATCCATACTTATCTCAGCAAATAATTAAACCCTCTATGTGCCTAACCAGTGCATCGATGTCTCCCTCACGGCTTCAACATAACAACCAGACCAACCTTATAAGACTTCTCCTTTCAATTACACTTTTGGTTAAAACGCACAATAAGAAACACATGTAAATTACACTATTATATGGTTCAACATTAACAAAATCATGTGGGAACATTTCCAATGACAATAAACTCATGAAAATTACACTATGGAATGGGATTAGCACAAATAAACTCATGTGGGAATTTCATATAACAATAAACACATCTAAATTAAATGACTACATAGTTTGAAAATAATAACTCACGTGGGAATCAATTATTTCACTGTCTTATCATGTAATTTAAACTGTTACAAAGATTTAGCAATTATATACTCATAGGGACATCTCATATCACAAAACTAACATGTGAATTCATCTATCAATTGGAATAACCACTAATTATATCATGTGGGGAAATCAATAAATTATCCCATTTAATTTTAAACAATCCATAAAAGGGAATGAAAGGGATTCCTAGAGGCATCCTAGACTAAATGGCCATAATCAGGCCTCTAAGAGAAATGCACCCATGGGATGGCCCTATTTCACTGTAAACAACATAATTAATTATACATATCACCTTACCAATTACCAAAACAACAATATTCAAAAATCATTGGTTAATTTTCAATTATGGCGACACCCAAAAACTGGTGTGCGGAACTCCAAAAAATATAATCAACTAGAAAAATAACAAAAGATGTGAGAAAACCAATGACATACTCGTATGAGTCTCCTCATCTAGTGTTGGCCACTAATTTGACCTAGATCAGTATTGATATTAAAAAGTTAATAAATTCTAATCATTCAGTAACATGGTCGAGATACAAAATCAAAATTAATACATCAAGGGAAATAGAGATCTTACCGATTGGGATCCAATGCATCTGACGGTGTCCAAATCAAAGTGTGGTCGGAGATTCGGGTTAAAAACTATGTCTGGTGCTGTTGGTTCACAAAAATAGTAATCCTTACTATCAAAATGATAGGAAACGTTCCGTGTATATACCACAATTGTCCCCTTCTACTGAATTCCCTAAAACTACATGTACAGTAATTACATGGGATAGTTACATATCATGTACTAGTAAGTACAGGGTGTTCAACCACCAAAACTCGTCATGTAAGGCATGGAGTTAGCATTTAACCTATCTTACTCATTTTCATCCAAAAAAATGAATAGAATAGATTTGTACCTCAAATGAAGAACTGATTTCATACACTATCACCTAATTTTGTAAAAATGTAATTTATTTACTCAGTGATACCCTCATGTGTTTGGGGATATATCTTACATATCTCAATTTTATACTCATCAGGTTTGTTAATAACTATCATAAACGCACTAAAATCATCCCGCTAGGATATTATATAACATATTTTCCAATAAAAAATATTCAGAGTGATGCATTTGTATGATGGATTGACCATTATTTTTGTATTCTAATTCCATCATATCTAGATACTAGTCCCATGATAATAGGAATGAAATTGAGTGTGTCATATTAATGAACTCAAATATTTGGATTTCTATTTTTGTATGAATTATATATTCATAATAATAACATGTATTGATGAAAAATATAAGAACTATATTATTTCATAAAAAATTAATCTATAGTAGAGAATATTAAGTAAAAATGTAATTGGTAACTATTGTTAGAACAATAGATTGATCTAAAGAGGGATACTATAGTAGTTTAGAGTGAAATTTATGTTTTATAAAAATACCTTTACAGTCAGAGAAAATCCACCTAAAAAGAACTATATAAATCATGGTAGTTTTTAAAGTTCCCACAAAACCGAAAAATTTAGTTCCCTTCAATAATACACAAATAATGATTCATACTGATCATTCATAAAAAAATAATAAATTTAATCTAATTATTCCTATAAACAATTAATGTCAAATATGAGATATATTAAGATAAACTTGACCATGGTGAACCATAAATCCTTTCAAAATAAATTATATATTACCAATGATTTTAATTATACTATATTTCCTACCACATTAATAATAAATGAAATTATATTTTAAGGATATACATAATAATTTATATTACACCAATCTACTTATATAAAGTATGAGTTCTATTAATAATGTCAATTATGATATTTTTCCTCATAATTATTAAATTATGATCAGGTTTAATGAGGTTATTTTGATGTTTTCTCTCAGACCAAACATATTTTCACAAAAAAAATATGAAATATAAAAATTAATATAATTCATCATGTTTTAAACTGTAGGTGTTATAATAAATTATAGATCACATCCATTGTAATTCATCTAAGGAAATATGATATATGATATTTATGTCATAATTTTTTTCTTCCATAAATCTTGTATCGATGGTTTAGAAAACATATTTATAATTATGTGGAATATATATTAATAGTTTGTTTCTATCAATTTGAAGTATTATATATCATTAATAAAAATTATATTACAATTTATGATGTATTATACTTATTTTTTTTATAATTGATACTTAAGTATATCATTTTAAAAGGAAATACTTTTCCCCATAACTGTTAATTATTATATCAAACATTACTAATTGTATTAAAAATGTATCCTTCCATGTTAATATATCTGATTATACACTACGAATATTCTTACTCAATATAACTATTATTTTCTTTTCCACTCTATTATGGTATTACATCATACTATCAAGGTCCCTAAATATCCCAATAATTATTTGAATTTTGTTTTTTTTTTTCTACGAATTATTGTTGTCAATGGTTCTTTGTGAAATACCAAGATTTTCTTAAATTACATATTTTGAAGAAGATATAATAACGAATCTAAAAAAGTGTTCATATTAGGTTCCCATGATATAAAATAATGAATATGTTATTGGGATACATATATATGTAACAATAATTCCCATGTATTATTATCATATGAATGATATTTAAAGATATTTTTTTCACTAATGACTATTTATTTATATTAAATAATGTCTAAAACATGTGATATGATATTTTTATACAATCATTTTCTATCAATATTATTAGATTTTACCTGTCTCCATATCTTGTTTCATAAAGATGTTTTCAAAACTAAATAGGAGGATATTTTCTAAGAAATTTTATATACTAATTGATGATAGTCTCTTAAAGATGTCTTTATAAGAAGTTATGATTAATAATGTTATTAGAAAGAAGAATATTGTTATGATTAATGAATGGAAGATACATTTAAAAGTTGAAGGAATGGATTATTTTACTAGTTTTTTTATGATGCAAGTTTTTGAGTTAAACTATCATACACATATCTCTGAATTGTGACAGCATCCAATGTAACGTAAGATTTAATATTGAAAAAAAAAATTATTGATTATGAATGTTCCTTGAATTTTAAATATTGTGTATTGGTAAATCCTTGGCTCATAATGATTTTTAACCACAAAAACAAGAAATTCATAATGGTTGAAAATACCTAGAATAGGGTATCAATGGTGCGATCAATGAATATAGTTGATTGGATGGAAGGAAAAAAGAAAACATTAAAAAATTAATTAATAGATATATCAAATAAATAATAATCAAAAAAATAATATTAGTGTATTCAAATTATATTTTTGATAATTGATTAAATATAGAAATTCATTATCATAGTATATCCAACTATACATTGGGAGAAGATCTATGTGAATTTCATTCTATGGACTTTTATCATGACTGAGACGTGAAGAGAAGAGGTTTAAAAAATGTTATGTCCTAATAAATTTTCATGTCAAATAGACTAAAGAATGTGTTATAAAATATTATTTTATAAAATTACTATGTTACTCACTATATGATGTCTGATGTTGTAAAAGGTGTCATTATATGATTTTTATCATATGAAAATTTCAATTCATCATAACAAATCTACCAGATTGATGACTTCAGTTTCTCAACCCTAATGTTCATAACACTGACAAATGATAGAGAAAATGAATCAATATAATAAAATGGTAACATTTTGAAATGATTAGATAATATCATCATAATATTTTTAAATATAATAATTCTCTATCCTATATTTTCTTATTGAATAATTATTAATAATTTTAATGATAATGGATTTTGAATGATCTAAAAAAATTATTCCTAACATGGATAAAGAGAAATTATAATAAAAATCATAGAGGGGTTAATTGGGTTTTCAAATAATTTCATCTAGAATATGTTTTAGAATGGCGTAATATATATAGAGAATTGTAGATACATCATGATCAATTATATAAATTTAGTTGGTGGTATTTAGAAAATATATCTGATAATAGGAGAAGAGATGAACTATGGAGTTTCAATGGATGGAGAAAAACTAAAAAATCTAATAACCGTATAGATGGAATAAGAGCCTGTCAATTATGATGAATAGAATTTTCAAGGTAAGATTAAAACATATTCTTTAGATTTATGTATTGATATTCATGTTAAATTTCAGTGGTTGTATCTTGTTAAAGATTTCATAATGTTACCAAAAATTTAATAAATGAACACGATATGATGTTTCTCCAAATAGAATATATGTTATGAAGGTATCATAGATTCATTATTTTAAGAACATTATAATCATTTTATAGTTGTTATTGTAATGATGATGAGCTACTAATTAAATATTTTAATAAACTTAAAGGATGTTTATGATTTCAGAAACTATAATTTTTTATGAAGATGTTTGTGTACATCATAAATATTTCATGTGAATTTAGAAATATTCAAAACGATTGAAAATAATTAAAATATTCACCATTAAATATTGATAATGTTGGGAAAACATATTTATGTTCCCATTACTTCCCATGGGTTTAAACAAATACATAGTGTTACAGAAGTATCAAAAATGTAGAGACCCGAAGCTTAACATACATGGAAATTATATTACTTTTGCGGAATACTTAGTACATAACAAAAAAACACACACAAGGACCGTAATAGTTTAGTGTCTTTGGAAACTCGGAATATAATCTTCTAATCGTGGTAAAAGATCTTCAACATCTCCCATAAAGATCATCTTTTTTCTAAACCTAAATCCTTTCTTTATGTCCTGGGGAAAAGAAAACATAAAAGGGTGAGCTCAAATTCTCAGTAAGGGTAAAGAAAAGAAATATCAATCACGTCATATTGATAAGGACATATCCTTTGGAAATCTTAACCTGCTAAAGAGATCATAATTTCATAATATGGGATAAATCATAGTAGTGAAATGGAATCCCAATAATCATAACATAAAACATGAAACTTTGTGGCATACACACATAATCATAGAGAATTGTTTCTTGTTAGTCAAGACTCATTGCCAAGACTATCTTACTGGACAAAGTCCATTTCTGAACTGAGTTCATTCCTCGTTTCAGTCCTGTTTCACTGAACCGGTATGACCTACCGTTCCAGCCATGTCTATCTCATGAGAAATAAAATCATTACCCAATGCATTGGAGGGAGATATAGGTCCCACCCATCTCATAATGATACCATTCTTATGTGTGCCACAAAATCATAAATCATATATCATTGCATAACCCATGTAATAAAAATGGAATTCTTAAACATCGTGACATCATAAAAAAATTCATATAAGATAAATGAATTCATAAAAATAATTCCATCACAACATAATCAAATCAATTTAATGATAGGGATATAATCAAAACCCTACATTATCTTAGATGGAAAAATAATTTTGATAAAACACTTGAACTCCATTGTTGAGGAAAATATCCTTTCTACTTCAAAAACATTTTTCCTTTCATAACATGTCATACAATTTTAAACTAAAATAAATTGATTAAAAATAAACTTGAAAACTTGTAAAGGAAGCTTCTTGAAAATAATGTTTTAAAATCTATTCATTCCGTATAAGTTAAAAAAACATTCTTCTCGTACTTTTGTCAGAAAAGTCAAAAAGTACCTCGTACGAAAAACGACAAAAGATTCCCTTCATATATTTTACTAAAAACTCACCGAAGGGTAAAATTGGATTTAAAAAATTGTAGTTGGATGGAAATAATATTACATATTGATGAAACATGGATTTGGATGATAAAATACATCCCAGTAAATTCCAAAGTATAAACAATCTTGGATAAAAATGAGATTGTGATATTTTCCCTTACCTTAGGTCCGATTTGCTTCGTATGTGTCTGAACCTCCTGTATATTGATTTAAATAATGTCATTGACGTATTCCAGAATCATACTCATTTTTATGATATCATATATGGTTCACTTATGGCTTTATATTACCCGTTCTTTTGTAAATTCCATGTTAAAGAGCGTTTTGGGTAAAATCGTTTCATTTGTCGTCTGTGTTTTGACTTGTAATTATTCATATGATTACGTAGATCATGATTAATTAATTCCAGAATATAAAACATGATTTATATATAATATATATTCAGAATATATATATAATAGATCAGTAAATGGAAAGAAATACATCGTTCATGGAGACGGTAGACCGTACGTATGCATGAACGCTGTTTTCTTTTCCTTATTGAGTTGAATGGAATTAAGTAGATGACATACATATATATAAACATAAATCCAGAATCATTATTATGTCATATATTTCATTATTAATAACTATATATAATTTATAATCATTCATTAATTATTAACGTGGAGAATGAATCTCATCGCGTCGTGGAGATGGTAGTCCGTACGTACGCACGAGTGATGATATCATTCTCATGATCGTGGAATTGTATTGGAGTGTATGAATACTATTTCAGAATCAATATCACTTTACAATAATCATATATAGTTATTATGTACACCATTATACCCATCCAAGTAAGGTGGTGGTGGAAAATAGATTACACCACGGCGTGGAGATGGTATTTCGTACGTACGCACGCGCGGTGATTTCGTTTTCCGTAGGATGGATAGATGGTGAAATAAGGTTGTTTCATAATTATAATAACATATCAGTATATACGTGATAATGATGTTATTACTTCATAATAAAACAACCTAAGAAGAGGAAGTGGAAGAAAAAATAAATATGAAAGAATCGATAACGGACATTACCTCTTCTTTGAAGCGCCTCTTTGAGATATCCATTTAGGGCACTAAAATTGGTCTTTGAGGAAGACCAGAACCTCTAGGATGTTTCTAGGGAAGTGGATAAGGGAATTTTTCAGGGTTTTGCAGAGCTTGAAGGCTCAAAGTGGTGTGAGGAAGAGAGGGAGGAGGTTCCCTTTTATAAGGGAGGAGAGGGGCACCTTTGGAATAACTAAAACTATTATTTTATTATAAAGTCAAATTCGGTTTTAGATAGCTCCAAACTGATTAATTTTAAAGATAAGGTGGGGATGGGTCGAACTAATCTCATCCAATAGAATTTATACAAGTTTAGGTTCCTATTTTAACCTTATCATTTAGATTTAACATTAAGTAAAAGAATTTTACTTTTACCGTGTCTTCTTGTGTTCTTATAATATAAGGTTAATAAAATTACTATAAGAAGCCAAACGAACCCCAAGTTGTTTATAATTAATATATATAACCTTATATAAGTCATTTTTCTGAACCTTAGATTTTTAGGAATAAAATAACAATTAATAATATAATATTTGTTTTAAAAACTATTTTATGTCAATTTTGACACTATTTTGTAATTGATTTTTGAGAAACTCATAACAGAATTATTAGTTCGAAAAAAGTAAATTAAATCAGTAATAATATGTCATATTAACCTAGAAAATTAGTTTATTTCATAAAAAGTCTGAAATTACATTTATTTGGTTATTTATAACATCAATTATGTCAATATTTCAATAATAAGATAATTATTGCATCATCTTTGTGTCATAAATAAATTAAATTATTTAATGTCTAAAAATTAAAAATAAAATACAATTATGTAGGAAATATTTTTAGATTTATAATGAATATTTATAGTCGAATTTATCTTATGTATATCCCGATATTAAAAAGGATTTACTTATTATACTTTGATTTTAACTATTTTAAACCTTCTTTAAATAAATTAATAATAAATGTCCTAATCTAATCCAAATGGGCCTAAATGGTCATATTTTATTCCTAAGGTTTTTTTTTGTCGAATTACACTTATCCAATAGAATTAGTACATGTTTTAGGTTAATAATAATATCATTTTTACCCCTAATTACCCTATTTACTTTTAACCGTGGTAAAAAAAAGTAAAAAGTTACTATTCACCAAAAATTATTTTCATCTCATTGAACCACATTTTACTTACTGACATCAATCGTGTATCTCGGATTTTTGAAATTACACTCATAGAAACGGTAAAATTATGTTTTATGAAAAATTAATTTTTCTTAACTACCACTTAGTGGTTTCACTATTCATCAAAAAATGAATGTTTCCAGAAAAATACCAAAAATTAGGCCTAAGCTATATTTTATATAATGAACTCAAAAATTATGTCTTTTTAACCAAATTCAAAACATACCAATTGCATTAATTAATTTAAAAATTAATTCTCGTTGTCAAAACAAATAGCGTATTCTTAAGAGATAATAACAATTAAAAGATTGACATTTGTTTATGTCTGGTTTAAATGTGAAATAACATCCAATGAAAAAAATTGTATTAAATTGTAAAAATATATTCTAAATATACTTTAAAACCACTCAAATTAATAATTTGTCATGACTAATTATTTCGATTAAAAAGTTTTTTTTAATTAAAATTTAGTAATTTTCACTATTCATCAGAAAATGCAAGTTATCCGAAAAGTACCAAAATTTCACTCTAAGCTAATTTCGATATTCCAAATCCAGAAATAAAGTCCATTTTGAAAATTTAAATTTAAAAAATTTCAAAAAGTTGTTATTACTATTCATAACGGCTAGTTTTAATAATATTTTAATAGCATATTGTTGTTTAGTGAAACTCGGTATTGCGTACTACACATGCTATCGAGGAAGGTCGTGATTGCGTGTAATGCAAGGGAAGTCAAGGATTCATTTTGTGCAAGCTCCTTTTAGTGTAGCATACAACACAAGACATTAATGAAATTAAAAAGAATATTTTTCATAAAATCTCGGGGTGTTACATTCTACCCCCCTTAAAATGAATTTCGCCCTCGAAATTCGTCGGGGTTATAAATGGTTTACTATTCAAAAGTTTCTTTAATAGAAACCCACATCGTAAAAAGGAATACCAAAACCAATCATTAAAAACAAAAGTATGAAACTGAACGGTTACCCAAATAAACTAATCACTAGGTTTCCACATAGGTGAAAATATGGATATGGAAGAGAAATCTAACCATCATGTTCTGATGGAGAGTGGTAGAGAACATGGATATGGAAAATCCAGCAATCACAAAGCCATAAATTTGTGATGATCTAAGGTACCATCTGATTCATCAGATATAAGAGCACTAGGAAAACATTTTTGGTTTTCAAGATCATTTCCCTAAAGTTGACGAAATTGGAATTAGAAGAAATACTTTCGTGATTTTGGTATAGTTTCACCGTTTGTCGTTCTTTGGACAATTTCCACTTCATATCATAATTAAATGAAGTTGAATTTGTCATTCGTGATGTGTTAGAAGATCATGTCATAGAATGATGGGTCATTCCATCTGTTTCAAACAAAAGGTTAGAAAAGTTATCAAAAAATACATAAGTCCATCTATAGTGAGATTAATCATATATGGTTCCTAAAATAGACTTATACTTCATATATCATACTGATTAATATAATAAAACTAGTTTCTACTAAATAGGGTCTTCGTGTAGGCCAGTTGTAGGCGATAAAGGCCAGTCGCACTTCGGTTGTGGGTTCGATTCCCACAGCCTTGTCCGACGCGATGGGTTGTTGCCCGTCGTGCAGGTTGTCCTTTTTCTAAATCTATATTACTATAACATCCCATCAACAATATCAAAAAAGTTTTATCCTTAAACAATACTAACTTATAATCCATTCCAATCTTTAGGCTAATCTAAAATACTTTGGTCCAAGCTCATAGTATAAAGAAAATGATCACGTGAATGCCATCATTTATCCCCCATATATCATAAGATATATCTTGTTGGTCAAATTACAAACATGTGAATACCTTAATCATGTATTCTCTTGAAGAATGAATATCTATTGAACCTTAGTGAAAACATGAATGTAGTTAAAAGTTTACACTTTCCACATACTAAAATCCTCAAAATTCTATATCCTCAAACCATGATATCACTTAGTCCTTATATAAATCATGAGCTCATGAATACTATCAAACATATTAGATTCTCTTTATCCCTTCATTATGTGCATATAATCTACTTTCCAAAAATATCTGAATAACCTTTCATGGATACTGGTAACATTAATCATACACTTTCAAAACTCAAGGAAAGACAACAGTGTAACAATCCTTAGATGTCCCTTTATTCCATAGTACCATGAGATTACTTATACAACATTACACATGATAAACATGTAATCATTCCACTACATTCTAAAACCATTGACCGAGATTCAACAATTCTTTCATCTCACATATCATTTGTAGTCTCTTCATCATCATACACATAAAGACTACCCGTACGACCATACTGATTCTCTTCATGAGACTTTCCCTTAGGGCATTGGTTTGCATAATGCCCGTACATTCCACAATTAAAACATTTAACCATTGTTGATGTCGTAGCAATACCATTATCCTCATCCCTGGTGTTAACTAAACCTTTTTCTTTGCACTTACTGGCTTTGTGTCCTTCTTTTCCACACTCAAAGCATCTTCCAGTTCCTTTGAAACATTCTCCTTGATGCCTCTTCCCACATGATTTACATAGGGGAAATTGAACTTTCTTTCCTCTATGATCATCATGAAACTCCATCTTTCTCTTATTAGCCGAGTCAGGAAACTTACCAAATTTTACTTTATTGATCATATTATGAGATTGCTGATATGGCATAATAATGATGTTTGGACTTCCAAATCCGATTTCATTTGGTTACTCATGAAGAATATCATTCCATTGTTCATCATATCCTCCATTATCGTGAATCATCTTATTTCCAACCATTTTCTAAAACCCAAAAATAATAGTGTGAGAGGAAAAAATCATAATAAAGGGGGAGTAACTTCAATATCTAACATCTTTGGTTTAATCTATTATCGTTACCATAGTTCTATGACTATATCCTATAGGTATTCTTATCCTTAGGGACATCCCTAGACATACCGTAGAAATATCTCTAGGGATCTCACTAACATTTTCGCATCCTAGTTTCCAAAGGTTGACTAAACTTTTCCTATGATACCAACTGTAGAGACCCGAAGCTTGACGTACATGGAAATTACATTACTTTTGTGGAATACTTAGTACATAACAAAAACACAGACACAAGGACCGTATTAGTTTAGTGTCTTTGGAAACTCGGAATATAATATTCTAATCGTGGTGAAAGATCTTCAACATCTCCCATAAAGATCTTTTTTTAAACCTAAATCCTTTCTTTATTTCCTGGGGAAAAAAAATATAAAAGGGTGAGCTCAAATGCTCAGTAAGGGTAAACAAAGAAATATCAATCACGTCATATTCATAAGATCATATCTTTTGGAAATCTTAACCTGCAAAAGAGATCATAATTTCATAACATGGGATAAATCATAGTAGTGAAATGGAATCCCAATAATGATAACATAAAACATGAAACTTTGTGGCATACACACATAATCATACAGAATCATTTCTTGTTAGTTAAGACTCATTGCCAAGACTATCTTAGTGGACAAAGTCCATTTCTGAACTGAGTTCATTCCTCATTTCAGTCTTGTTTCACTAAACCGGTATAACCTACCGTTCTAGCCATGTATATCTCATGAGATATAAAATCTTTACCCAATTCATTGGAGGGAGATATAGGTCCCACCCATATCATAATGATATCGTTCTTATGTGTTCCACAAAATCATAAATCATACATCATTGCATAACTCATGTAATAAAAATGGAATTCTTAAACATCGTGACATCATAAAACAATTCATATAAGATAAATGAATTCATAAAAATAATTCCATCACAACATAATCAAATCAATTTAATGATAGTGATAGAATCATAACCCTCCATTATCTTAGATTGAAAAATAATTTTGATAAAACACTTGAACTCCATTCTTGAGGAAAATATCCTTTCTACTTCAAAAATATTTTTCCTTTATTAACATGTCATACAATTTTAAACTAAATTAAGTTGATTAAAAATAAACTTGAAACTTGTAAAAGAAGCTTCTTGGAAATTATTTTTTAAAAATCCATTCATGCCGTATAAGTTAAAAAAAACATTCTTCTCGTACTTTTGTCAGAAAAGTCAAAAAGTACCTCATACGAAAAACGACAAAAGATTCCTTTCATATATTTTACTAATAACTCACTGAAGGGTAAAATTGGATATAAACAATTGTAGGTGGATGGAAATAATATTACATATTGAGGAAACATGGATTTGGATGATAAAATACATCCCAGTAAATTCCAAAGCATAAACAATCTCGGATAAAAATGAGATTGTGATATTTTCCCTTACCTTAGGTATGATGTGCTTCGTATGTGTCCAAACCTCCTGTATAATGATTTAAATAATTTAATTGACGTATTCCAGAATCATACTCATTGTTATGATATCATATATGGTTCACTTATGGCTTTATATTACTCGTTCTTTTGTAAATTCCATGTTAAAGAGTGTTTTGGGTAAAATCGTTTCATTTGTCGTTCGTGTTTGGACTTGTAATTATTCATATGATTACATAGACCATGATTACTTAATTCAAGAATATAAAACATGACTTATATATAATATATATTCAGAATATATATATATATAATATATCAGTAAGTGGAAAGAAATACACCGTTCCTGGAGACAGTAGACCGTACGTACGCATGAACGCTGTTTTCTTTTCCATATTGAGTGGAATGAAATTAAGTAGATGACATACATATATATACACATAAATCCAGAATCATTATTATGTAATATATTTCATTATTAATTATTATATATACTTTATAATCATTCATGAATGGTTAACATGGAAAATGAATCTCATCGCGTTGTGGAGACGGTAGTCCATACATACGCACGAGTGATGATATCGTTCTCATGATCGTGGAATTGTATTGGAGTGTATGAATACTATTTCAAAATCAATATCACATTACAATAATCATATATATTTATTATTTACACCATTATACCCATCCAAGTAAGGTGGTGGTGGAAAATAGATTACACCACGGCGTGGAGACGGTATTCCGTACGTACGCACACGCGGTGATTTCGTTTTCCGTAGGATGGATAGATGGTGAAATAAGGTTGTTTCATAATTATAATAACATATAAGTATATAATTGATACTTATGTTATTACTTGAGAATGAAACATCCTAATAAGAATAAGTGGATGAATAAATAAAGATGAAAGAATCGGTAACAGACATTACCTCTTCTTTGAAGCGCCTCTTTGAGATCTCCTTTTAGGGCACTAAAATTGGTCTTTGAGGAATAAAAAATCCTCTAGGATGTTTCTAGGGAAGTGGAGAAAGGAATTTTTCAGGGGTTGGCCGAGCTTGAAGGTTCAAAGTGGTGTGAGGAAGAGAGGGAGGAGATGCCCTTTTATAAGGGAGGAGAGGGGCACCTTTGGAATAACTAAAACTATTATTTTATTATAAAGTCAAATTCAGTTTTAAATAGCTTAAAATTGATTAATTACTAAGATAAGGTGGGTATGGGTCGAAATACTCTCATCCAATAGAATTTAGACAAGTTTAGGTTCCTATTTTAACCTTATCATTTAGATTTAACATTAAGTAAAATAATATTACTTTTACTGTGTCTTCTTGTGTTCTTATACTATAAGGTTAATAAACTTACTATAAGAATCCAAACGAACCCCAAGTTGTTTATTATTAATATATATAACTTTATATAAGTAATTTTACTGAACCTTAGATTTTTAGGAATAAAATAACAATTAATAATATAATATTGCTTTTAAAAACTATTTTATGTAAATTTTGACACTATTTTGTAATTTATTTTTTGGAAAATCATAAAAGAATTATTAGTTCGAAAAAATTAAATTAAATCACTAATAATATGTTATATTAACCTATAAAATTATTTTATTTCATAAAAAGTCTGAAATTGCATTTATTTGGGTATTTATAACATCAATTATGTCAATATTTCATTAATAAGATAATTACAGCATCATCATTGTGTCATAAATAAATTAAATTATTTAATGTCTAAAAATTAGAAATAAAATACAATTATGTAGGAAATTATTTTAGCTTTATAATGACTATTTATAGTTGAATTTATCTTATGTATGACATTATATTAAAAATGATTTACTTATTAAACATTGATTTTAACTATTTTAACCCTTCTTTAAATAAATTAATAATAAATGTCCTAATCTAATCCAGGTGGGCCTAAATGGTCATATTTTATTCCTAAGGTTGTTTTTGGTCTAATTACACTTATCCAATAGAATTAGGACATGTGTTAGGGTAATAATAATATCATTTTTACCCTTAATTACCCTATTTACTTTTAACCGTGGTAAAAAAAAGTAAAAAGTTTCTATTCACCAAAAATTATTTTCATCTCATTGAACCACATTTTACATACTGACATCAATCGTGGATCTCGGATTTTTGAAATTACACTCACAGAAATGGTAAAATTATGTTTTATGAAAAATTCATTTTTCTTAACTACCACTTTGTAGTTTCACTATTCATCAAAAAATGAATGTTTCCAGAAAAATACCAAAAATTAGGCCAAAGCTATTTTTGATATTATGAACTCAAAAATGATGTCTATTTTACCAAATTAAAAACATATCAGTTTAATTAATTAATTTAAAAATTAATTCCCGTCGTCAAAACAAATAGTGTGTTCCTAAGAGATAATAACTATCAAAATATTGACACTTGTTTATGTCTAGTTTAAATGTGAAATTACATCCAATGAAAAACATTATATTAAATTGTAAAAATATATTCTAAATATACTTTAAAACCACTAAAATTCATAATTTATCACTATTAATTATTTCGATTAAAAAGGTTGTTTATAATTAAAATTTAGTACTTTTCACTATTCATCAGAAAAAGAAAGTTGTCTGAAAAGTACCAAAATTTCACCCGAAGCTAATTTTGATATTCCGAATCCAGAAATGAAGTCCATTTTGAAAAATAAAATTTCAAAAATTTCAAAAAGTTGTTATTACTATTCATAACGGCTAGTTTTAATAATATTTTAATAGCATATCGTTGTTTAGTGAAACTCAGTATTGCGTACTACACACGCTATCGAGGAAGGTCGTGATTGCGTGTAATGCAAGGAAAGTCAAGGATGTGTGTTGTGCAAGCTCCTTTTGGAGTAGCGTACAACACAAGACATTAATGAAATTAAAAAGAATATTTTTCATAAAATCTTGGGGTGTTACAAAATATTTGTGAAACACTAATCATACATGTGTATTACCTCATATTCTATTTAATTTTAGTGGTTTGATTGTTCTAGAAACAAAATGGAAGAGATATTCATATTTTGATTGATTTTTTATAGAAATAAGTTATGATGTGAGAATGGGTATCAAATAGGTCTAATTCAACAAAAAATAACTAGATAAAGGAAGTAAGAAGATAATATCATATGAATTGAATCTGGGAAATCCACTAGTTGATATACATTATCAAATGGAAGTATCATATTGATAGAAGAGAAGGATTATTAGAAAGACTTGAACCATGTAATATTATATAAATAAAAAGAAGAAGGATATGTTGAACTATCAATGGGTGAAAACACAACCAAATGAAAACAATAAAAAAGAACTAATAGTTATAATCTGATATATATTTAATATGGATAGTATTCATATAGATAATGAAGTGGATTCTTTTGTATCATTCTATTTCTTGATTTGATGTTTTAATGTTTCATACCATAAATAGTGCATATAAAAATTGAATAATAAATTATATAAGAATGAAAACACCTCTGTGACATTTAACTTTTTTATCAGTTTTTGGAATAAATAATTTTTTACAAAGTAACTTATGAAGAATGTGAATTCTATATTTAGAGGATGTAAAAAAGAACCCATGAGATGATGTATATAGGTCAAGGATATCAACATTCTAGGGAATATGGTGATCTCTATCAATCATCCTAATGTGTAGGGGATCAAAAATAGATATGGATTGTACTCTTACAACACAACATTATTTGATATATTATTATAGTATAAAATCTATGGATAAGTAATCACCATAAAAGGAAAGGAATTGCTTCTCTTATTTCAGAGTGAACATTATAATAATATTAAGAACCATTAGTACATTCTTTCTTATGTCTTCATATAAGAATTAAAATATAATAGTGTAATCAAGATTGAAATAGTCTTACAATGTAATGAGATAATAATTTATAAATACTGGAAGACATCTCAACAATGATTCAACAACCTTCTCTATGATTCATTAATCAAAATATGGTCCACTCAATATGTATCAATTTCATGGTTCAATTATATTTAAATATATAATTTTATGTAATACTCATATGAATATTTGAGATTCATGCCTATATTATACATAAGTGTTGTTTTGGGGAATATTTAGTAATCCCTATGTGGAATTATATAAATAACAAGACCATGATGAACATGATAATGAAATATAAAATAATTCTTAACAAAAAATAAACCGCGCCTAATGATTATTAAAATTAAATATCCCTTTCTATAAATAAATATAAATATATTTTTTTAATTTATGTGATATTATCTCAATATTCCATTAAATACAATGAAAACGATACTACATAATGTTAATAAAGAATGTAATGTGATCATAGTGAATTTTAAAATTTATTTTAAATCTATCCATAAGACTAAAATCCTACAATTATTGTTGATAATGATTAATATATAATTTTTCAAGATATATTAGTCAATATATTTGGATATTTTAATCAATATTTTCACATATATATAGACTCACTTGTTTTTGGATTTTACTAATTTACAAATGATGAAATTACCATCATTGAAAGAGAATAATATATTGTGGAGGGGGATTTGTAATGAAATGTTCTAGAATGTATAATGATCTTTAGTAATGTTGGGTCCTTTGGAGAAAAAAATCATAGACTATGAAATTATTTCATAAAATTATTAATATAATCCGATAAAATATTTTTATAATAATTATGGAGACACAATGAAATTATATCAAACGATCCCTGATCATGATGAAAACATGAAATCTATGGTTAATGAAAAAAAATTATATTATAGTCAAATCCAAGAATATAAAAAACATTAATAGTTATTACAAAAAAAATCAAATCATTAAGAAGTGGAAGTTAAAAGAGTGAATAAATTAATTAAAGAGAATAATTTAATAATTTAATGTAATAAAAACACCCAAAATATGATATATTTAGAATAGGATGTTCAATTGGACAACCATGGAATGGAACATATTGAGTCTTTTAAAAATTTATAGTGATTTGTTAATAATACTCAATGGTTACATGATAATTATTTGGATAAATACATCCAAAATTTGAAATAAAGAACATAAAATTGTTTAATGACTTATCTCAAGATATTTTGAAGGCGGAGGAACCATACATTTGATCTTATGATAATGTTAGTAAATCTATTCACATATAAAAATGTATGGAAAAAATATATAAATTTATGGATTCAAAAATTGATATGAATCTCACAACCATGACTAGGGTGGATATGAAATAGGTTGTCAAAACCAGTTCCCCAAATAGACTCCATCAAGTGATGAATAGTAAGAAAGAATATCATACCAAATATATAATATGTTATAGGATTATGGGCTAATTTTAATATTGTAATACATTAATTCAATGTGCATTGGACTATTTGTATAATCCTCTAAATTCAAAATCTCTTTGAAATCCCATCACAATGGGGGAAATTTCAATGTTGAAGATCAAATATATATATATATATATATATATATATATTGTAATGAAAATATGAAAATATATAATGGTTCTTGAATCCTTTAAAATACCAATGATTTTGTGAAATATAGTGGTAACTATATTTTTATATTATAATATCAACATGTATATAAATTCAATAAGAATTGAAACCACTGATATTGGATTAACAAAATGATGCATAATTGGGATTAAATTAAAATAATGTTGAATGAAAGTGTCCCCCTAAGAAAAATGTTAGAATATCATGGGTTACAAATCCACGAATTCGAAGAAAATTGTGATATACTGGATAGATTCTATGATGAATAAAATTAAATATAATATATTTGGAGTTATAAATATAACTCCACTATTCCAAATGATTTTTTTCCTCTCTAGATGATTTATAAGGACTGAATAAAATTCATGAAGCATAAGAAAATGATACTTAATAGGGATGTGAGATGATTCCAAATGATCGTAAAGATGTTCTATGTGTTACAGGTATCATAGATGTACATAATCCTCAATATTTTTCAATTATATTTTTATCATCATAAAATCTAATGAAAATGATCTTTGTTACAACAATTGATACATTCAAATTCAATGTTCTTAAAAAATTGTGGTTTTTATAAGATCCACGTAGACTGGATCTAAATTAAATTTCATAATTGGTAGCATGAAAAAGGGTGGAAATAGAGAAACATGGCAGAGAAAATTATCTCGACAATAATTTTCTCAATAAAAGGAAAGGAAGATCTTTCTTATTCCACTAACATTAATGTTTTGTAGTTATTATATCAAAATAGTGAAAAATGTTATAAGTATTTACATAAAGTGATAACTTGAGTATGATTAATCTCTTAAAACCATGGTTACCTGATATATAGAGGTCTAAATGTTGTAATGATTCATACTTTGGTTCACTAATGATTTTATAAAAGGATCATCTGTGGTGAAGCTATGAAATTTTCTTGTCTAGAATCTCACATAACAAAGATCATTTTTAAGCCATCACAAAATGATGTTTATAAATCATATAGCATAATGAGATTCATAATTATCAAGTTAAAAATAAACATATAATTTAGGAGAATAAATTTGTTGAAATGTTGAATTTACTACTCGAGTCTTTGTATCATCCAAATATGAAATTTCTATAATTTTCCTATGGACTATGTCATTGCAAAAATTATTTTCATCTTAAACATAAATTATTTGATAAAAAAACAAAAAAATAAAACAATGATGGTGGAAAATTGAATTCACCAATGACATTAGAAAATGGTGAATATTAAAATACTCCAAGGATAATTTTTTTCTTTTCTTGTTGAATATTATTGACCTTTATGTTTAAGATAGTGTATTATTACAAGTATGAACATAAAAAAATATTGTTTTTTTTCAAACACATATATGTCTTCCTCGAATAAATTTGGAAAATACATTCTAAAACATTTATTTGTTATCATTTATTTTGAAAACAATTTAGTCCACAAGGGATGATTTATTATTCAAATAAAATCCACTTTTCCACAGGCATTTCTTGTGGATACATATAGTGATATTTTGGATGGAATATGACATATCTCTGGTCAGATAAAATTATCCCTTGAAGACATTATTTTATGAAATTAAGGGGAGTATTTAGTTAATTGATTTCATTAAATAAAAAGGGGAGAGAAATTTTATAACTAAATGGAGATAAGGAATCACATATTGACGTATTCATTTAAAAATAAAATTTAAGGTATTTCAAACAAACAAAAAACATTGGATTTAAATGCAATATCTATGTATGAGTTGTATTTTTTAATTATATCATCATTTTTAATCATTTTAAATTTAATAAATTTATTTCCTTGATTTTATTATGTTAGTAAAATTAGAAACAATATATTGCTTAAGTGTTAAATTCAAGTACCCAATAATGATAACATAGATGAAGTTTCATAGACTCATTTAGACTAAAATCTTTTACCATTTCTTTTTAACATAAATATTTTTTTTAAAGGAATAGAGTTATCTTATGATGATTTATGGAGATGTTATTAATATCCATACCATGTTCTGTTATTATTATAGAGTTATATATGGTTGCAAAATTGTGGACTTTTTTTATGATTCCATAATGATTATCCATAAATAAAATTATAAAAAAAAGGATATAGTTTCTTTAAGATTTTTTTAAAAATTGTTGAATAGAGTACCCATATGATGTTATATGATGAAGTTGCTAAAAACTAATTATGAGAATGAAAAAAAATTACATTTACAGGATGGAGGCTATAAAACAATGGTGATCAGATGGAGTTTATTATACCTTGGTTAGTAGATTCATGTTTCTATATAGCACTATCATATGGGTGTTACCAGATAAAATAATCTGATGGAAAATCTTACTATATACTATATTTAAAGTTTAATATATGGAAATAAATCTTGTATGTCCTTTTATTTTTTAAATTTTGCATAAGGGTAAACAATTATCTCATACAAGGTTAGCACACCCAATTCCAGACTTTTTTAAAGGATGTAATGACCTATATATGGGTGACATTGATTTGATAAAATGAAATATTTAATAAGATTATATATTTAATAAAATGCTTGACTATACTTATGGTTTCATTTTATATATGATAAAACTAATAACATTAGTTTATTCTATGTTAAGTGTTCTTCATTGAAAAAATATAAAAAAAATTGTAATGGGATTCAAGTTGCAGTTTTGTAGAATATCAATGAAAATTGAATAGTAACATCTTATATATTGGTAGAGAAGAGAAGAGAATATGTTGCAATAATTTAAAGTACATCAATGGATCAAGTTAATAACAAAGGGAATGATTTCTATATATAATGCTAGTATTAAATGATTTTGTTTCTCATTGTATGATATTATTAGTACAAAATGGAATATTTTTATGATTTCTATAATATAAAAATGTAAAGTCATCAAACAAAATGTACTGGATAGATGTTAGTTTAAAATAAATAAAATGCTTCCCAAAAAAGCTAAATGTTCAAAAAATTAATTATCATCAAAGTATGAGTCATTTGAATGATCATAGATGATAATATAAATCAATGGTAAAATATGTTTTTTAATGTAATTGTTACATATAATAATAACTATAATGTTGGAATTTAAAAGATTATAAATGATAGGATAAATGTATCCTAGTGAAGTTATTGGAAACATATAAATAACATAAAACAATATTCTTTTTGGGGTTTCCAAATAGTTTCATCAAACATATGTTTATAGAAGATTTCATCAGATATAATTTATTACAAACACATTAGGAAAAATTTTACAAATTCGTATAATTGATTTATAAATATCCATCATTAATAAAGTGTATTTCATATCTATATGGGTTATATAGATGGAGGAAAATTTAATAAAATATATAAACATTGTATATAGAATAATAACCCATTAATGTGTGTTTAATAAGAATAAAAAGAGAATATAAAAAAAAAATATTATATATGAATGTTTTGTGATATATGGAAATGGTAAAAATATTTTTGTTGACAAATACTAATATAATTTATCAGAAATAATAAAATTAAAAATGCACAATATTTCACCATATGGATGTTATGTTATGAAGATCTCCAAATAGAATTATTGTATAAGTAAATCAATACTGTAATGAAATTATTTTTATGATATCTATCTAATAATTCAATAATTCATTAACCATTAATGTTGTTTTCAATCGAGACTGATTGATGAATTTCAAGGAAGATTCATTATATGAATATTGTTCCAAAATAATTTAGAATAATTCACGTGAAATAAAAATAAGAAATATGTTCAGAATTAAAATGTGAGATAGGGGACAAAATATATTTCATCTTTGGTGCTTTCTAATAGATGTGATAATATACAATGGGTTTAAATGTATGTAAAATGTGTTGAAAATACTTCATAAGTGCATAGAAGTGGAAGTGAAGTAAAATTTCAATTACAAGAATGAAAAATATACTAACCTAGATAGTTATTCTATTTATTGAATTTGTTTTAGGGAAGACGAACCTATGTAGGGGTATCAAACAGAACTAAATTAATGAATGAAAGTATTGTAGCAGATGAAGAATTTAAGTATAAAAGATTGGATTAACTGTCACTAGGAAAGCTATCATAAGAAAAACATTATAAATGGCATATAGAGCGATCAAATAGAGGATCCAATAGATTAGTTCCAAACACATTATGGTTTTGTAGAATATTGATCTTCCAAACTATCGTAATACAAAAACACCATTAGAATAACATCATTATATTGATATAAATGGATGGATAGAATTGAATATAAATTTATGAATGATATGTTCTATATTGAAATATATGTTTGGGATTTATCATCTTTTAGTTTCCTAAAGGAATGAAATAATGTTCATTATTTGATTTTATATAGGTAAAAAATG
Source organism: Viscum album (assembly GCA_963277665.1). NCBI lineage: Eukaryota > Viridiplantae > Streptophyta > Magnoliopsida > Santalales > Viscaceae > Viscum > Viscum album. The sequence continues at coordinate 1,811,767,749 of OY728140.1, read as the reverse complement.
AAGAAGAATAAATAATAATAAAAATGAATTATAGATACATCCATGAAATTTTTCATTTATTGGACTAAATCATTATTATTACAAAGTAACTAAATATTACGTTTAATACTAACTTTATAGGTACTATAAAAATACAACATGGATCTAAAATGCTGGACAAGGATTTTTCTAGAACATGTGACAAAACACATTTCATACTACACCACTACATTATAAGTTACTCACACATGTATACATACTATTTTATTACTACACCAAAACATTATTTTTCTGATTATATTGTAGAATCAACTTTTTGTTCATCACTAAACAAATTTAGGATTATAAATTACTAGTTTTTAGTGAATATTATAAAACTATCATGTTTTATCATTAAAATAATTTATATACTTCCAAAGATTATTGATTATAAAAAATAATAATCAATATTATAGTATGTTTTATTGGTACTGGTTTGATAATTTTTAAAATATGAAAAAGATACAACCACTATAACACCCACCTTAGTGTTTATTATATCCAAATATAGTACCATTAGAATCATACAAACAAAAAATATTAATGGAAATTTTTTGGAATCATTTTTATGAATATATTCATAAAATTCTATTTATCATTATATGTGATATATCATCCATAATGTATCCCAATCATCATTGAAATTATAGATTCTACAGACCATAGATACATTCATAGGAAATTATTTCCATTTTTTAGTAATTATAATTATTCATAATCATTAACCGTACAAATTTTTTATAATTATTCAAATTAATCGATTAATTGATTCCTTATTTTATATAATATATCCTTCAACCAATCATTAATGAAAATACCCATGCATTAAAAAAATCAATTCATTAATTATTTAAAAAATTCAAAACATTTCATTAATCATTTGAATTTGATGACATTACATGTCATCAAAGTTGCATGTATAATTATTCATTAATAGTTTTTAATATGTCAAAAATTGTGAACAAAAATCTGGAAAAAAAATATTTTATTTGATATAAATTTTTTATCCTTAAATATTTTATGTGAAATATTTTTTGGATGAATTTATATTTTCCTTCCCAGAAAACATTTTTCCATGAAATTACACATGTTGAATAAAAATGAATAATTACTAAAGTGCATATAAAAGTCAATTTATTCCACTTTTTGAAAAATAGTTATAATATATAATTAATTCAAATAATAATTCAAATATAATATCATGTTATCATATATATTGAGTTTAAAAAATTACTATATTCACCATTTGTATTATATTTGTAAAATTTTGTAAAACCATGTATGTATGAGTTTATATTCAACACTATTCAATAGTAATCAAAACACATTACAATAAAAATGATCATTAGTATAAAATTATCCAAATCATTTAACTAATGAAAACTATATTGATGATCAATCTCTAATATGTAATAATAGTCTTTAGGTGGATACAACATATCCACAATTCATCGTAACAATTATATTTTTCAAATAGTACTGATATTTATTTCCTTATAATGGATGCACAATCACATAGAACCGTCATAAAAAACTATAAATAGTAATGGTACTCTACATTGTAAGATAGTAGGTTTTATAAACAACTCATAATTCCCCCATTGATTTTTGATTAATTAATTACACCAATTAAAGGTGAAATGATTTATTTGGTTTAAATATATGGTAATCGTATTGGGGATGTGAAAAATAATGAAATAGTATTCCCATTCAGGGTTATATAATATAAATACCACTATTAATTCATATATAAAATATTTTATAATACATTAATCTTTTATTTATAGATATTTAATCTAATTAATTTTTTGTATTACATTATTTTATTCAATTGAATTATGATGTGAAAATTGAGGGGGATTTATTCAGCATTCAGAAAATGAAGTATGTCCTAAAAATATGTTACTCTATTCGTGAATCTATAATCAATTTGTATAAATAAATCATTTTTTATCAATTGAGAACTAAATAATCAATTGAATAATTCCATTATTTTCAACCACACATCCACACGGTGTTCTAATAAATTTTCATATAAATGTTTATTGAAATTATTTTACCAATATTGGGTTTATCTAAATACATTTTAATGTATCTAGTGGAAATTTAATAATTAAAATAATATTACATGTTATAAAAGATTTCATAAAAAACAAATAAAATAATTTATTAGTTAGCTATGATTTTATAATCAATTGTCCATATAGAAAATTAGTTGCACTACAATTTTAACTCTATTAATTTTATTAATCCATAAATAAAAATAATATTATTTAGAGGTATATTCCACAAATATATGGTTTATTGATTTTTTTTAAAGGGTGGGTTCGAAGCCTCAATTTATTATTAAAGAAAAGACCTCTTTAGACTGGGTAGAGGGTGACCCATTACATAGCCCAAAGGCCCATGGCCAAGTGGCCTGCATACAGGGCTAGAAAGCCCATTTATTGATTTGATTACTCCCAAATTTCCAATAAATTAATTAATTAAATGGTAGTGGATTTCCCATTTTTATACTCATTAACATCATAACCTTTATCAGTAAACATGAAAGAAACATCAAATATCTTTATGAAATGGCCATGGTGTTTCACCACATAACAATTTCATTTTTTAAATTATAATCTTCCAATATTTTTCAATTCCAGGGTAACTTATTTGTTATCATCAATAATTTTCATCAATTTCATTATTTTAGTTATATATTTCACAAATTAAATTCTATAAATCAAGATGGATCATATCAATATATCCTATTATATAATTATTAATTCAGTGTTAAATGATCATTATGGGAAGGGAATGAATCCATTAATAAAGTGGTCAATATTTCATTTTTATTATTGATACATTATATTCCACATGTATCCCTTATCATGTATATATATTATCATACCATATAAATGTCATGACCTGACTTAATGGGGATCAAGCTGTGACTCTCCAAGCCCGCCTCCAATAGGCCAGTGGATGGCATCCAGTGTCGTGTATTCTATCAAACACATGGGAGGCATTAGCCTAAGGTATGTGTACACACGCACCCACAAACACCTCCATGAAACAGTGCAAATATATAGAAAACTGAAAAGTAAAATTCATGTATACAACTATCCCATAACCAGAGTACAGCAGAAGTGAAAAAAGGAAAAATAGGGCCCACCAAAAGAAAACCAGAAAGCACGTCCAACCTGCTCTGATGAAGGGGAACGCTGCCACAAACACCCGTCAGAACACTTCCTCAGCACCGCACTGGTAAACACCCCAGTCAGTCTCGCACACTTAGCTATGCCTGCTCCGAGTCCTCCTGGGACTCCATCGAAAGGCCTATGGTATTCACAAGACACAAACATGTGCGGGAAAATCCGGTGCAGGGGTGAGTATAAACATACTCAGTAGGCACCCCAAAAACCCAAAATCAAAGAGAGTAGCTGAAAGGCAACAGTCCGCTCATCCTAGCCAGAGGGAACCCAGAAAAGAGGGAAACTCCATCTCGTGACCAACCTCGGCTAAACACAACTAGTCATCTCAACTCAGTTGTATGCCCATACGTATGCCTTGAGCAATCCAGAGATACTCAGCTCATGAAACAAGCCACAAGAGGTACCGACCTAATCACCAAAAACTGTCAAGAACCCGAATAATACACCACACAATCACTGTCATCCCGGATGACACTCATCCGAGAGATACACTCCATCTGGCTTCTCACAACCATCTCAGACCCTCATCCGAGAGATCACACTCGTCGGATAGAGTCACTGAGGAAACCTCGCTGAAACAACATAACCACCAAACTCCTAGGATATGGGATCGCTCCTAGGGTCCGCTAGGGGATACCAGAACCCACCCTAGTAGACGAAGATCTCATAGATAGGGGATCACTACCAGGGTCCGCTAGGGGATTCCACAACCCGATCTGGCATTCAGAGATCTCATAGATAGGGGATCACTCCCAGGATCCGCTAGGGGATACAACGACCCGATCTGGCACTCGACAGAAGAACTTCACTCAGATAGAGGATAATCACCCATATAAAGGTGGTCACGATGATACCAGAACCCTATCTGGTATAACTCGTGATGTAGGGGATCTAACTAACGATATTGCAACCCTACAGAAACCACGTGCTGAGTAGGGGATCACATAACCAACGATACTGAAACCCTACTATAAACATGATTCTGAGCAGGGGATAGTATACCCAACGATGCCACAACCCTATTGAGCACAGACCACTGTATATGGGATCATATTCCCGATGATGCCACAAACCCTACGGGGTTAATCTACTAGATAGGGGATCACCGGCCATGGATAAGTGGTCACAGCGATACCAATAACCTGATCTAGAGAAACGATGCTAGAGGATCTCGCTCCGGGCCCACCGGAGAGATGCCACAACTCTAACAGATTAAACATCTCATCGAAAGGATCTCAAACCCTACACTGAGGTTGTGATGCTGCACGACCCCTCGTAGGAACGAACCAAGGGAGTACCTGCAACCACTGCTAGTCCAAATGTCGATAACCTGAGGACCCACCACAACGCCACACCGCTCACCGCCAAGGACGATACCAAGGACCCCATCATGATCTATACAGAAAAACACGTAGGATAGGCTGCTTACTCGCCCGAAACATACTACTGGTGAAAAATCACTATTCCCCGTAGCTAGCCCATTCGAGGCCCACACAACGATCCTGAAACTCATCAAGCGGATCATACCATGACGGTCCCCTCGAAAAAACACACGAGATACGCTAGTCATTCATCTGAAACAGATACCCAGTGAAAAAGGCATTATTCACCGAAGGCCAGCTCGGGTAGAGCCCATGCCTCGATTCAGAAACTCAACGAACAGATCAAACTGTTGCGATCCTCATGGAAAGGCACACAAGATCGACTATTCATCCACCAAAATCGGACTCCTGGTGCGAAAGCTGCATTTTTCCGCAAACGCCAAAACCCAGACTCATGGGTCCCTCACCCCATTCTCAGTCCCAACACCCAGAAATCATCTCAAAAAGTATGTCGTACCATCAGGGTCTCAACGCCACTGACGGCACGTCATTCGGACGCTCCGTGTAGAAGTTACAACGGCCTGAAATCGTAAAATAATAAAATATTATTATTTTATTTGACATTTCAAGCCGCTGGGAAAAAATCCTGACTTAAAAAATTCTCAAAGAGAGATAAAAAAGTCAGTCTCGACGCAATGAATGCGTCACCGCAAACGGTTCGGAAATCGGAGTTACGGTTTGCATGTTACAGCGGTTTAAAGAACCCCTGGAAAATCCTGGTCGAACCACCGCAGGCCTGACCGGAAACCAATGTGCCGCTGCCAGATTCTACCGCACCACTGCCGCACTACGCCGGATTCTGCCATTGACTCCGCCAGAAAATTGTGATTTTGAAGGAAAACTTCCGAGAGCCACTAGGAGCACCCCGGTGCTCCAAATTCAGATCCGAAAAAAGTTTCAGAATCCTCGGGACCTGAACTACACAACCATTATAAAAATTTGAAAAAAAAACAACACAAAAATAGGATCTGATATTCTAAAACTCAAATCGCCTACCTCGCGGGCAAAACGCCGACGATCCGCGCTCCAAGCTTTCGATGCACGATCCAGGAATGCCAGCTGTCAAGATCTGAATCCAACGGCACCTTGATCGCGTGATTTGGTCACCGATTATCCATCGTAATGGGAGGAGAAGGAGGAAGGAGAGGGAGTTCCTCCTATGCGGTGCCGCACGTTCAAATGGTGGGTGAGGAGAAGCAGATATTTATTTTTGTTAAAATATCTCCGGCTCCCGACACGCCTCCGCCCGACGCCCGATGCAGACAAAGTTAAGGTCACCCATAGGGTAAACGTGCCATTTTGAACGCAGCAACAGACTCAGATTTGCAATCCGAGACTCCATTCAGATGTTATTCGAGCTGACACTCGAAAACTAACTTTTCCACTTATTTATGAAAACTCCCATAGTGTCGTTTCTCAACGCAAGCCCTCGCCCGCAAAGTTTACACCCCCCCTAGGGTAAACGACACGTTCCGGATGCAACTGTGCCCTTAGATTCTCATTCTGAGCTACCTTTTAGGAGATATCACACCTCCACCACGTGCATAGTATAAATATACTTAATATTTTTATAAAATTAATTCTAGGCACACTGGGCCTCGGAATCGCACGCCGTCTTCATGCCTAACTTTGGAATTATTCATAAAAATATCCCAAAGTCTGATAGGGCCAAAAACCTAAGTCGCTACATCCTCCCCCCCTTAGAACGTTTCTTCCCCGAAAATTTCTAAGCTAAAGGAAAGCGACTGGACTCTCAATTGGGTCTCACACACCATCGAGTTCACCAAAAAACACCCATGCCCGAACACATAAGTCAGAGAGACTCATCCACCACACCTCGATATTATCCACTTTGGGCGGCACTGACTCGCCTGCACGGTTTTAATTGCGTCACAAAAACACATCTTGGTGGGGGGAAGGATCCCTCTTCCTCACGCATTCGAAGCATGTCGAACAACACCCAGACAGGGTCTTACCAAAGCCCTGAACAAAACTCAGCAAGAAACAAAAGGAAAGAGTACCGATAAATAGTGTATACCAAACTACTGCAGAAAGTATAAAGGACACAAGGCGTACCTATATCCATCTCCGGTGCCTCTTGGTCAACAGCCTCTAGGTCATGCATATGTCCTCTCCCTTGGCCACCATCTCCCTGAGCATGGTGTAGACCACCTGGGGGTGGGGGTGTTGGAAACTGGTACCGCCTACCACCTCCTCCTACTGCACCAGCTCCACTGCCACGTCCGCCGCCCTACAGACCTCCTTGATTGAGATGTTGCCTCTGCCAAGGTGGTCCAACGATCGGCTCCCTCTCAGCAGCATGTCGGGTCGGACAATCTCCAGAAATATTTCCTTGACCGTCGTAAGCATAACATCGCCTCTCCTGTGGCTCACCAAAACTGCCTACGATCCCTGTGAGCCCTGAAACTCAGATCCTCCATCCTAGGGTCACCTCCTGAAACGTCGACCACGTCCAAACCTCTAAGTCTTTCGTCATCAACTAGATGTCGACGTCTCAGCTCTCATGTGCCCAGCACTAACAGGGGAAATCTGCTCAGCCAGATATCTCTCCATCACCAATGCTCGCTCCATCATTCCAGCATAGGTGGTCAGGCACAAGGACACCACACATGCTCGGATGTCTCTACGTAATCCCTGATTGAAGGTCCAAGCCCTAAAGAAAGGGTCTCGAACCATATCCAGGGAGTAGCACGACAGGTCTTTAAACCTCGCTGAGTACTCCGACATAGTCAGTCACTCCTACAAAAGCTGCAGAAGCTCTTGAATCCGCACTGACCTCAGCGTCACCCGATAGAACTTTTCCCTAAAGAGCCGCTCAAACTCTGCCCACGTGAGTGTATCCTCATCATGGGAATGCATCACAAGGCTCTACCATCGCCCAGCTGAACCATGCAGAAGGATCGCTTCTAGGACCACTATCTGATCGGTAGGTGTCCTCACCAGGTGGAAAACTCAGGTGACTGCTTCAAGCTAGTCATCAGCTGCCTGGGGTTCTAGACCGCCCCGAAACCTCAGAGGTTGTTGCCTCTGGAACTTTTGCAGTGCACTCGTCCTACGTGCAACCTCGTCAAGCACTGCCAGCACAACCAGCTGCTCGAGAGGTGGTGGCTCAACTGGCGGACCACCTGGAGGTCCACCTCAAAACCTGTGCCCTGGTCTATAGCCTCAAAACGGGGTGGATTATCACCACAATCCTGCTGCGGAACCCTCACTGGCTCTCGTCGTGGAGGAATCCTTAAATAAATTCAAGTCGCACCACAATCAAGGAGTATATTTGAAGAGCTGACTCAAGAAGGAAAAGGAAAACCCAAAAACCCAGTCCAATATGATGCATGTATCGTTATGTCCCTGCGACTAGTGTATGAATATCCCGAGTTGAAGGGAAGGTTATCAGAGTCCTGGTGTATAGATATGTTGGCTATTGCACCAACACTGGAGTCCCTGGCCTGAAAGCCGAACTCGAAACATCCTAACACTGCCACTATGCAACCCAAACCAAACTCACAACTAGACCAGCTACGCTCTGAGATCCCAAAGGTGGAACCTCCTCTGATACGACTTTGTCACGACCCAACCAAACGGGGCTCGATATGAAACACACCAAGCCCGCCTCCAATAGGCCAGGGGCTGGAGTCCAGTGCCGAACACATGGGATCCATTAGCCTAAGGTACCTATACACACGCACCCACAAACACCTCCATGCAATAGTGCAGAGATATAGAAAACTAAAAAGTAAAATGCATGCATACAACTATCCCACAACCAGAGTACAACAGAAGTGAAAAAAGGGAAATATAGGGCCCACCAAAAAAACCACAAACTGCCTCCAACCTACTCTTAAAAAGGGGAACGCTGCCATAAACACCCACCGAAATTTTCCCTCAGCACCGCACCGGTAAACACCCCGGTCAGTCTCGCTCACTCAGCTCCTCCTGCTCTGGGTCCTCCTAGAACTCCGTCGAATGTCCTATGGTCTGCACAAGACAGAAACATGTTCAGGGAAAGCACATGCAGGGGTGAGTATTAACATACTTAGTAGGCATCTCAAAAACCCAAAATCAAAGAGAGCAGCTGAAAGGCAATAGTCCGCTCATCCCAGCCAGAGGGAACCTAGACGAGAGAGAAACTTCATCTCGTGACCATCCTCAGCTAAACACAACTAGTCAGCTAAGATCAGTTTTATTCCCATATATATGCCTTGAGTATTCGAGATATACTCATCTCATGCAAAAAGCCACAAGAGGTACCGAAATAATCACCACCAACTGTCCACAACCAGGAGAATACATGACACGATCTCTGTCAACCTGGATGAAACTCATCCGAGAGATACACTCCATCGGGTTTCTCACAACCATCTCAGACGGTAATCTGAGAGATAACACTCATCAGATAACACCACTTAGGAAACCTCGCTGAAACAACATAACCACCAACTCCTTGGATAGGGGATCGCTCCTAGGGTCAGTTAGGGGATACCAGAACCCACTCTGGTAGAAGAAGATCTCACAGATAGGGGATCACTCCTAGGGTCCGATGGGGGATACCACAACCCGATCTAGCATTTGTAGATCTCATAGATAGGGGATCACTCCCAGGATCCGCTGGGGGATACAACGACCCGATCTGGCGCTCGACAGAAGAACGTCACTAAGATAGAGGATCATTGCCCCTATAAAGTTGGTCACAATGATACTGAAACCCTATCTGGTATAACTCGCGATGTAGGGGATCGAACTGACGATACTGCAACCCTACAGAAACCACACGCTGAGTAGGGGATTGCATAACCAACGATACCGCAAAACTACTATAAACCCAAATGTGGAGCAAGGGATTGTATACCTGACGATGCCACAACCCAACTGAGCACAGCCCACTGTGTAGGGGATATTATTCTTGATGATGCCACAAACCCTATGGGGTTAACCTACTAGATTGGGGATCCCCGCCTGTGGATAAGCGGTCACAGCGATACCAAAAACCCGATCTAGAGAAATGATGTTAGAGGATCCTGCTTTGGGCCCACCGGAGGGATTCCACAACTCTTACAGATTAAACATCATATCAAGAGGATCACAAACCCTACACTGAGGTTGTGATGTCGCGCGAACCCTCATAGCAACGAACCAATGGAGTACCCTCAACGACTGCTGGTGCAAACGTCGCTAACCCGAGCGCCCCGCCACAACGCCACACCGCTCACCACTGAGGATGATACCAAGGCCACCATCACGATCTACATAGAAAAACATACAGGATAGGCTGCTTACTTGCCTAAAATGGACTACCGGTGAAAACGCACTATTCACAATAGCTAGCTCATGTGGGGCCCACACAATGATCCTGAAACTCATCAAGCAGATCATACCATGGCGATCCCCTCGGAAAAACACACGAGATCCACTACTCGTTCATCTAAAACAGACACCCGGTGAAAAAGGGACAATTCACCGAAGGCCAGCTCGAGTGGAGCCCACTTCTCGATTCTGAAACTCAACTAACGGATTGCACTGTTGCGATTCTCTCGGAAAGGCACACAGGATCGACTATTCATCCGCTAAAATCGGACTCCTAGTGCGAAAGCTGCGTTTTTCCGCAAACGCCAAAACCCAGCCTCATGGGGCCCACACCCCGTTCTCAGTCCCAACACCCGGAAACCATCTCAAAAAGTCTTTCATACCATCAGGGTCCCAACGCCTCTAATGGCACGTCATTCGGATGCTCCGGGTTGAAGTTACAACGGCTCGAAGTCTTAAAATAATAAAATATTCTTATTTTATTCGACGTTTCAAGCCCCTAGGCCAAAATCCTGACTCAAAAAATTCTCAAAGTGAGTTCAAAAGGTCCTTCTCAAAGTAAGGAATGTGTCTCCGCAAACGTATCGGAAATCGGAGTTGCAGTTTCCGAGTTACGAGTGTTTAAAGAACCTCAGGAAAATCCTGGTCGGACCACCGCCGGCCTTGCCGGAAACCGGCGTGCCGCCACCGGATTCCGCCGTGCCGCTGCTGCAGCCACCAAGATCCACCAGGCCACCACCACTATCGTCGAAATCTTCCGCACCGCCACTGCGCCTCGCCGGATTCCAACATTGACATTGCCGAAAAACCGGGATTTCACCGGAAAACTTCAGGGAGCCACCGGAAGCACCCCTGTGCTCCAAATTCAGATCCGAAAAAAGTTTCGGAACCTCGGGACCCGAACTACACAACCCTTACAAAAATTTGAAGAAAAAAAACACAAAAACTAGATCGGGGATTTTGAAACTCAAACCTGATACCTCACGGGCGAAACGCCAATGATTCGTGCTTTGAAGCTTCGGCTACACTATCCAGGAACGCCCTCCGTCAAGATCTGAATCCAATGACACCTTGATCACGCGATTTGGTTGTCGATTCACCTTCGGAAGGGGAGGAGAAGGAGGAAGGAGTATGATTTCCTCCTCTTCTACTCTGCACATTCAAATGTGGTGGAGAGGAGAAGGAGATATTTATTTTTGTTAAAATATCTCCGGCTCCCGACTCGCCTCCGCCCGACGCCCGATGCAGACAAATTTAAGGTCACCCATATGGTAAACATGCCATTATGAATGCAACAGCGGACTCAGATTTGCGATATGATACTCTGTTCAGAAGTTATTCGAGTCGACGCTCGAAAACTAACTTTTCTACTTATTTACGAAAATGCCCCTGGTGGCGTTTTTCACCGCAGGCCCGCGCCCGCAATGTTTACACCCCGCCTAGGGTAAATGGCATGTTCCAGACGCAACCATGTCCTCATATTCCCGTTCTGAGCAACCGTTTAGGAGATATCACACCCCCTCCACGTGCATAGTATAAAAATACTTATTATTTTTATAAAATTAATTCTGGGCACACCGGACCTCGGAATCGCATGCCGTCTTCGCGCCTAGATCTGGAATTATTCTTAGAAATATCACAAAGTCTGACAGGGCCAAAAACCAGAGTCTCTACAAAAAAGGTATTCTCACTATTTTATACAAAGTCATGAATTTATTTTCTCCAAATACACATGGTTCTTACAGAAAATACTTCTCTCAAAATATTCATTTAAAATAATTTCCTTCAATGATTTGTTTCACGTATACTTTCTTAGTATTTTTATTCACTTAAAAACACTAATATACAACAACCCTATGAATATAAACCATGATATTTATATTATACTTACCAAATCAAACTAATGTGATGCACATATTTTCATCAAACATTATCCATTTCCCTACCACATATAAAATACCAGTTATTATAAAATTTAATGGTCATTATCTATGGTAAAAGAATATAATTGTAGATATTATTGATGAAATAAATATATATAAGAAATATTATTTTTCATATTCCTAGATAAATTACAAAATATAGTGGTAAATTTATCATCCATAACACATGAATTTATATATTTCTATTTAGGTCAATCATTATAAAAAATGATTGTTAATAACGATTTTCGTTTTTCTATTATTCTATAATTATAAAAAATAATTTTCAATTATTAGATTCAAAATAATAATATGAAATATTAATTATACTATAGTACTCTATTTGATTTATTTCCTCATGAAATAATGAATTTAGTTCATTTGATATAATTTTATATAATTATATTACAGTTTACCAAATTATTTTTTATGTGAAATTGACTTCTTAATAATGATCCTAATGATTTTATTAAAAAATATTCAAATATGAATATAGTATCCCTGGTCAATTGGAAATTTATTATAATGGAAATATAATATAACTGATCACAATATATAGGATCATATATTTTTTTAGTAACATTGTACTGGATATATATTTATGAATATTACATTAATTGATAAATGAAATTTTTTCCCAAAAAATACAAGAATCATTTTCTTTCCCCCACTATATGTCTTTTTATCAAATTTTTATGTTTCCATGGTTTTCATATGAAATATGGAAATAAAAAAATGAGTGATATCATATTATTAATAAGTTTTTGTATATAATGGTTTTGCACATAAAATAAATACTATAAAAATTAATTTTTTTAAAAAAATCATGATATATAAATGTGTATATAAAAATAATATATACATTGATTCAAAAAAAATTATATTAACATTTATATGTGAACCAATAGTAAATTACATAATAATTGAATATATAATGATTAACATTAATAAATTATTTTTAGTACATGTTTCATGATGACATAAATAATAGGTAGTGACATGCCTAATAAACTATATATATATATTTATGGGGATATAAAATTTATTATGATAGATATATTATTATATTTAGCACCCATCAATTAATATTCCAAAATCATGAATCAAATTATTAGAGTTGTTGAATTATGTAAATAATATTGATCCACAAGGAATAAATTATTTAAACACATATATGTAATCAATAGTTTTCTATGTAGAAAACATTGTTATAAAATTTATAACTTTTAAATTATTTTATTTAATAATAATATTATTATTAATTTCAATAAAACATATTATAAAAAATATTATATTAAAAATGAAATACATTATTTATCATCAAAATGAATTATAAGGTAGTAATTGAGTAAGTCTCATTCATTATATAACGATATCATTAGGTATTATTTTAGGAATGTAACACCACAATTGATTATTACCATTGAAATTATAAAACATTCTATACTAGATATTAATTCAATGGGATACCATTACATGATAAATATAATCCGTCGAAAATTACTTTATGGATAACCTTCAAGTCTTAAATCATTTATATTTCAGATCTATTTCTTCTGAATCATTGTTCACTACTAAAATATTTGATAGCAGATAAAAAATATACATCTTAGAAATCAATTAATAGAAAAATAATACATCTCATATAAAATATGTCTATAATATAAAAATTATATGAAATATATATGGATATAGTTAATCTAGATTCTAGAAATAATATATTTCTGAACTATTAATACATATTAAAAATTTAATATAAGAGGAAATATTAATTTCAAGTTCATATTAAAATATAAAATTTATCATAAGATAAAATAAAATTTATTTCAATAAAATTGTATATAATATTGCATAGAGTATAAAAATTAAAAGAAAAGTTGTGTTTTAAGATAAGTTTATTGTAAATTTCATTCTAATAACTAGTAAATAAATTTTTATGAAATATAGAAATCATTGAGAATATATAGACAAAGAAAATGAGTATAGAAATATTCTCAATGGTTTTAGAATAATGAAAAATAAGATATTAAATATTGTTTATATTGACTAGGGGAGAATTTATTAGTTTTTGGGTGGATTTGAAACATCCTTAATATAGTATAAGAATAACTCTATAACACTATTAAACTCAAATTCATTCTATAAATTTGTAATGAATATAAATGAAGAACAAGAATACTTTGGAATATTTTCACATAATTTTGATTAAGATCATTTGGATGTAGTTTCTAGACTCCTTACTGTATAAACAAATCGTGGGAATCACTTAATTCTAATAGAGAAAATATCTAAAATAAAAAATCTAATAAAATCGAATTTAATTATTATTATAAATTGATAAAAAAATTAATTTTTTTGTTTTTTAATGATTACAAAAACATTACCAATGACTGGGGATCCTATATATACACACAAGAGACTCAAATTTTAAGAATTTAAATATTATAATTTTTTTTAAATGAAACTTACAATTTTTAAATATAACTTACTATTAGAATTATTTTCATCGTTCATCCTTATCATCGATAAGATTATCAATTTTCAAAATTAATATATTATAGTTTAAAAATCCAATAATCAATAACCAATTATTATAATAATTTATATTATTGATAATTTGTATGAATATGACTAAAACAAGCATCATCTTTCAATATTATATCCCCCATAAATAATCCTCAAAATATAATATCCCAAACTATGTTATTTTTATATAATTATATTCCACATTATGGTAAACATAACTATAACATCCAAAAGAATTTAAGAAATATATTTACCATTAATTGATATTCTATAAAATTTTTAGAGACATGGTTCACATTTACCAAATGTCACATCATAAGAAAAATTAAACCTTATCAGAAAACTATAATAGTATATTTCCAAAAAAACTATAAGAAAATATTCTAGTCATTTTCACTACACGTTACATAATATTTATCATATTAATGAAATTTATTTATAAAATATTCTCAATTTTTTAAATTAAATTATTTGGGTAGCTATAAATGTTTAATTAAAATGTTATCCACTCCCATGACCATAGTTATTGGCCACGTGGTCTACTGTAGTGGTTAATGTATTTTGAAATCCAAAATACATAGGTTTATATAATTTGTAGCCTTGTCAAAATAATAATCCATAGTTTCTCAAAAATGGTACCTTGATCCATATCGATAAGAAAAATATATCACTTCACCGATTAATATAAGATACATTATATGTTTGAATAGAATTTAATAAGACACCATTTTTTAACATATTAAGTAATAATGAAACACAGATCATGTAGATCCAATAGAACTACATATAAATTATTTATTCCCTCTTTATTTACTGACAATGTTGATAAGTAAATAAGATTATTACATATTGAGAGTTTGATCACATCAAATAGGATTCTCCTAAATTGAAATTTACAATTTCTAATCAAAATAGATATTTATCCAAAAAAATGTAATAGTAATATGAGAGGGAATATAACATGATGGGTATTCTCTAACATGAGACATAATAAACAACATTTCTAACCACCCATCATAATCATTCACTCATTTATTTTTTTAGTATGATATCAATATATGGTTGTTTCCATGAAAACAATTAAAAAACCATAGGTATATATAAATGAAAATATAAATAATGTACACCTATTATACCAAATATATTTTTTATGAAATTAATTTTTCTATCCAGAAGATTTTTATGTCGGAAAAAAACCAATTTTTTGTTTGAAGAGAATATTTTAATCTCTATATTTATTCATACTTTTTCTAAAAAATAATCTAATCACAGTATATAATTCTAAATAAAAAAACATTTGTTATTGATAATTGAAATTCATATTTTGGGATGTTATTTATAATTTAACATATGAAAATATATGAAGTAGATTGGAATATTGATAATATATAAAATAACATTTGTAAAAAATTATATGATTGACAATATTAAAAATAGATATTAATACATAAAAAGATTATAACGACATGAGATGAGGTATCCCTAAAATTTTATTTCCTTAAAAACATTATGTCGCATGAAACAACAAAATGATTGACAACCAATAAAACTAAACAAACAAATATGTAAAAAATGAATAATATAATAGTTAGTAAATAATTTGAAAATAATACAAGTTATATAAATAATTATGCATTATTATTATATTTGATTAATATTTTAAATTTTATTCCTTTCAAATGACCATTATAAAAAATCTATTCAATATTTATATAAAAAAATAAGTTTATCATAAAAAAAGTAGTATAAAATAAAATAATTAGGTCTATATTATTTTATATCAATATTAAATTACTATTTAATATATATGAAATAATATTAGAAACAATTGATGTTACTAAAAGGTATTTAGTAATGAAAGATTTATTTAGACATTTAATTTATTTTAATTTTAATGAAATTTTTTAATTATTAATATTTTAATTTCAGAAATATATATTCATCATTTTAATATCAATATTATCTTATGATGATTTTTTGGATTTTTTAAAAAATTATTTTTTATGTTAATTGAGAAAATCACCTTCTTAAAAGTAACATGACTATTCTAAAATTATTAGTATATAAGTATATATTAAAAATTAAGGAAATGTGTTTATAAGAAAAATATATATATATTATATGTGAAATTATAATATAAATAATATTTTTTAAATTTAGATAACAATATTTTTTTATTTTAGAGTATATGTTATATTTTTCATTATTTTTTTATAATAAAATCAAAATCAAATTTTTTAATTTGTTTTCACCTCTATTATAAATTGAAAAATATAATATGGGTTTATAATTTTAAATTATTAGGTCCAAATTATGTATGAAGTTCCATTTTTTTCTATAATGTTTCTTTTATCCTACAAAGTAAATAATTAAAATTATAAAAGAACAAATTGTAAATAGGAAAAAAAATAAAAGGGTGAAATACCCCAATGGGTTTTAAAACTTTTTTATGGATGTTTTTTAGTGTCCTATATTGAAATTATATCATTTTATATCCATTAGATTTTAATTTTTGAGCCACCTTTCTTGGGAGTGACTCCCCATTATTGAAATTGTTTGGGTACAATAAATAATGTCATCCCTATTCAATTATAAAAGGGATCACCTATCATCAAGTACCCTTAATCAAAAAAAATATTATTTTGGATGGAACATTAACTAATACTATCAGATGTAGTATTATCTACATTGAGGATGTTTTTTCCTTCTCGAAATACCATCCTTCAAAGGCATACTTCACTTTCCTGTGAAGGTAACCCAAGAAGTGAGGTATAAGTTCTTAATCACTCTTTCATTATTCTATTTCATTATTATCTATTATTATTCTCCAAATTGAATTTATAGATATTATTATGGTAAAATATGTATCATTGCGATGTTAGTAGGTTATTATAAATATGATACCAAAATTAAGCATCCTCACGTTTTATATTAATGTATACAAAACGTGAATCATGAAATATAAGGACTACTGAATCCATGATGCAACATGATTCATTTTACATCAAAGAAATAAATCGTGGGTCATAATTGGGTATTTATTATATAATTATTATATTTTTATAAATTTTACATTCTAAATTGGTAATCCATGTATCCTTTACTCCATTATATGGTAAACTAAATCTGTATCCATTTGTATGATTGGACTACCACCTATGATGAATGATCGATTTCAGTTTTTATTATGATATTTATTATATGAGTTATATTTTGATTATAAAAGACTAATAATAATCTTAATTATATTAATGATAATCCATCATTATAATATTAAAAATCTAAAATAAGTGAACTAATAAGAAACTAATATATTCATAATATGAAATAACATTGTTTATATCAGTTCCTCTCATATAAATTTATAATTTAGATATATCAATATAATAAATTATTGATGATATAATTATTATACTTGTATAATAATTGTGTTTCTCAATCACCTTATAATTGTCTATAAAACATGGTATTTTTATGTTTGGGTCGGTTTGACCACCTATATGAACAATGATGTTATATTATAAAATAGATGATTATGAAAACATAATTAAATATATAATATTTCAAATATATGAAATTAATGAAATTTTTTTATTCTATAATGGGATATAAAATATTTAACTCAGAAATTTTGAGAACACTCTTAGTTTTTGAAATATCTTAGGAAAATGTTCCATATGGATTTCATCTTCTTATATAAAAATTATTGTACTAATAAATTCATATTTTAAAAAAACTAAATAACATTGTTTAAACCATAACTATTACATTAATAATTTATGAAATATCAATGTCAGAATAAGAACTGATACTAACATTTATCTTATAAATTATTTTTTAACCATTAGCATTATAAATATTGGATTTGGGAAAATATGATAAAAATAATTAATATATCTGTATAATATTATTATTAAAGGGGACTATATAATTTTATTGGATTAAATAAGGTTATTAGGTATGTAATTAGCGAACAAAACGAATTTATGTTTTTTTGTAATTTTTAAATGAATTTTGATTGATGTGAGGGGTTTTCCATATCCATTTCACTTCATTGGGAATTATTTTAATATTTTACATGATTTTCAAATAAATATGTGTATATAATGAGCATGAATGTATTTCTTATACATAATAATTTCATTGATATTATTTATGAAATATTATTATATTCAGTATTATAATTAATTTTGTTATAATGAATACTAATTTTATAAGGGGATTTGTGACTAAAAAATGATTCTATGAGTTATTGAATTTATTATTTTCAATATCAATTTTTATATAACAATGAATAATATCTCCTAAAAATAACATCAAAAACCATATTCCCCTTCATGGTGTATAGAAAATATCATTATCATAATAAAAGAGGATCTCTAGTCGTCCCATTTGTGACAAGATATGATCATTCTATGTGATGATACAATTTAATTTTTTTTGTATGTATAGATATTAAAATAGAACCCATAATGACCTTTCACAACATCATCTTAGAGGATAATTCCACTACTTTCTCTAGATCTTGGGTTATGTAGTTCTACTCATGTGGTCTCCCATTATAAGATCCATTAACATTAACCACATACAACTAAATCATAAAAAAACCACAAATAGTTCTAAAGTCAATGTATCAAACTATATGATAAACATACCCATTTAAAAATACACATTTGAGAGTGATCTTCAACACCTACCAAATCTCCTAAGAAATATTATATTAACTCTCAAAAAAATTAAATAATCCCCATTACTGGTTAATACTATCAAATGTGATGATATCCTGGAAAACTTAATCACGAATTTTATACAATATATTTCCAACCAAAGGATTATCTCCACACATATCACACTCATTGGTGTCTCCAGAGCTAATACTACCTCAGGGTTCAATGACTCCAATGCAACACCCTCTTCTAATATGACATTTCTTAGAAAGTGTTCCTCTAAACTCTAAAATTGTCACATGGAGAGACTTCCCTAAAGCTGGATATATATATATGCATGTCAAGGTCCATACTCAAGTGCTCACATGATACTAATATCAAACCACATACAAAAAGATATCATCAATGAATACTACCACAAACTGATATATAAATGGCTGAATGATAAATTTCATGAGTCTCGTGAACACTAATGTTGAATTCATTATGCATAATGGAATCACATGTAATCATAATGACTGTAGTGTCATTTGAATGACATATTTATTATATCCATGACACATAATCAATTATTGGGATATCCTGATCATGTTTTATCTTCAAGGACCATCATACCCCTATCAACATGTTGAAAAGGACTATGATCCAAAGTAGTGGATACTTATGATCTATTGTCACATGTTTCCAAAGATATATTCCAACCCCAACCTCAAGTTTGAATCCTCCTTATTGAATGAAACTTCTAGGGAAATAGAGGTTACATACTTATACTAAGAAAGCCCATATTCTTGAAATCATATAAATATACCATTATCCCATAAATCAATATCGGTTTTATCTGATTTAGTGTCATGGGTATTGAGTCAATCCCTTGGAGAATTCCTATGTTTAGTTCTATCTCTCATTATAGATGTAATCCCAAATATTCCTCAACTTGGTTGTATCTATTCTCTTCCACCACTATAGAAAGAATAAATTCCATATCATCCACTACTAAAAGGGTAATACTATCAAATTGTTGATTAATAAGACATATCCTCCTACATATGAGACCATACTACTCTTTTGGGTATCCTTTTCTCCATTCATGAAAATCCAGATCCCATAAGTATGGATACCTGATATCCTATACCTGAAAAATTCATTCTGGACATCAATTGTGTATTTAATGTACATACCTAAGATGATTCAAAATAGTCCTCACCAATGTTACAATTAACTCTAATATGATTCCCTCTCTTAAAAGTGATGGATCCCAACATTTAATGATGATTGTGATCACTTAATTCCCCCTATTAGATTCTCCAAGAACATGTGATGATCCCACTTTACAACTAGAATAATCAATTATCATCCAAGAGTGGTAGAAATAAAGGAGTTTTATCTTACTATTTCTATCCATACCTCATCTAAATTAGTTAGAATGTATAACATACCTCCAATAATCCAAGGTACCTTTGGGAAAAATGCATCAACATAATGCATATATCCTCATCTATGACCATCAGCTCATTAAAAATGGAATGGAACACCTATGGGTTCTACCAGCAACATGTCAAATAGCCTACCACCCCCACCAAGACTCTCTACTCTACTTTTGTAATTTTGACTTCTGTACCAACTATCTCTTATACCTTCATGTACCTAAGAGGTCCTTTGAATACCACTATATAAGTAATTGGGAGTATCAAATAGTACTACTTGGGATTCCCTTAACTTTATCAAATGAAAAATTTTCCCTCACTATTCTTACTTAAATCACCATGTGACCATAAAATATAGACCCTTTTTGGTGGAATAATATCCTAAAGACCATAAAATTTCTAGATATCTATGTATTCCATTCAATTCAATCTAAAGAAGTATCAAATTATATGTATCCTCTACAAGAACCAAATGACATCATCCACTAACCATGAAATCTCCCTATTAATATATCCTATTTATGATATTAATTATATGTGGTAATGTAAATATATATCACTCTGGGAATAATATCGTGGAATAATCCCTATTTAAAGGTACATTATTGGAAGAATATATAATCAATTATATCCAAATAGCATATATCATGGTTGGTGAACCTCAAAAAAAATCATCCTTTACCATGTTATCATATTAAATTTATTTAAGCTTAGGTATTAAAATATCTCACAAAATTGATGGATGGATATCCACCTGAAAGAGATAATCAAACTATTCCCTTATATATCCTTCTCATCATGTGTCTAGGATAATATAATCCAACTTCTCTTATGAAATCCTTAAAAAATACACACCACTTAGACCACCATATGAGGAAGACGTTTCCTCACAATGATGAAAACATGGATATCTGCCTCTTTCCATTACTCTTATGCACATGGGTTATGATTTTGATGAATCCTAAGATGATTATTACTATGAAAATCATGTAATAATATCAACTACTCAACATTATCAGATGGTATTTTCAAGTGATCATTCTCAATAAAATGTGTTTCAAACACAAGTAAAAAAGTCATAATTACCACCTTTTATACCAGACCCTAATCTGAAGCCCCATCACTATGAGTATCATCGACATCATCCTAATGTAGAATACTTGAAGGAACTTTTCATTGAGTTATCCTAAAATAATTATTCTAAAATTACATACTATATATGGGTAGATGACTCAAAAAAGGACATAAATACAAAAACCCACTCAAATATGATTCATGTAACAAACTTTTACCCAAAAAATAGTGACTCTATATAACAATTAAACAGGAATGATATCATAACCCTATACTATTGGAATTTGTAACCTAAAAATTGGAAAAATAATCTAATATTTATGTATAGTAATATGATAATTAGAAGAGTAACCTAATCTATGAATGGATAAATAAATTTTTGGTATCTTATAAATGAAAATATTATATATTTATATCTTGTTATATGTAAATGAATGTTTTAAAATTGTTAAAGTGTTCGTATTTTTTGAAAATTGTAAAAAAAATTCTATTATATAATAAATATAATGATTTAAAATAAAATTTTATTTTTATAAAATTTATTCATAAATTTAAATTATCTTAAAATAAAATTATACAATAATTTTATTAAAATTTAATTAATAATTCAAAGGGTCAAAAAACCAATTGTAATATTAAATTTGGTATTTCAAGAATAAATTAGCATTTCATTTAAATATTAATTATATCATATTTATAAAATTATTTCTGTAGAATTTGTTCAATTTTTAAAATCTATATGTTGATTATTGGTTATAGTGATATAAATGATATGTTCAAAAATATTAGAATTTTGGGGGAATAATGATATAGGGTAATTTATGGAATTGAAAAAATATATTCAATTTAGACACATGGATGATGTATGGATTTTGTATTCACCCTGTGGATAGAAATTTCCTAGATAATTAACTATATTAATTTCAAATAGTTATCACTATTTATATTCCTGATCAAAAATAATAATCCAATAAATATAATAAGAACACTACTCTCCCCCCTATAAATACCACCCCTCCTCCAAACACCTTATAAGCCTTGTATCATGTTAATATTAATCCCAATTTACATTATAAGAAAATTATACATGTCAATTAGTATCTGGTCATTATAAATAATAATCCAACATTCAATATAGATGTTTTCATGGAGACAACATTCAGTTCGTAAAATTATCTTTATTTTTATTTCAAATTATTTATTATTCGACCTTATAATCACCAACTATATCTAAATAATAATGATAAATCTAGAATGATATATTCACTATAATATTTTTATTTTAGTGTAATATCCATGATCAAATCTCTTCTCCCCTCCATTTATTCTAAAATTTATATCATTGTAGGTGATATTTCAGTTCACTTCCTTCGTAGAGTGTGTTTTTGATTTCCATTACAACAATCAAGGATTTTCCAAAAAACAGTATATAGGTATAAAATATTTAATGTGTATATTATAATTTTTTTCATGTTTTATAACTAATACATAGGCATAATATTAAATAAACTGAACTTATTTCATGATTATTGTAAATATTTCCAAACTAAACTAAATAATTAACAATAATGTTTTATCCAATGATTCATTCTCATACCAGAAAAACAACTGATATATGGGGAAATTTAAAATTAAATAAGTGAATTAATACCACATAATTTCACATCTAGATAATTTTTATCATTTCCCAGGAACCACCATAATTATACACAAGTGAACAGACCATGAAATAATGAAAACAAACGCTCCATGAATAATGAAATTGAACTATATAACTCGCCAAATTTAAATACATTCTATAAATAAAATTAATCTAAAGAAAATGAAAATATATTATGTTATTAATTATGTATTTAATTAATATAATTTTATTATCTACTGCATTAAGTTAAACTACAGAATGAATTCAGACATATGGTAAGAGATCTCTCAAAACAACCAATTTTTCTTTAGGTCACACTTTCTCTCTATTTAACCCAATTTATGTCATCATTATTTTTAGTTATTTCTATTAAATTGAGTATATATGTTTAAGTCTAAATACATGCTTTAAATTATTCCATTCTCAACTCCTCCATATATTCATGCCAGATTAAAGGGAACTCCCCATTTTGTTACACATTATCTTATAAAATATATTATTTTTTAATCCACCATTATTTATTTAAAATATTCTTTTTTATCCCAAAATAATATATTATTTAATTTATTTTTCAATATGAAATAATAATTCCATTGTTCACCTTAAAGAGTCTATAATGTTTCCCTTATATAACACAAAACCATCTTATTTATAAAGAATCTTAAACCCTATTTTATGTTGTTTAACTTCTTTCGGAAAAAAATTCATAATATAAAACTATTTTACCTTATTAATTTCCTTTTATTATTAAAAAAATATGTTATCATCGACACCATTATTGTACAGACATTTTTTACTCCTTATGACATGATTAAGATTCCAAAATTCATTCCATTGGTAACCCTTATATTTATTCATTATTTTTTATCCCTCCAGTGGCACAAATTTTCATCAAAATGAAATTATTTGTGAGCCCATATAATTCTTCAATGAAATGGGTAATGTTTAGTATCATTATATATAAGGTATGGGATTTGAGAGTAAAAATAATCCATTATAGGACTTCATCCACAATTTGATACCTCCTTGGAAGTTAGACTTCACTCATGTTTATTTCATGTTATGTCTTTCTTTCACCTTCTGATATTTCAATGATCACATGTATCAATGTTCTTCATTATATGAATGTACATGTTCATTCATGTTTTATGACTATTATATTACCGTGTTATGACTTTGACTCATGTGTTATTCTTGTTTTCCACACACATTCCCTTATTAAATTTTATATCTCATCCATATTGTCTATGTATTACATATGTTATTCTATAAAGTTGTCTGAGCTCAAATGAATTTATGATCTTATTATGATGATTAATAAATATAAATTTTATTCAAGGTTTGGGGTTTTCAATTTATGTACATGGTCATCCAAAGTCACTAGACATTATAATCCCTTGTTTTTTATAGATAATTATACGTAAAATTGTGTAATAATATGGGTAAAATTAGGGGATTACTATAGTTTGTATTAGAGAAAAATATATTTAACTTTGGAGATTAGTATTATAAAATATTAGAAATAACCCTATTGATAATTTTATCACCTTGAATAAAATATTTTGAAACTTAAAAAATAAAAATTGAAGATATACTTTTCATATAAAATTGTATCATTTAATTTTAATATTTTTTCATTTATTTTATCATTATCTATGTACCCTCACATTATTTGATATTTTTTGGAAAAAAAAATTCAATAGAGAAAATTCATATGGTGGAAATAATGTAATGGACTCGAATATTATTAATTTAATTTGACATATGAAGTCCTAATACACATACATCACATAGAAAATCTTATAACAACATTTTTCTAATAAATGTATAATTTTACATTAGTCATAATATTAACCAATATGAATGAAAAATATTATTGTCAGAAAAAATAGAAAATAAGATAATACTAATGGGGAAATTTAGATCTAATATCTCCTCTATAATGACTACACCCATGAAAAAATATATAGATATACTTAAAAATTATATTATTATAATATCTATTGAAGATAAAATTAAATATTACATTAATTAAAAACAAAATTAAATGAAGAATGAACCAAATAAGAGGTATTTATAAAAATTAAAGAATATATACCATTTGACTAGTAATATGACAGTTAGAATAGTATTATTACCATTGGAATAGTAGTATAACAAAGAGGGGTCTTGATCTAGACATTAGAATATTAACCTCATATGTTAATGATTAAATAAAATTTATGTAACTTAAAAATGAATATATAATATATTTTTATCATGGTATAATAAACAATTATTTTTAAATGATAAAATAAGTGTTTGTATATTTGTAAAATATATATGTTATTTACAATTTTATAATTAATATAATGAAGTAAATGAAAATTTATGGACATCAAATAGACTAAATATATTATAAAACGCTGTATTATAATTATTATATAATTTTATGAGTCCATAATTAATTTTTCAATGGATCAAAAATTTTATTATAATATTATATAAATTTTTAGAAAGATTGATCACTTTATTTTAGAATTAATCTTATCATATGGAGAATTTTATTTTAGGAAAATTCATTCCCTTTTTGAAATCAACATGTTGAAAATTTATTAGTGTTACTTTTTTGGATTTTTTTGATGTCATTTAATTTTTGATGAATATTGAAAAATGGTTATTACAATATTTAGAAAATAAATGAATTATTTAATCATGGTTGATAAATGGATGATTTAGAAACATTTTAGTTTGAAATATCCTGAAAAATATAATATATTTATTATCATAAATAAGCACTATTTTTAATTTTGACCTAGAATAATAAGAAGATAAAAATGATAATAAAAAAACCCCACTCACCCCCCTACAAATTCCACCCCTCACCCCCGCTTCCCCTCACACCATATAGGCCTTGTATCAAGAAAATATTTTTCCCAATTAAATTGCATATCCTCGTCCCCATGTCCAAGAGCTATTGGTCTCAATAAAATATCAATCCCAAATTCCATAAAAAAGTTTTCAAGGAGACAATATTCAATATGTAACATCAAACTCTTTCAATAACAATATTTGCATTCTTATACCTTATCCACACATTCCATATAAAAATAATAATGATAACTCTATTATAATAACTATATTATAGTTGAACTTTTTTAATTAATATCAATCATCTAATATCTTGTCTTCACTATTTATTATATAATTGAAATCATCATCTCTGATATGTAAATTTATGGATTCCATGGAAGAGGAGTTTTCATATTCCATTAACAACTTCAATTATATTCATGAAACAATTGATATTATTATTCATGGTTTAAATTTTTAATTTATAAATATATTTATGTTATGGAACTAATATATAGACATAATATCAAATGAAATTAAACTAGTTTGTGATGATCATAATATTTTAAAAAATATACTAAACAATTATCATTATGGTTTTATCAAATTAATCATCTCCATATTGAAAAAAAAATTATATATGGAACCGTTTAAACATATATAACTTTCTTAATAATATACAATTCCACTTATAGATATTTTTTTCCCATTTTAAAATAACTTTAATAATTATGCAAATGTAAATTAACCATTAAACCATTAAAACGAACGCCCTAAGAATCATTAAATTAAACAGTATATCTCATCATAATATAAATAAATGAACAAAATAGAATTATAATAATTATATATATATATATATATTAGTTTATGAATAATGTAATTAATTAATCTATTTTTATTTTCCAGGACATTATGTGTAGGTGAAGAACACATTTAGACATAATGTAACAGATCTTTTTGAACCTCTAATTTTTCCATTGGGTGATGATTTCACTATCTTTACCTAAATGTATTTCATAATTATTATTTTATACTTCTCATAAATTATTTTTATAGGTTTATAACATGTTTATATAGCTCAATTCATCTATAATGTTTGTTGAAATACATGTTTTAAATGGTTTTTTCTCAATTTATCCAGATAAGAAATCCTAATTAAATTATAATGTCCCCATTTCATACCCATTCTAATGTAAACTACATAATCTATTCTAATACACAATTATTTTTATAAAATAACTCATATAATCATGAAAAACAATATTAGTTTATTTTTTGTTATAAAAAATGAGTTATTCTTTTTCCCCATTATTGTATATTTAATATTTTCAATTAAATCTCACCAAATTGGATCATTTAAAAAGATTCTTTAATAAATTTTTAACTTATTTTCAATTAATATAGACTATTTTTATCAAGATCTATTATAATTTTCTATTATTTATTTATAAATATGATTTATATATAATATTTCATGGACACCATTAGGACTCACCAACTGGTTATTTTATATGACGTGATTACAATACCAATTTCATTCTGTTGTAATCCCTCAAGTTTATTCCATATATTTGATTCGACATGAATTATATATTTGAAAAAACATTTTTTGATTGGTTTCCCTAGATATTTTCCAATTAATTGGGTAATTTGTATTCTTAGGATACATATTGTATGGGATTATAGAGTAAAGCTAATCCATTAAGGAAGATTACCCACCATGTGATTCCATTATGGAAGTTATACATGACTCATGTTTATGTCATGTTATATATTTTTTCCACAATCATATGAATATATGATGAAATTATTCCATGTTAAGTGTGATGTTCTTCAACATGTTTGTTTATGATTCAAGCCTATTTGGTTATCATGTTATTCTTTTAAATCATGTGTTATTCATTTTTTTCAATTTTAATTACTTTAATGGGATTTTTAGCTATTCCATTTATTCTATGTATTTTAAAGGATATCCAATGAAAATGGTGGATCTCATATAATGATATGATCTCATTATATAATATTAATAAATATATATTTGATTCTAGTTAAATATTTTTTAAATTTATAAATCTTGTATTCACAAGACAGTAGTACTTTTTATTTAATTGATATATATCTTTTATTTCATATAATTGAAGGACCCAAAAACGCCCTCACAGGGGAGGGGTAAATTATGGTGTCAAAACTTTATCCTAATGTGATGGATCTAGTTCCCTTGTTAGTAGGAATATATTAATCCCCTCTGATGGGAAGGTAAATAAAAAAATCAATTGAAATGAGACAACATATCAATTTTACAAGGTTCACTATAAAGGGCTAGTCTGAGGAGAATACACATATAGTGTGTATGTCATACCTAATTACACTAATATTCAATTGTTATAGATTAAATATTTTTTGAAAATGTCACTCTATTCAAGGAACACTTTATTTAATATATTTTGGATATTTCTCACTACATTCATTAAAACATATCCATTGAATTCCCCTTAAAAAAATTTAAGAGAAGTCCCACTCATTTTATGGACATGATTCTCACTTTAATGGATTTATATTAATGTATTTTTCCCTTACTCATTCTCAAATCCCTTATCATTAACTGAACTAATAGTCTTGGAGAATCTCATTGAGTCAACATAGAGTACACCTTCACTATAAAGAAAAAATTAATCAAAATCATTAGAATCAATAATTACTTTTAGTCTTTTAGAAATCCTCAACCTCACATATATATTCATATTATCTAAGCTAAATTTTCTTCCAAAAATTATAGTGTTTTTGGATTTTCCTCGAAGCACTCTTGTTAATGAAGTGGGTGTATCCTCATATTTATAGGTTTGGTGGTTTGCGTTGTAGTTCCACCTCCAATGGGTATTCCAGATCGTTTAAAAACAACTTCTCGATGCTCCTCACATCATAATTCTATTTTTATATTTTATGTATTGGTAAAGTGTTAATTAAAACCATCACACCCCATGATTCTCTAATTAATTTTCATTCATAGTTCTTTTCATTTTCATGTATATCACAGTTAGTTTTCATTGATCCATCAAAAAACACAATTACCAAAGCCTATCTAAGTATAACTCATTCCTTTTATATATTTTCATAAGGCCTTTAAGAAAATCTAATTTTCATGATACAATCCATCCTCCATATTTTGGACCAAAAAAATTTGAAAACACTGGGAAATGATTCCACCATTAAAACAATTGACATAATGAATGTTAAGATAACTTTACTTGTAAGCCCCCTTGATCTTTCATGTGAGGATTGAAAATAAACCCATACATTAAACTATTTATAGCAAATAACGACCATTGTTCCAATAGTAATAACATGTATAAGAGGTTGGGGTTGATATAGGGATAAAAATTGGATAATTAAAATAAACTAAAATACATATATATAATAACTAACAATTTATGGGTTGCTACAACCATATAATATGATTATGAAGATCCCAGAAACCCCAACTAGAGAATCTGAAGAATTAAAATTGGATCCCAATGTAGTATACCAAAGTTAATCGATATAATGAATCTTATGAAAACCCCATTGAGGGGAAATATCATATTCTCATAATTTAATTCCACATTGTACCCTCATAATGATTGAACATGGGAAAAATCAACTAAATAAAGTCAATTTTGAATAGAATGAGGTCCCCGAAATGGCCTAGAAAATTTTCATTGTGTTGACTATGAGTACCTCATGTGTATTACATATCTAAAGTCTAATTTTTTCTCTCCATATCACACATAATTTTCTTAACCATATACATGGGGTTTTTGTTTTTTATACTTTGTGTTTTTTGGTCAAGTAGGAACTTGATGTGTCATCAGAGCATTCCCGTGTACATCTGACCAGGCCAATTTACATTAGGCTATTCTCATGTACAAACGGAATTTCCCATGTAATATTGACAAAATTTACTACTATGAAATTCCTTTGTTATTTGATATGTCCATTCACATTTATCCCTAAGTGACATGTAATTCAATAAGATCTAGATCACATGATGTGTTGTAAGGACCACATGATATGTTGTATTTTTCATTGCTTTTATATCATATCTCGGAATAAGGGGGATTATATTGTGTGTGTTATTTTTAAATAACACCATATAGTCTAAAATTTAACTAAAAAATCAACATTGATCCAAATATTCACATTATTTTAACCATTATCATGTGTTTTTTCAGATCTACTGTTAATTTCGGATCTGGTTTGGCTAATCCTCATCATCACTAGTTTCAATATTCTTTTGTCCACACTACTCAAGTAAACATTTTCATCACTCATTTCCATTAATCCTCCAAAACCCGTTATAGGAACCATAAGTATTGTCATAATTGAACCTTTATTTCCTTTAATCTCCTCGATCAAACCATCGATTGAAATGAAGAGCCCATTGTAATGATATATTGCATCAAATATTGATCATGGAACATCATGCACTAGGTATTGGTAAAACCATTGGTAGAGGAAATACCTGTGAGGAGAAAATATAGAACATGGGTATAAATAAATAAAACACAAACAAGAGGAATCATCCTCAATGAATTTTCATGTTGAATTCAATATATTTATTTTTGATGAAAAAATGGACTATGAAATCAATAACCAAATTTA
Organism: Viscum album; assembly: GCA_963277665.1. Classification (NCBI taxonomy): domain Eukaryota; kingdom Viridiplantae; phylum Streptophyta; class Magnoliopsida; order Santalales; family Viscaceae; genus Viscum; species Viscum album. Next base: position 1,811,737,099 of record OY728140.1, on the reverse strand, counting down.
TATATCATGGAAGATAAATTCATACCCACACAAAAAAATTTAACCTTGAGTCAAACTATTAGAAAATTTTATTTTAATTAACCATTGGAGAAATAAAGTCAGATATCTCTATATAAAACATGATGAAATCCTTTTTTTTAAGGAGGTGGTGACATGATTTGGTTTCCCAATTCATGTTCCCAAATGAATTTATTAAAATCAAAATGTTACAATATAACCTCGAGGTGTAAATAGCTTACACTAGTAGGGAGTTAAAGGGATAATAAATAAAAAAGACCAGCAAAACCTAAATCAATATTTGAAGCACATGTGGTCACCAGAGAAGTAGCTGAGTTTTTCTTCAAACATTGGGTTGATTATCCAGATCCATCCTTCAATATTTATGTTGAATAATGAATCTACGGTGCTAGTTATGGTGAGATCCATAATCTCTATTGTAGTTGGTGATCCCAATACTACTCTAATTTTTTATCCCTAATCCAAAAATTATCAAATTATGTTCCTCCTAGATATTTTATCAAATACCTATTTTTATGTTGATATCCATAGTATTTCTATATACTAGTGATTATATTTAAGGATCTATGTCCTGAAAAATTACAAAATATATTTTTTATTAATTTAATAATTATCTAATAACAATATTTTAAACAATATGATGATGCTATCAATTTTTATGTCATGGCTAGGGTAACCCACATATTAGAATATAATAGTGATATAAAATTTCCCAAGAATTTCTCTTTGGGGTTTTATTAAATTATTTTATAAAAAATTTATGATGGTGATAAAATATAATTAATATTTTTATTATATCAATATTGTAGAAAAATGGGCATTAGAATCTCACGTAATCTTAAAAACATGTACTGACTATATTCATTACCTTATTTGAAAAACATACAAGGGAAAAAAAATTGTTTAATAATTTCAAAATTTGGTTTATGGTGCTTTAATTGTTTCTATAATTCTATCAAATGTTATAAATTTAAATTTTAGTACGATAAATAATTGAAATATAATTGGAAATAATAAATTACATCATATCTTAAAATAACATCTAAAATGGCGAAATAAATACTCCTGAATGAGAATGAGTATTATTCAAAATTTATATTAATATTCATTCATAAATTTATTAAATTGGGTCTAATGATGTAGTATATAGAAAAATATATATTAAATTGCTTTCTAATGAAAATATAGTCTTTTAATCTTAGATTATTAATAAGGATTTAGATTTAACCATTAATTTATTGTATTTTTATATATCAAAACCTATATAATGATAAATAATAAAGATTTATTTTTTATTAATAAAATTAAAGAATATATTTCCTTGTTTGGGAGTCATGTATTGTCCAAAAATATATTTTTAAGACATTAACGAGACTCTATTTATTTCATAAATAGCTTGGTTGATCCAAAGTGATTACAATTAATTTGGATGATGATTTCAAAAAATTCCTTGAGGGGGATAAATTAATAGGGGCAATACATCTTTATATTTTATAAATTAATATAAAATAATGGATTAACATTTAAAATCCATTGATATGGTATGATTCTCAAAATAAAAATCACTTCATTGATTTTTTTAATTCATTGTATAGTAAATATTGTTTGTCAAAAAATGTCATAAATAACAAAATTATTAGTGTTTTCTTAATTTTTTATGATTTCATAGGTTCTAGATACATCTTATATATCTGTTTCATATAACCATTTGATGTGATTAGAATTATTAGTATCAAATTGTGTTTATTTTTAGATAACCATATATTCTAAATTTTCTTTTATGTTTTTTTACATCATAAAACCCATGCAGACATAGATTTATTAAGTTGATGGGACATTTTAATGAAATATATATTACATCCAAAACATCATAAAATTTATTAATAAAAATAAGTTTTCATTTACCGAAGGGAAAAGATGAATTTATTAAATTTTGAATTGTTTTCTTGTGATAAAAAAATAATCACATCACTGTTCAATAAGATATTAGGAAGAGGTCATTATTTCCCAATTAAAATCAAATGTGATTGAAAAAAATCCAAATTTCATTCATTAATAGTTTGGGGAGAATATTTACACTGATTATTTCTATTTATTCTCAAAAGAAAACCTTTTCAAAATGGGATATTAATGATCAATTAGGTTGGAGATTTAATGATTTCACATAGCCTTGTTAAATTTTACAATTTCATCAAATAATATATCTGGTTTTTTTGAGGGTATGATAATTCACCAAATTGTAAAGAAGATAGATACTACCCATATATCAATTTGTAAATGATCTGGGAGTGGGATTCCCTTGAATACCTAACATTAGAAATTCATGTGGGTGGTATTTAATATATCTGATGATTGATAGATGTGGTTATCAAGTGAAATCAATATATTTAATAGGTATGTGTTTACTATAATCATTATACATGGATTAAATAGATTAATGGGATACTAAATAGAATAAACAATTATTTGTAATGGTTGAAGCTGGCTAAATTAGAGGGAATATGTGCCTATGTTTTCATGATTCCAACCATTTGTTATATTTTGATTAACGATTAAAATAATTGTTAGACCACGCATAGATGAAAGGGTGAATGGATTTAAATAATTATGACAGTAAAAAGGATGTGGTGGGGTTAATTTATATACTCTATATTTAGTATTAATTACAATAAAATACTTTTCAACCAGCTTAATGGGAATTTTAAATAATTTAAAAACTCCTACATTAACATGGACATAATTTAATGTAATTTTTATTTTATCTAATGGTTTTCATGATAATATAATGATTAATATAGTTTTATTAGTCCATTCTGGAATTAAAATTCTATCGATGGTATCTAGAAAAATTGGAAATATATTTATCATGTGAATATAATATTCTAGGGTTTTTTATGAAAATTTATTCCCACATTTGATTTATAGAAAATGGGGAAGTCATTTGCCCAATGAAATAAGATTTGTATTCTCAATATAATATATATGATATTCACGAAATAATTATCAACCATTCACATGATATTATTTCTAATTTATAGGATATTTAAAATGTATTGGAATTATTGTAAAATTTATAATGGAAACTATACTATATGTAAGATAATGGAGTTATGTGATATAACCTTAAGAGATTTTGTAATTCCGAGGTGAAATTTTGAGTTTTTCAAAATTTAAAAAATCTACAAGTATTTTTTAAAATCATATTTTGGATAGTGTGTAGATGATTTGATATTTTAAAAATAAATTTATAAAAAATGAACAAGAGAGTTCATATACACAATGGAAAGTTGGTTACCACAATGCCGAATTATAACCTGCATTAAAAAATTTATTTTTATGGATAAAATTAATGTAAATGATCACTGATATTTGTAATATTGATAAGATTCATGAATTTTACTTACCATTTGAGAAATGTATAAATTGTATTGTATTTTTAGACCTCATATAATAATTTTCATAGTAAAATTTTAAGAGACCTGCAGATTAAAAAAATATGGGTATCTAGAAACATGAATTTTAAAAATATGAAATTTATGATATCACTTAAAATAATATGATATATAATCATTAAAAAGAATATATGAATCAAGATTGAACTTTTTATAGGATAATATTTTAATTACGGAAATAAAATATCACTAAAAATATATATTTGTTGTTAATTTTTGATTTTTATAAAATCAGATTAACGATATTTATAATATTTGATTGAATTAAATTTAATATATAATTTTTTTTAATTTTTAATAAAAAATTATTATAAAAATATGAGTAATAGAAAAAAATGAATCATTGTTCAAATTTTTATGTCTAGAATAAAAATTATCAATTCTGTATAAGAATATTTCTAGGATAATGTTTAACTATTATTAAAAGAAAATGAAGATTGAACAAAGGATTTACTGAAGGGATATTGACTCTATGAAGAATAATATGATGTAGTTGTGTAAAGAAGTTATAAATATAATTATTCACATCATATATATATATATATAATTTTATTCAATGAATATCCTTTTAGTCAAAAATAAGTGTATTAAGGTTATGGAGAACCCAATATATTAATTTTATAAGAATTATTTTCTACTAGAGATATAAATAAAACGTCATATTCCATTTATGAATATATTATATAATGGATGAAATTATTTCATCCTCCAATCCATACAAAAATATAATAATGTTAGGGAGAAACAAATTGTAGAAAAATATGGGTAAGTTGCCGAAGGGTGTTTGGATAAGAACACTCTAGAAACTATAGAATATGGTAAAAAAATAACATTATAACTCAATTAAGTAGAGGAATAAGAATCAATTTCATGATTTGGTAAATTAAATTAGTCGTATTTAACTACATATTATGGGATTATATCAACATTTATTCACTGATTGTGAATAGAAAGAGAAGATGATTAGGTGAGTCATAGATAAAGATAAGGAGAAGTACAAAGTATAAAGTGTTTATCTTATTATTAACAGGTTTATTTGAGAGTTCCATTTGATTATATTTAATTTATGATATGTAATAATGTTCTTGAATAAGGTATAAGATACATGAATTATTGTTGAATAATTTATTGATGTCGAAGACCATGTGTTATTTTGAAGGAGATAAATTTTTTGATACCATGCCAGCTCTATACTAAACATGATTGGAATAAATGATGTTATAGAAATAAAACACCCTCATATTCACTGTATAATTCTATGAATCATTTTTGAATAAAGGTATAAAAAGATATAATAGTGGAAATAATTGATAATTGTGGCATTTCAATGAGATAATATCAAATGTCAGGACAAAAAAGTTATTTCCATTGAGAATTAGCCACTTTTATTAATTCTTTTATCCTTGAATTTGTGGGAAGACACATCCATTTATGTAAATAATTGATTATAGTAATTAAATAATTATTATTGTAAAAGTCCCATATTTTCAATGAGTATAAATCCTTATAGACCAGAAAAGATTTATGTTTTCTTTCGTACAATATAATGTCATTATCCAAGGGAGGATATGTGGTATAATGAAAATTTGATCATGAATAGGAGAATTCTAAGAGATATAATTAAAAGTGGAATTATTTATAAAAATAATAATTGACAAATTATTACACCATCCCAATAAAGTAAACAAACAACAACTTTATAATTTCACATTACATTCAGTGACCATTTTTCTTAAGAATATTGAGAAAGTGATGAAAACATTTATTGAAATAATTCACATTTATGAATCAATTCCAACAAAAACAATTTATGAATATTACAAAAAGGAAATCATAAATTAGAATATTTTATTAACATAACCAACAAAATAAAATTTATTAATGAATACTTCAATAAATTTTTCATTCTTTATCTAATTGATATAGAACTTATTCTATGTTATTTGTGATTTATATAAGATACTATATTTTTATGAATAATAAATTCAACAGATGGTTTCCTAGGATGTATTTTAAGTACCATACACAATTCTATATTATTTCTGATGGATTATTATGTATTTATAGTATAATAATACTTCTTTAAGTAGGATTGTTCATTTAAATATTAATATCAGTATTTTATTTAAAAATAATGATTAAAGTTTTCATAAAAATTATATTTTTTCATATTTATTGATTTTTTTAAATCAATTTGATATTTTGTTTTATTAATTATGATAAAATTATTATTAATACAAAATTTAACTTTTATTTGTATATTCATGGGATAAAATATTGATGGTTTTATATGAAATGATCATTATTGGAAATTACTCAAAACAATTAGTCATTTTGGTATTCCTTAATTTCTATCATATAATATGTTACTCTTCAACAGTTGGGAAGATAACTATTTTCGTTCTCTATAGTATTACTTTAATCAAAACAATTCAAATAATTCCCTATATAAGGGTTTAATATTAATGTATATCCTAATTTAAAAAAAATGGTAACAATTTACACTAAGGGAAATCTCATTTTATTTATTCCTTAGAAAAGTAAATTCTTGGGCTCCAAAAAAATGTAGAACCAACCTAGTTAAATGATCATGTTCTTGACATGTTTTCCTATTGAAGGGAATATTACCCACAATATTTTTATAGGTGATTCTCTAAAGATTCTTCACTCATGTATTCAATGTATATATAAAAATTAAGTGAATGAATAAATTATAAGGATATTAAATTTAAAAAATCAATTTATTCAAACTATATTGATGTTTCAATACTTACACAATTAATTTATTTTATTGATTAAAATTTTAATAAGAAAATTTAGTTTTAGTCATATAAAAATATATCAAATCCATAAATTAATTAGTACTCAATCATTTAGTCAATTTAAATCTTATAAAATCCATAAAAAATATACGAGTAAGCATAGTTTGACAGGTGGATGACGAAATCATTTCAGTTCAATCCATATCCCATATCCTTGTGGTTATTCAAACTAATTTCCCCTCTACAGAGGGACACCTTAAATGTTGAATTATTATTTCGTGGAAATTATATCACTAAATATTTATAAAAATATAATCATCATGATAATTTATTTTTATATCCAAATATCTTACTAGTAACATAGTTTATGAAAATTAAATCATTTATCCTAGCTATCACAAAACTAAATAAATATATTCATCATGGTGAATCCCCTTCTCAATAACATTTTATAGTGTATTCTTAGACTGAATTTTATTTTCTTTCTAAGTTCATTATTATCTCGATATATATTCTTGTAATTGATTTTATATTTTCAAGGTTTTATAATTCATTTTTTGGTATTTTTCCATTTATATAAGTGATTCAAAAATAATTGTGGCTTTCACACCATTATTTATTATGAATCTGAATTTGAATATCATTTTATTCTTAGTTCGTTATAGTGAATGAAGTGAGGAATTTATCATTATTATGGGTTATGTGTTTTATGAATTTTAGTATTATTGTGTCTTTATTATTTTTTTTGATTACTTTTTGAGAGATTATTTAGTGGTTATTAGGGATCTATGTTATGGATATTTAAGAATTGATCATTTTTAAAACAGCAGTGTTATAGAGCATTAAGTATATGTATGTTCCATGGTCATCTATATGTTATATATTTTTTCTGGTTTTCTTTAGATGATATAGATAGATCAATTTATGATCTATTCATATAAATAAAATTGATGTTTGAAAATGGTATGGAAATGAACTGGAAATAAATCAATTTCATATTATATTTTTTTTGTGTTATTACTATTTTAGGAAATATACATTCTTCATGATTTAATAGGTAGATACTGTTATTATGATTTATCCTTAGATAATATAGATTTTCACTAATGTTATCAGTTTTGTGTTCCCTATTATGTGTTTGGGTTTTATTTAGTTTCTTGTTTATTTCATAAAAATGATCATTTCAATGCATTTTTCCTAAATTAATCCTCATATAAGACAACATCATAATAATTTAACATTTTTTATCATGAAATAATGATGTTAATGGGTCATAGGGAGTCTCATATTGGATATAAGAATATAATAAGTTGTATTTTTGTATTTTGTTTCCAAAATTAATGAATTCTTTTTCATATTTTTTGAATTTTGTAGGACATAATGTTGTTCTCTGGTCTCCTGTTTTTAGAGATCATTCACATCTATGTTTAATGACATATGTAGAATGTATCATTAATAACCTGGAAATTTCATGGTATAATGGTTCTCTAGGAGATCTTATAATTTTATTTAAGAATATCATTGTGGTTTTTGGATTCCCCATTTTTTATTAATTAAAATAGTATATATTAGAGATTATCATCACGGACTCATAAGTGGTGATGGTCAACTGAGATAAAAAGATTTACTATATTCTTTTAAGATATTTTTGATCTATATTTTTCATTATGGATTTGTGGTGTGCATTTTATTCATTGAATATCATTTTTATGGTTGAAAATGATTTGTTTCAGGATATTAGAATAATGGTGTCATTCTTTTTTTTTACATTTTGGCCATAAGGACATTTTTTTGTTGAAGGTATGATGATTTTTGTTAATAATAAGTGGTATATATCATCGGGAATCACGTGAGTTGGATTTCTATAGTCATTTTTTTAAAAGATAATAAGGCTGGAATTTTATAGTTTTTCTATTGGAAAATTGGTGGATCAGGAATACATGATGGTGAAATGTGAGGATAATATATGTGGGGTTAGGATCTGTGGTCCCATTTTTTCATGGTTATTATGTTATTTTATATTTTAAAATTACTAATATAATGTTATTTGATTATCTTCAATTGTTTTCTATTAATCACGAGATACTGTGTCTATTTGTTTTATTTGTTCTTTACATTTTATACATAGCAGTTTATTATTTATACTAAATCATTTTTCTTCAATATCATCCAATAACGCTGCATTATCATGTGGCCTATTGGATTTGGATAAATATAAAAAATTAGGTTTATGGGTTCTTTCATGAGGATTATTTGCAAGTTTTTATTTTTCTAGTTGTATATCTTTGTATTGGTATGTAAAACAATTCAATAGTTAATAAAAAATTTAATTACAAATCATTCAACATATTACACAATATATATATGATTAATTTAGAAATATATAAATTAATAAAAATTTCAGGTATCTAAATGTAGGTAATAAAATGATGATTAATTTACATATAATGAAGTTATAAATGATTTTTTTATTATAGATAAACATGTTCAAATATATTTAATATAATATTTTTAATTTTATTATAATTTCATTAAATATAATATAAACTCCATTATCTTATTTTTAGTATATTTTTTAGGAGATCATTTATTGTAAATTAACTAAAAATGAATATTTTATCTAAATAATTTATATAAAATAATTAAATAAAATTTAAATTTATTCTAACCATTTATGACAATCAAAAAAATTCATAGTTTAAATAATATTTCATCATATGTTATTAATATAATAAATAAAACTTCATATTTTAAAAAAATTATATATAAATTTAAAAAAATTATATTTTTGTCCTTAGTTAATATATAAAAAATAATAAATTTTCATCCATTTAAATGTAGGTAAACATTTGTCTCTCAATGAAATTTTGTTTTTGGTAAGTTCTAATTCTCATCATGGATTATTTATGTTTATGAAAGTCCATGATATTGACCAATTAAAATAATTTCAAAATGCTGATTTCATTTCAAAAATATATCTATGGAATCATTATGTTATGTCCCTATTCCAACACTTTCATTTCAGGTGCTAAAATCATTGATATAACATTTCATGATTAGATAATAAATAAATTGAAAAACAATACATCCAAAAACATTAAACATAAAATATATCTATTAGATCACATAAATACCCAATTAAATTTTTGAAATATAGTTTTATATAATAAGGATAAAATATTACTCAAAAAAACTCAGGGACTCAATAGATTCTTTTTATAATATACATAGATTTTCATATTCCATATTAAGTCTTCATCATCCCCCATAAAATTCATGACATATAAAACCATTCACGATTCAAATTGTTTCTAATTATTCATAAAATTTAAGGAAATTTGATACAAATAATAAGGGTGATGTAAAATTCTCTATATAAGGAGGAAAATAGCCATTAACAATTGAAATCATCAATGAAAATAATATGAGAATATTGGTCTGATGAGAAAATTGATGTCAATATGAATAAGAAAAGAGAATTCATTCCCATAAATACATGGATCATCAGTCATGAAACATTTAATAATTATATAATGAATGAATGGTTCATTATATTCAGTAATGAAGAGAACAATGATGTCAATCTTGATCAATGGAAATATTTACAAACAATTATTGGTAAAAAAATGTGTTAGAATATTAGGTCACTATAATAGTTAAACCAGATGGTAAATTTAACAATGTATATATAATAAACAATTTTTTATTTACATTTATGAATATAAAATTTTCATGAATTTTAAATTATTTAATAAAAAATAATTATTATTTAATATTATTAAATTCATTTATTTGTTCTAATTGTTTTTTTATTGTGTTTTAAAATAATTAAAAAATAACATCATATGAATAAAATCTATCCAGATCGCTCTTATATGATGTTTTTTAAAACCCACAGAACAGTTTTTTTCAAATAATAATATTTTTAATATTTCTAAAATAAGTTAATTTTTTTTCTAAAAAATGAATAATTACCACATTAGTATGTTATAGGCTTTTAATTTAATTATATATTCTCTAAAATTTAAAATAAACTTCTCATATTAAAACAATTATATTTCTATGAATATTTATAACTATAAATATCATCTCTGTATCCCTATTTTAATAAAAGTATAGTAATTAAGTGTAGTGAGTCACTTTTTTGTAACTATATTTAAAAAAAATTTAATGTAGAAAATGGAACTTATATTCAAATTTTGGATGATTTGGGACAATGTATAATCAAAACATAAAATTAAGGAAACTATTTTTGTCTTTCAAAAGTCCTTCTAAATTTTTTATCTTTAATTACTCGATTTATCCTTTATAGTGGAAAGAATATTATTGATAATACCATTCATATTGTGGAAAAAGGTCCAATTTAAAGAATTTGTAAAATTTAATCATAGAATATGAATCCAACTATTAAGATTAAATATCTATCAGTGTATTAAATAAAATTTAATATAAGTGAATAGAATTCAATGAAAAATAGTTTTTAGATAATTGGGTTTTGAATAATAATATGAAAATATTCAAAAATTAGATATAATGAAGGTTTAAATTGAATTAACAAAATTGTTGGGGGATCATCATTATTAAAAATATAAAAAGAAAACATGAAACCCTTTTTAACTGTGCAATGGAAAACCCATTACAAGCCAATAGGCCCAGATGCACATTGCCTCACATTTTAATAGTCACGGAACCAATTGGGTAGAAACCTATTATAAAAAAATCCCATTAAAAATACCAAGAAAAAGACCATGAAAACAATAGATCAAGATCCCATTAGAACAAAACCAAAAGTTGTTACAAATCTAAACTTGAGGTCAAGAAACCCAAGTCAACTCTGATAGCCTAATAACCACCACAATGAAGCATAACTTATCATCAACGGTCACATTTCACTATCATGTTCCTAACCACCAGTCTATCACTAATTATGACCGACCTCCACCTTCATTAAAACAACTGAGAACTACCGACGAACCAGGTCTTCACCAAGAATATCATCAATCCCCCCACCAATATCAAAAGAATAACTTGAAACCCATTGCTGATGCGCATATCTATACACATGCCACTAAAAATTGGGGCCAAAGGCCATGTATCTAAACCCTCGATGCCATGAATGAGGATCTTGGACATAGAAATTTCAGACATTGTTTCTTGAAGAATGCATACCATGGGAAGAAGAAATCGATGCCATCATCACTCTTTGTGCCATCACTAGAGAATGTGATGCTGCCACTACTAGTGAAGGGAGATACACCGGAAGTCATGACCCAACCCATGGAAACAACATGAACCCTTCTCTGCTATGAAAATCACCCTCACCACCATAAGATTGGAAGCAACATTAACTCAGAATAAGCTAATGGTCCTCAATCTAAACCCTACCGCCACAATGAACAGATTCTAGCCGCTAGATGATGAAGCAATAGTGTTGTTCCACAATGATAGAGGATGTGACTCTTCCACGTCAGAGTAATAATCCGTGAATAAAGCCACAACTACTCATCAAAATCCATTCAAATTATTTAAAATATATTATATGTAATTAAATTTTATTTATTTCAATTTGACCAAAAATTGAACATATATTGATTATTTTTGTAATAACCCGGTTTTTTTTTGAGCTTTGGATGTTTAATTTTCTATTTATACTTATGAAAATGGTGGAAAATAGGTCAATGACATGGATACATGCCTGTTACATGATGTGAGTATTAAATACATGATGTATACTTAAAGGTACGTGTCATTCATCGAAGTCAAAATTCCATATAATCCCGGTACACAGCCTTGTAATGGTTGGGCCTGAAAAATATATGGACACATTGTGTAATCTTGAGTACATGCTGTGTAATTTTTTTAATGATTAAATTGTAATGTATCATCATTTTTTATCAAATGTATAGAAGAATCATCTGTGGTTACAAATAGCAGCAATGAGAGTCGTTCTCCATCCTTATTGATCATCGAAACCATGATTCCTTCACCATCAGTTTTGTTTGAACTAGATCGATGATATATCAATTCTTCTGGTTTTTTTATTCTTTATATATTATCTCTAAGAAGTTATTTAATGTTGAATATTTATAACATTATTGTATATTTACTCCATTCTATGGTGAATCAGATCCTGAAACAGGGTGGGGATTATCGTACGAGTATGAGGTAGGTGGTCGTGTGCCTTTCATGAATTTTGATGTTTCTTGTTTGTTATAGAGTGTTGTGAACACATGTATAGGGTGTCTTATTGAATGTAATTAACTCATTTATTTCCTAATGTGGATTTTTAAATTGATTAATTGAACTAAAGTACATTTGAGATTGTTTACCTTGATCATGCGCAACCATGTGGGTGTGTTCTCCCTTGGATGACTGATATTTATCTATTTGGAATTGGATTCCTAGGGGATTCCTTTTATTTCCATTCTGGGTTATTAAAAATGGAAGACATTGATTGAATAATGAAATTCTTATACACCAAGCTTGTCCCTAATACATGCTTAAATTCTTATATATCTAGTTTTAACTGTGACACATGCTGAAATTATTATACACCATGTTTCAACCTTTATTGACTATTTAAATGATTGTATAGAATTTTTTGAACCAATATTGTGTTATTTTATACCATGGTTATATGTTTTGGGTTAAACAAAACAGGAGTGATACATCATTATCAACATTTTGTTGTTAGGACCAGACTCATTAAAAAATTGAATAATGAAATGAAATGACTAGTGATGTGTCTATTAAGAAAAATCCCATGCTTGGATTTGATCTTTACCTGACTCGATTTCAATTCCTTATCAGAAATATAATATGCTTACTTTCAGGTATTAATGTTTATTTATTTTCCTATTGTAAAATGATATTCCTTGACAGATCGATACATATATTTTGTAGTTTCCTACTGGGATTTAGTCTCACACCTGATTTCGGTCATTCTTTTGGACCAAAACAGATTATATGATTGCATGTGTTGATCATTAATAGATTCCTGTTATAGGTTATTGATGTGCTTATTAAGAGTCATAGAGCACGGGATCGAGTCGAGGCTTGCGATGCATCCTAGTATCTTGTCTTTATTTTGTGTTTTTGATGTATATGTTATGTATTACTACGATGTACTTGTGTATATACATTCTTATAACATAGTATACTGCATCATTTTTTGTGTTGAATGATGGTTGTTTATTTGTCTCATTAATAATCCACTATTTATTTCAGTTATATATTGTTTACTACTTTAGCTATTGTATATTCTTATTTTCATGTTCTACACTCTACCAATGATGGCATTATTTCCCCACTATCACACCATATGCCCCTGCTTCTAGTTAGAAGTCTCTGGTATTTGGGAAAATGGACATGGGGACATGTGACAAACCGAGTATGGGGAAATAGTTGAGTGACATCAGGATCTGAGACATTACACAGTGGTATCAAAGTATTTCCTTCTTGGTTTACTTTATTATTTGTTAGTGATATAAGAAAATTGAAATTTTGAATTTAATAGTGCCTGGGAGTAGCTACCCCATGTATAAGGAAAAGCGAAATTACCTCAATCATAATTGTGACTATAGGATTTTGAGATATTACAGTTGATTTAATTTCACTGTTTCGTGATGCATGTGTTTTGTGCTATTATTATTGATATCATTGTGGTTCTATTTTGTTACAACCCAATTATATGATGGTATTACATCTCATTTATCATATATTATGTTGTTAGAAATCATATATTGTGCATTCTTTCTATGCCATTTAGAGATAATTACTGATTTCATGTTGTTTTGATAGATTTAATGCTAGATATGCATGTTGTTGTGAGAGATATGTATGTTGTTGTGATAGGTGTATTGTTACGTGTTATGGTTGAATTGGATAGATGCCAAACATTGATCCCTAAGGAGTATGGTCCCTCCTAGATTACAATTTTGAGGACCATTTTTCCTGCATGGGATTTATAAATTGTTTAATGTGCAATATATGGATGCCAATATTTCAATCACATGGAGTATGGGCCCCCACATAACAGAATTTCGAACACTGTTATATTATTTTTCAAAAACAGGGGTTTTGGGGAAGTTTTGGATGCTTATTATCAAGAAACCAAAACAATACGGCATGTGATCTATTGAACTCACCCCATGTGTTCTTCGGTTTAGAAGTAAAAACATTTCCATGTACACATAGTGTACTATGAGTACACAATGTGTAGTAGATGACTGTGTCACTGACCATGTGAGAGAAAAAATTGGTTAACGAGTTTTGATCCGAACAGGAAATGTAACTTATGTACACAAATTGTAGTTTTACATCGGTAGACCCGTGTGGCTCTGGCCATGTAAATGTTCATTTCCAGGAGGGAAGACCTGAGAACACACCATCTGTAGTCTTGACACGCCATTTACCAAGGACCTTTACATGATGATAATGATAGATTTTCATGCCCATGTAACTATTTATAGGGACAATAAATGTGCTTTCATGACATGTCATGTACCTGGGGTGTTTACACTCCCAGTCCATCATGATTATAGAACCATGTATGTTCTTAAATGTACACATCATGTATGGTTCCTAGAGATCATGTACTCATCTGTTGTTATCCATTGAGGTTATTCTTCTCCAATTTAGTTCAAACACTCTTGAACTGTGTACCTTGTTAAATTATATTACTGAGGTGTATGTGGAAGAAATTACATAAAAATTTCACTAAGATGACCTCTAGTGGTATTCTAGATGTTTGGTGATGATCATATCCTAGAGGTGGTAGCCCATGGGAAATTAATAGAACCTCCATACATGCAAGTTGGGGAACCAGCTATTATGTCGGATGTAGTTGATTATTCACTTGTCTATGAAAGATTTATGTGGTTCATGTAATCTTTTTAGTGAGCACCACACCTTTCCATGTCTATGGATGAACTGACACAAGGTTTCTAGCAGTAGCATCTGCCTAGGTTTTCTATTGAATGCGGTCCACAAGCTACAGAGTCATGGCTAGAGGATGTGTTATCGATATTTCAGCATCTTGAGACTCCTCTTAAGAGGAGGGTACATCTCACGGCTTATATGTTATGTGATTTCACCAAGATCTGGTGAGATGTTACCACACAGATAGAGGGTCATCAGAACCTGGAATGGGGAGATTTTTATATAGTCTTCTATGAATGCTTCTATCCTGAGACACTGAGGGATGAAAAATACTATAATTTTATGAATCTGGAGTAGGGTTCTCTATCGGTTATGGATTACTCTTCCTACACTATTGAGCTCCAACACTTCATACATATTCTGATGGATGATGGTCTCTCAAAGGCTAGGAGATTTGAGGATGGTATCAAGTACAACATCCACTCAAAGGTGAATATATTCTTGCTGGCTATTCTATCTGCTATAGTGAACCAAACACCAATTATTGAGCAGAATCAGATGGAATATAGAGGCACGAGCTAGGGAGGTTATGCACCGAGATCTGGTAATGTTTCGTCCGGTAGTATGAAATGTCTTTTGAAAATTAAATGCAGCAAATCTAGTACTCATAATGTATCTTACGGTGGACATTTGAGGATTTTACTGTGTAAAATAATTGGGTATACTAGACCATAGTTCATGATGGACCCATTAGAGTACTGATTTTGTGAAAATATGGGCCATTTAAAACATTTATGCAGAAAGTTCCCACCAGCATCTACTGAGTGAGGGTTTCCACCAACTCCACGTTTAGACGCAGGGTCAACAGCTTCTCACCAGTCAGGGAACTGGAATACATCAGGATGATCTGGCCAAGGTTTTCATCGTCTCTGTGGTAGCCAAATCCTACGATTTCAGTGACAGTAGGATGAGTCTACTTAGGGTATCCAGGTAGTGTCTCAGGGTCATCGTACTAGTCAGACTTATGCAGTTCAATTATCCCTTCAGGATTAGGATCTCGTACCTTCTACTATCAAAGGTGATATTGTAGTCACCTCCAGTTTACTTTCTTCACTCTTTGATATAGGGGATTCATATAGTTTCATATTTTTCCCATTTTATAGGGCCTGGGGATCCGTGTTTTTACTTTTGAGGATGTTATGAAACTAGAAACCTCATCAGGGATTAGGAGGGAAGGTGTATGAGAGTGCAAGGAGTGCCCCCATTGAAATTGGGGGGTGTCACGTCATTTCGGATCACTATGTCCTATAGATGATATGCTTTGATATAATACTCAAAATGGATAGATTATTCTCCTTTCAATACTTTTTTAATATATATCACTATATCGTGAGCTTTATATCACCATAAGGTAGATCATTTCTACATAAGGGGGAGTGGAATGTCCAGGCAAGCCGAGAAGGACCCAAGCATTATAGGTTGAGTGGGATGATAGTATAGATTTCTAGTGTATATTTATATGACCAAGGGACATGTAAGATAAGTTTTTCTCAAGTGGAGGATCATTTCAGAGTTGTTTTCCTAGAAAACTTTTTAGGGTTACCTCCATAGGGGGAGGTGGAGTTCATGATTAAGATAGTTCCAGTAGTTTCACCAGTATCCATTATTCCTTACTGTATGGCTACGATAGAGCTATAGGGTATCAAGAGGACTCTATAGTATTTAGAGTAAAAGAGTTTAATTCGACCTAGTATATCTCCATGGGGTCCACCTATGAATTTTAGAAGAAGGAAAATTGTAACCTCGGGCTATACGTGAACTATCTAAAAATGATCCAGCTGACAGTTAAAAACCACTATCCCTTACCCCAGATAGATGACTTGTTTGATAATCTTTGAGGACACCAGGGGTTCTCAAATTTTTAATTAATCCCTGGATATCAATAGGTACATGTTTAACCTTCAGACATATCACATACTGTAGTTTTTAGTAGGTGTGGTCTTTATGGGTTTGTGGTTATGTCGTTAGGTCTTAGGAATGTTCCCTTGGATTTCATGGAACTGATGAACCATGTGTTCCATATCAATCATGATTATTTTTTTGTAGTTTTTATTGGTTTTTATGTTGGTATATTCTCATAATAAATATGACAATTCCACAAATCATGATATCATTGTTAGTATACTGAGTGAGAATCACTTATATGATAATCTATCAAAATGCACATTCTGGATGGATCAGATTCATTTTCTAGGTCACATCATCTAAGAGACATGAATATCAATGGACCTAGAGATGGTTATAGCATTAGTTACCTAGAGCATCCCAATAACATCTCAGAGGTGTAGAATTTTCTAGGGAAGAATGGTTTCTATTTGAGTTTTATACAGGGATTCTCAAGCTTACCAGTTCTGATTTCGGGCAAGAAAAAGATCACTGTGAAGTACATATGTTTATATTCTTTTGAGATAGCCTTTTAGGAGTTGAAAGGGAGATTAAAGTAAGCACTAATACTGATTTTTCTAGATTTGGGCTAGAATTACTCTATATACTGTGACACATAATGTATTGGGTAGAGAGAAGTGCTTATGCATGGGGATCGATTTGTTGTGCACAGATATTGGAACTTGAGTCCACATGAGAAAACTATCTGATGCATGATATCTAGTTAGTTGTGGTTGTTCATTTTTTATGTTGTTGGGGAAATTAAATATTGTGGGAGAGATTTTTGGTTTAAAGTGACCACAAAATTCTCAAGTAAAACATTACTCAGCATGATCTAAATCTGAGGCAGTAAAGGTGGGTGGAATACATTCAATATTTTCATATCAATCTTGCCTACACACTTGGAAAAGGCAATGCAGTGGCTGATTCAATACCATGAGGACTTAGATGTCGGTTGTGAAGGAGGTGAGTAGGGAGTGGTAGCTTATGGTATAGTTTTCTAAGATACACTTGGTGGTGCACGACAATTTTGAATAGACTATCCTTTCTTTTTTAGTTATGGATTTTACCCTCCTATAAAGAAGGAGGAAGATACATATATAATATTTAGAGGGTCTAGTTCTACATGAGATTTTAGCAGGTGAGGATCCACCTACTGGTTTGAAGGTTGGAAATGAGGAGATATTGTGTATCCCTGGAGTGTTTGGGTTCCTAGGGTCATATGTGAGGATTCGATTCAAGAGTTTTGTGCTTCATCTTGATTTATAAATCTTGGGGTTACCAAGTTTTATCGTGGATTTTGGCATCATTATTGGTGGATGGGTATGAATTTAGAGGTGTGTGGTTTTGTTTTGAGGTGTTCTACCTATTATTTATTGAAGGAGGAACATCAGCGGCCTGCTGGGATTTTACAGAAGATTCCTATTTTGGATTGGAAGTATGATGATGTAGAAATGGATTTTGTGATGTTTTTATTGAGTTTTCCATGAGGTAATGATCTAGTTTTTGTGTTGGTTGATAGACTTAAAACGTCTCTCACTTATTTCTGACCAAGGGTACCATCCCCCATTGATGAGCTCAGGAAGATTCATATTCGTAAGGTGGTACGAATTCATCGGTTCCCTCATTATATTTTGTAATATAGGGACACCCTCTTTACATATTGTTTCTGGATGGGTTTTTTGAGAGAGAAGGGTAAACATGTGCTTCTGAGCCCAAAATACCAGCCTCAGTCTGATGGTGGGTAATAGTGTATGATACAGGTGTTAGGACATGTTGTGATCATGCATCCTGGACTTTGGGGGATCATTGGAGAAGCATATTCCCCGGGATTAATTCTACTACAGTAATAGTTTATAGGATACTATAGATATCAAACCATATGAATCTTTTCATGGTCGTCTATACAGGTCACCATTATACTGGAAAGAGTCGAGTGAGGAAGCTATAGTGGGACCACATCTCTTGTAGGAGACTTCTGAGAAGATCCTGTTGAATCAAAAGAAGATTTCTACTACGCACTCTCATCAAAAACCTTATGTTGATCGCCAAAGATGACCTCTACAGTTTGAGGATAGAGATCGGGTTTTTTATGTGTTGCACTGAGGTTGGGACACCTGAGAATCATGATACATGGTAAGATTTCACCAAGATATGTTAATTCATTTGAGATTCTAGAGATGGTTGGGCCGAATATCTATCGATTCCAATTACCTCAAAGGTACGGGGCTATACATGACTTCTTCCACGTTTCTCAGTTGCTATGTTACTTTTTGAACCTGTCTCACACCGTTTAACCTGAGGAAGTGGAGTTATAGTAATATTCATCCTTTGAGAAACATCCCATTCATATTGTGGATAGTAGCACAAATTTTCTCCATGGATGGTATGTTACTTTGTTATGGGTGCTATGGAAACACGTTCGAGTGCAGGACAAGACTTGGGATAGAGAGGTCGATGTATGATCCCAATGGATAGAGTTTTTATCAAATAATTATTTACCACCCTTGGAACAGAAATTAGATGATTAATTACTTCAAGGGAGACTTTTTTAAGAACTTAGTTTTTTCATTGATGTATGGATCCTTCATTTTCAGTTTATAAAAAAGAAAATGGGGGAAATGATGTCAAGGGGTTAGTTGTAGGAATGTTACATGATTTGTTGTGGAACTATAGTTCGTGTACTTATAGGTACATGATGTCTATGGAAGGATACTTTCCATTTAATACCGGTACACTTCCACATAAAGTATGGGACAAAGAACTATATGTACATGGAATGCAATCTAAAGTAAACACCATGCACTTTTCTTAATGATTAAATTGGGAAGTAGCATTGTTTTTCATCAGATGGATAGAAGACTCGTCTGGGGTCATGATCAGCAGTGCTGAGAGTTGTTTTGCTTCATGATTGATCATCTCAACACCGATTACTTCATTGTCACATGCATTTGAACCTAATTGGTGTGATCTCGATTCCACTTGAGACTTTTTATAAATTTATTCTCCTAAGGAAGTTATTTACGGTCTGATATGTATACCTTTTTTATATCTACCCCATCCTAGGGAGAATTAGTTCATTACTCTGGATGAGGAGAGTCATATGAGTACAATGTTGGTGGTTCTATGCCTTTCATTAATTTTCATGTTCTTTTTTTTGTGATGGAGTTTAGCAAAACCATGCATAGGGTTTCTCCATGAATGGAATTGACCCATGTTATTGCCTATTATTGATTAGGTAATTGATTAATTGAACTAACGTACATTTGATATTGTTTGAATTAATCAAGGGCCACCCCATGGGTGAATTCTCCATTGGATGATGGATTACAAGACGATTATCCTAGGATTACCATGGGAATTACATTGATTTCCTTTTTGGGTTATCTAATATAGAAGGAGATTATTTAATGTTTAAATTTTTTTACACCAAGCTTGGCCCACGTACATACTAAAATTCTTATATATCGTGTTTTGACCCTAACACATGATGATATGCTTATACACTGGGTTTTAACCTTGATTCGAAATAGATATGGTTATATAGTTGGTTTCAATCCAGAATGGTGTTATGGTATACCATGGTTATATGGTTTTGGTTAAACACAGTAGGAGTGACACATGATTTTCCACATTAGGTTGTTATGATCGGACTCAGTTACATTTTGAATGAGGAAATGAAATGACTACTAAAGTATTTACGAATCCAAATAAAAATTCTGGATTCTGCCTTTACGATACTAAATTATGTTTCTTTCTGAGACATCTGATATACTTACTTTTAGTAATTACTAATTATTTATTTTCCTATTGTACACTAATATTCATTGGCAGATCGGCACATATCATTGGTGGTTTTCTAATGGGATTTATTCTCACAGCATCATTGGGTAATTATTTTGGACCCAAAGTGATAATATGGTTGTAGGGTTTGATTTAGGGAAGCACCCTATTACAGGTACTTGATATGCTGCTTAAGAGTCTGAGAGCATGGGACGAAGCCAAGTCCTGCAATTCTTCTAAGTCTATTTTGTTTCTTTTGTGCTTTTGAGACAAAATTTTTGTGTTACTACAACGTACTTGTGGGGCTTATTTCGTCAAACATAACATGATGAATCATCTATCGTATTGAATGATTCTTGGTTATTTTTTTGATTAGTATTTAGTTTTTTATTACATTTATATGATGTTTACATCTTTTTCTATTATATATTCTTATTCCGTTATGTTGCACTCTACCAATGAGGGAATAATTTCCCCATTATCATGTCCTAGGCCCTTACTGCAATTCGGAAGCCTCTTGAATTTGGGGAAATGTGGTTGAGACCATGTGGCCAACTAGGTAAAGGGAACTGATTGACTGGCATCTAGATCTAGGACGATTCACTTTTAAATGAAAATAAAATGATTGATTACAAAAACAGGTTTCATTCACTATTCAAATAATGAAAAATATTTTCTGAGGAATAATAAAATTTCACACACACATAATTTTGATATGATACTTTTAAAAATGGTATAATTCTTTCCAAAAAAAATATCATATTTTATGAAATTAAATATAAATATTCTCTCAAAAAAGTAAATAAAACACAATTTTGATGATTTTTTTTGAATTAAATGGTTTTAATAAATATAGTATTCTTATTTTAAAATAATTAATCACTATATTTTACATGATTTATGACCTTTATATATATTTAATTTTTTTTTTAATCTAACCCATAACCCACTAATTTAACAACTATGTTATAAATGTCATATTGAAACAGAAATATTTCATAGATTTTTTTTCTTGGTGTTCCGTGTATTAGACGATATCAACATAGTCATCCGAAAGAAATTACATTCTTTATCTAGTATATAATAAATTGTGTAATAATAATTTAGAAATGGTTTTGTTAGTCAAATAATTGTAATTCTAAAATAATTTTCTTAAAATACAACATTATCAATATGGTGAATTAAAATTCCTCTTGATAAGAGGGAGTGGAATTTTGAAGGAAAATATGCTGATGGGAGAAAATCATGATTTATAAATAATTATGGTATATTAAAAAGATCATTAGTCAAAATAATAGGAATCATCATGAGAAGTTCTGTGGCCACTAAACAACAAACAATGTGTTTAAAAAACTGTCGATTCTACTGTAATAATGGTATATGATAAAATTATTACTTCACGATCATCTCAATGTGTTGGATAATTATATTACCATATACATAGAAAAAATATAATAATAAATAAATGAAATTTTTAATTTCATTTTCTAATCAATTAAAACAACAATTTCATATTCTGATCCATAAGCCGTGAATTCAAGATTTATTTTTTATGAATGAGGTATAATGATCAAATCCAAACTAATCACATAATATAATAATAAATATAATTATTGATCCTATCTGTAGACCTTAACCAAAAACATTATTTTTTGTATATGACAATAAAACTATCTAAACAAATATAACATTACATGATGATACAATATAATAAATTTAAAAAACTCTACAATATAACCTAGTGTTCAATCAAATATACATTGTAAAATAAAAGCATAAAAACTATTCAAAATATTTCCCCAAAATATTTATTCTCAAAATCATATCTTTTTTATGACATATTTGTCTTTGATAAATAAAACATTTATCAATAAATAACATTATTCAGCCAGAATATAATATAAAAAATGGTGAATTCCTTAGTCATATAACCCAAAAAGCATACCCAGAGGAAAAACCTACAACCATTTATTAAAAAAATGAAAAGTTAAGTACACAAGAACCACATGCCTAACACAACCACTACAGCACATCAAATCCATCCCCATAACCATCTCCATGATAAAAAGATTCCTCAGCATTCACATATTCCCACTCCAAGCTGTCATCGTTCTTCAAAACATTGGCATACTTATTTCTATGGTTCAACCGCTCCAATGAAAGAAATTCATTATTAAATTGGATAGAGACTTGTCTACCATCTTTACAGACAGAGGATCTAGTTGTCATTGGATTCAGTAGATAGGAGTAGTCCTTCCTTGACCATCTTTGTGGTGAGACATGCGTCTCCTCCAGATTTCCAGATAAAATATTCTTCCCTACCCAAACAGTATCACTGTATGAGGGTCTGACTGAGCCAACATTTTCCTTTTCACTATCTAACACATCCCCCCATCTCCCAGGGACCCGCATCTGCTGATATTCCTCCATCTTGCTTTTCTGAATCTGGTAACCCGTGTCAATCATAGAAATACAATGTGGTTGGACCAACAAATTCTGACGTGCACAAGACCCATTTCCCTCTTCCTCATGCACTGCATCATCATCATGTCTTGCACATAACCCATTCTCCACTTCGCCAATCACTTCATCCTCAATCTGAGCCAGCATGCTGGAATCCATGATCATAGTCTTTAGGTCTTGAAAGCAGTTCCTCGTGGACACTGAGAGAATCACACCATCATCCTCAATAGATCATTAATAGACTCTTGTATCCCCCACAGGTAGACTAACACCACATTCCACTACTACAATAGCCAGCATGCCATCCTCAGCCTCCATCAAAGACCTATGCTTCCTATTCTCATATTGTAACCGCCACACTCCATCACTGCAGCAGCTCCCACCAGTGAGCCACCTTCTTTCTTGCGGCTATCAAGAGAAGACATTCCATCACTAGTGACCGTTGGATCTTCATGCCTATCCCATGCAGCCACCGGTGTTCTCGGTACTATACTAGTAGCAGCATCACTTCTATCCGCATCTCCCTTGGAAACATTCCCCCATTGCATATCCTGCTTCAGTCTATTTACCACCACAGACAGCAGAGGATTTTCATATTTGACTTGCTTTCCCCGGACAGATGTCGCTTAGGGACCACATCCAGATTCATCACATACCCGATCATCAACAATAGACTCCCTCCTCATATCAACGGGTTTTCCTATCCTTTTCTCTAGTCCTGGAGACCTCATGCTTATATGTCGATCGTGTCACCTAACATCTAGATTCCCCAAAATATTGTAGGTATTGCAGTAATCAATCCATGATTCATAAACCACTACCTACTTCCTTTGGAATTCCTGACCCATAGAAATCCAAACCCATTTAACTGGAGGTCTCGAGATATCCACCTCAACACACAATCGACGATTGACCTGGTGACTCATCGTGGATGTTTGAGAAATAGAGCACAAGAATCGTCCAACCAAGTTCCCATGAAAGATCATAATCCTTGGATATTGGAAAGGTAAATCTATATGAGTAAAACTTACCCTAATCGGGATGGAGGATGGATCGCGACCTATACCGAGATCGAACATCCATCGAAGGAGAAGAGATTTACACTTGTTGCATCGCCTGGGTGCATTAGCCCATGCCCATATCAGGTATTCCTCTGAGGATAAGCGTATCATTAAATGTCTACTATCTAAAAGGACGATGACCACACGATCTTGCAGGTCCCATTTTCCAAAAACAAACCGATCAAAATCATCAATCGATGGTCTAAGAAAATTGAATCTAGTCACCAGAGTCAGCTCTAGATGACTCGTCACTTCAAAGAACTCTGACACCAAGATCGGAAGATTATGATTTCCAAGATGGAGATCCAACACCTACGGACTCACTACTATCACCGAAAACTATGAGAGACACAGAGGATTGGAGAAGGGTACAAAGGGAGTACGTGACCTCATTGACAGGCCATCTTCCCCCTTCCAACCACCGGGAAGGGGGGGGAATCATCGTTAGGCATCATCTAGGGTTTCATCACCATTCAAGTCAAGCTCCACCATCTGGTTCTATCTTCCCTAGTCATATAATATCTAACAAATTATAATCATTCCCTTTAATAACATGAATTACCATAAATCCGCATTTTGATACAATTTCTATCAAAATGATAATACATCCATGAATACTAATATAATACATCATCTTAAACATAAGTATCACACATACCTTATCCCTATAGACCATATGACGCAAATATAAGTAGGAACCTTAAAACTACATCCCTTAGAACCCCTAAAGTGGTGTGAAAGACATTGAAAATTGATGATTAATAAAATCATAAAACTTTGATGGTATCAATATTTATTAAAATAACTTCTCATAAAATCATCACAATCTATAAATTTTCCAAATCATTTCCCAGATTAAAAAACTATAACATCTATGAATTTATACTTCTTGATTTGCTTCTAAAAATATAAACATTGTATTTCTAGCATTGACATCAATTAATGTGACTAATATCTTTCCAAAAAGAATATAACACATAAGAAGGAAATATTTCATTAAAAAATGACCATGTACCCTATTGGTCTACTGTTTCATAAATTAGTACAAACACTTACAAAAACACGATAGATGGCCTCAAAATATTATTGTTCTCACTAAAACAAAAAAAATCATATTGAATATTAAGTCTCTAATTTCTCCCCTAAAATTCATCACATTTGTCAATTTTCTAAACATAAATCATTTATCATAATATTTCATAACTTATTGAAATATGAATCATAAAAAAGGTTGAACTGAAATTATTTGTAATGGTAAATATTGCCCATAAAAATTTAAATCCATTAATGAGAATAATGGTATGATGACACAATTGAAGTGAATTAGAATAAAATAAAACAACTAATATTCATTAATACTAAGATCATGAATCATGAAACATGGCATAAATTATTACCAAAAATACGTTTCATAATAATCATTAATAATGAGCCATGTGTTGTCAATCAACATTCAAGGAATCATTTATAACTCATAGGAAACATAAAAAATGATTTCATATCTGAGATAGTTTTCTTCACACCCAATTTAAAACCCATTTAAAAAAGAACTAGAGCTTAGTTAAATCCATAGTTGAATCTACATCAGTAAACTCCATCAATATTTTCATTTATAATAGAGTATGTTACCCATTAAACTAAAGAGATATAATGGATATCAACCATCATATATTCTATATTAGAATCACACATTATTATGAGTTCTAATAAGGGTCAACCCTTCATATAATATATATTAGGATCATAAATTCATCATAATTAATTTCCATATACCATCTAAGAATAAATCAATTAGAATTTATCACATTTCATTCATAATAATAATTAATAACGTGATTTAGCTAAGTAAACAAAATGAGTATGACTATAAGATATTTAAAAAAATAAGAGACTGTCTAGATAAAAAATGAAGATGGTATAATTAAAAAAATACATATAAGAGAATACGAAACAACAACGGTCATTGAATTTGATGAAGGTAAATACCATTAAAAGATTACCAAAAACATTCCTTAGGAAAACACCTTGTTCTCATTGAGAAAAAAATATTTAAAAAAATTTATAAATAATTTCAAATATATTTTATTCAAAAACTAACTTGGAATAAATAATGTAATATTACAAACAAATAATGGTATTGATCGTGTGAAAATATTTTAATGTAATAAATGATAAAAATAAACATTTTTTGACACAGATTATAATATATGACAAAAGTAACCCATGTAGAAAATATTAATATATTTTCTTCTTAAAATTGTTTTATAGAAGGTAAAAAATACTTTAAAATAAAACTATTTAATATTTTATTCCTTATAAAATAACATTCCTAAAAACATTTTAAATAACTTTGATATGTAATAAAATGATTCTTTATGAACAAGAACAAAAAATATTTGTATCACTTGGAAATAACATTATTGATGACTATTTATCAAAAAATAGATAAATGGAAGTTGAATGTATAGACCGCATTCATGAACATTGATAAATGAAATATATGTTTTTTTTTTTGAAAAACTAAATCAAATGATTTAAAATAATGAACGTTGAACGTAAAAATATTGAAAGGAAATGAGATTGTAACATACATCCTTTTTCACTTTTTGAACATTTCAATCTGAAATAATAACATTAAGTGAAGTATTATGTACAATTTACATAGGTATAGTCATTATATAACATGTAAAATAGGGGTTCATATGACACTTTTGGAATATTATCTGTTCATATCATAAATATTTTTCCCAATGAAAGAGAGTTTGAGATGAATAACCCATGCCAAGAACATATCACTCAATTGAGAAATAATAAAAGAACAAATTATGTTTATCAAATGTAAATATATTTTTTTTAATACAGAATTCAAAAAATTAGATATAAATTCCCACAAAATCATGGAATAGCAGTCAATGAAAAAAATGTTATAACTCAAATAAAGGAAATCGAGTTAAGAACCCCTTTTCCACTCAGTAAAATTCATTTATCTCACGTTGGATGAAATAATTCTAATTTCTATATAAATTTCTGTGAATTATGAAATATTAAATATATGAAATTGAAAATTATGAGTGTATATAAAATAAAAAATAAATTAGGTTAATATCAAAAAAAATTCCTCGATGAAAGGAGTTAGGGATGAAATTTTTTACCTCGAGTCCCTATATTCTATGTATTCCCTTTAACACATTTATAACAAATTTAAATTAGTTATAACATAACTTATGAATAATTATTATGGTTAAAAAATTATCCTTAAACTGTTTCATTCATTTATTTCAATGTCATATTTAATAAATTAATCATTTAAGTCAGCATAGTGTGTTTTGAGGATGTTCATTCTATAATCTAATAAAGAATTGAATGGTGACTATGGCCAAGGGGTTTTTGTTCCATCATCATTAATATAAAAATAACTATATAATAATACATTTTCATAATGGATTATAAATTAAAAAAAAAACCTTATCAATGGTTTTGATTAATGAATTAAGTTAAACTCATCGAGATGGTAAATCATAATTATGCATGATTAAAATTTTAATTATTCAAATTTCATTATTCAATGACGGTAAAAATTATTTTATACTTGAAAATTGATAATATTATCCTAAATTTATAAATTTATATATAATAAATTATTTATATCAACCCTAATATGTGGTGTTGGAAAATGAATAACATTGCATCATGTGGTGGTAGTTGACACAAATGTAAGAACAATACAATAATTTTTATTTGAATGGAAATGTAATAAATTAAATGATATATTATATTTTACAAAAGGTAAATATGTCATGAATACATTATATAAACATTAATTCCATTATTATTATCATTTATGAGAGGTGTTGACAGAAAATGAATGACATAGATTGATGAGATTGTAGTATATTGATCACAATATACAATTTCATTGGAAAACTCATATTGTTTGCACCAAAATCCACCCCAATATGAATTTATAATCAAAATATATACTCTATAAAATATTTAAAATTTTAATAATTTTTTTAATGTAATTTGTTAATCAAAACTAATTTTTATGTATAGATAAATGATAAGAAGATGTTCCCATTAATATGATAATGGAGGGACACTTTTCAAATTTCTAAAATAATTAAATTAACATATATTAATTTCTATTTGAATATTGAGAAAATTAAAATATTTAAAGATAATATTATTATGATTATAAATAAAATAATTCAATATTATTTGGCCATGTTATGATAAAATTTGTACCATTACCATATTTTTAAATCATTTGTAACACTTTTGACAATTACGGTGATATATATTATTTTAATCATAAGGAATTAATATACTAAATATAAAATAAAAATTGATCATAAATGAAAAAAGAGTGATGAAATATAATTTATATCATTCTCAGAAACCAAGTTTTTTTATTTATAATAAATCATTTAATACAATATAAATAACTTTTAAATGTAAATAAATCTCAAATTTGGAATAATTACTTTAATTAGGATATTTAAAAAAAAGATAAAAATATAATTTTAATCAAATGAATACAATAACCCATATTATATATTTTTTATCTAAAAATTTTATGAACCTCAATGATTTGTTCATCTCATATTTTGTAATAATTTTTAAAATCATTTACAATATTTTTCTATTAATTGAATAATTATAGTATCAACATTGTTTATGATTTTAAAGTGATTATTTATTCATTAAAAAGATTCAAATAAATTACCATTTAAAAAAAATTAACGTTAAATTTGAAATTTATATATGAAAATATCCTCTGTTTATTACTATGATAGAAATATTATATTTAATAAAATTATGAGTGTTGGCATTATATTCACTTAAAATTTATTAAGGTATAACACATGTCCAAATAGAAAAAAGCCTTATATATTGCCTTTGGAAGATTAATCATTATATATAATCATAAAATTAAATTACAAAATTTCTTCGGGTAAGGTTTTATTCCTTATAATTTTATATTTAACTTTTATAACCCGATTTACTATTTTCCATGGAAAAAAATTACTAATTCTACTTTGCATAACATCCATATAAATGAACATATTTATAAAAAAATAGACCCACTAAATCCAAATAATTAATAAATTATTCAATATTCAACATATATATATATATACATTGATAAATGATATTTAATATAAATAATTAAAACCTAGTAGAAAACAGTTTTTAGACAATTTTGTTTTCAATAAAAAAAATTAATTTATATAGAATGAATTATAATGATGATTAGAATGAAGTAATTAGATTATAATTAATTAAATTTTAAATTTTATGTCATATATTATTTCAATGAATTATTGTAAATTAAAATAGATTGATGATCATATGTTTTCAAAACTCAATATTATCACTATTCAGATAAAAATCAAACATTTCAAAAATATAAAAACAAATCCAAAAGAAAATTATGATATGGTATATAAAAATGATAACTTTTTATAAAAAAACTAATGAATTATTATTAATTAATTTATTAGAAATGGAAATAAAAATCCTTTTTGAAAAAAAAACATGTTTTGATGGTTATAATATATTTAATAAAATATAGACTGACTGTTTCTAAATCATTAATCAACACAATGGTATTAATTGAGGAACATTATATATATTTATTATTTCAGTTAACTATATTCATAATCCCTTAATTTATATTAAATGTTATAAATGTAATAATTAAATAATATTTCATGATTTTTTATGATTCTTATTGTATATTTTCAATGATATTGAACATAATTGTTCCTTTATAAATCTCCTGACATTACACATTAACCATGTATTAGTGATTTTTGTTTATTTCTAATGGAAATTATATTTATGGAGACTAATATCAATAGAATTTTGAGGTACCTGTGAAATATCCTATGTTCTATTTTTAACATTAATTTGGAGAATAGATTTATTATTAGATGACTTCCCTTGTCCAGAATACAATTGTATATACAAATGATATCCATATAGTGGATATCAATGACGAAATAGAATCCCTATATGATGGTATAGATCATCATATTATGAATATTTTTTATGAAATTATATCAATGTACAAAAATCCTATTTTCATACATCTATGTTGTTCATTAGGAGTATCATGAATATAAATTCCCAATTTATTAAAGAGAATTTCATGGTATTGAGTTATAAAGAAGAGAAACGGGTGTTTTATTTTCTATAATGACATTGATGTTAGAAAATATATTTTTTTTAATATTAAAAATTCATTCTATGATCCAAAAAATTGTTTCAATGTTATCTCTAATTAAAATAATATAATTTTTTACTAGTATAACTTAAAAAATTTTAGAGAAATACATATTTGATTATCCATGGATTCTATAATATATCTATAGATTTTGAACGAATAAAAATTAATAATAAGAAAAATAAAAACAATACGAGTATTGAAATCATGTGAAAGCATTTCATCATATTTTGATAAAGATTAGTAAGAAGAAGTTTAATGTATTATTCCAATATAAGTATCCCAATACTTTAGGAATCACTTGAAACTTGTGCATGACCTCACTATATATAATGATAATATATATCTTTTTTTTAAGATCGTATAGAATTAATATATTGATAATATTTACTTTTAGGTGGTTTAATATTCTAAACAATATACATGAAAATCTAGGAAACTATAATCAATTTCAATGTGGCTTATATAGTCAAAAACAATTATGAGATGTTTCCTAAATTCCTCATAATGTTAAAAATCATTATAATATTAAAAATCATCCTATATCCATTCTTGTAATTTTCAGTTTAATGTTTTGAATGTTAAAAACAACACATTGATTATCATATGATTATTGTCACCAAGTGTGATAATATGAGTGAATATTCAAGGTAAGACCAAACATAATCATACAATACAATAATTCTCATATATAGTTATTACAATATAAGGCCAGAAAGAAAAAAAATAGTGAATGACAATCGAGTCCACAACAAAGAATTATCCAAAATATCATGGTTTACCATTTATATAAGGCCCCGGCCTTAATCCTTACTTAATATTGAATTAAATGTATAATTCACATTGAGGATCTTTTCAGGTTTAGAGTTTTAGAGAATTAGAACATAACTATTACATCTCAAAAGATTAGAAAGTAGTCACTTCTACTAATTTTCCATAAAATAAAAATTCTTAAAAAGAAACATGTCTAGTTCCATGTTTTAGATAGCATGACTTTCACTTGATCCCATCCTTGACCCTATTCCACATTAAGTCCTGTGAAAAACATTTCAAAAAAAACGTGGGGTGAGCATAAAACGCTCAGTAAGGGATACACAAAGAATGAAAACTGTTAGTTTGTCAAAACAACAAGTAAACCATGTATACTTTATCAAAGTAATACTTTTCACCTTTATGAAGTAGTAAAAAAACTCTTCACTGAATAAAAGTTCATTACTTACCCTTCTGTAACCAAAAGATTACCATAAAACCCATATAAAGATCACATAACATATAAATGTAACTTGGGACATAAACATACTTATGTGGAATATACATAAGGTGGACTTCCACACATATCACTTAATGGAATAGCCATTCGGCCAACTTCCATACATACCTAATGGAATAGCCATACGGCCGACTTCCATACCCAATGCATGGGGGGTTATAACATAACCACCCGTCCTGGTTTTCACGGCACCACCCGTCATATGGTTTATCACGTAACCACCCATAAAATGTCCAAGTACCATCATTACACATAAAATATTGAAAATATAAACATTTAAATAACAAAATTTCATTTTCAATCACAATAAGTAATTCCCAAATATTGAATTGATCAATCCATTTTTAAAAACCATTTAAAAGTGATTTTTGAATCAAAGTGTCCCATACCACTTTGAATATTTTAATGGAATTATAATTTTAAAACATTAATGTCCATATAAATAAATACTGAAACCCATTTTGAAAACAAGGACATTAAAGATAAAGATTTAGAATAATAAATCTTTAAAACATTTAAAATGATATTTTTGTTAAATAGTTTTTAACAAAATGAGAGACTCTTGAATACAAATAATAGCATAATAACATTTAATACGAACATTATAATATAATGAGAATAAAAGGATTCATGATATAATATGTCAAAGGATAGTATACACACCATATAAGAGTGAATTGGTGCATAACAACAATGAAGTCTCAAAAGAAATGTAAAATGAGATGAAATCCATTATAAAGAAGGTGTCCTTAAATTAAGGATAAATCAATCTCATAATTATGTGTGAAAAATATAAATACACCCAAATTAAGTGTATATTAAGTGTAAAACAATCAAAGGTTATTCACACATATTCAAAGGATTACATATTCAATAACCACATGTTGAACCCAAAGAAATCGAAATTGGGTTAAGAAGTTCCCTTGGTAAAATTCGACAGCCTAACGGCGTCACATAAAATTTTACAAAAAGGGTTGATGAGAGAGATAAAGGGGGTCTCACCACTTGGACATAAAATTTACATAAATAAGGATATAGAAGAACATATCCCAATATAATAGTATGTGAATTAAAAGACATAACAAAAGAAGTCTTTTTAAAAAGAGGGTGAAAGGTCCCCTTACCGAGTTGGGTAACTTTCAAAACGTACACCCCATGGAAGAAGGGTCATAAAATGAGGATGTGAATACCCATAAATGAAATTATACTACAATAAGTGTATAATAATGGGAATTATATACACCACTCAATGTAAATTGTGGCAAATGTAGCATAAATCTCACAGGAATAAAAGTGAGATGAAAAATTGCTTACGAAAACTCAGCAGCCTAACGGCGCAACAAAAATGGATTGATGAGATCAAATAGTGTCTTTCATAATATTATCATAATGTTTACAGAAATAATAATATAAAATAAAATCCCCCAACATAACAAAGAGAAGCTTAAAATAAGTGACATAAAGAAGAGTACTTAAAAAGAAGGAGAGAGGTTAAATCTCTTACAAAAATTCGGCACCCTAACAGCGCCACTCAAAACATCCAAAATGGATTGATGAGAAAGAATGGGGTATCTCATAATATGAACATAAAATTTACAGTAAGAGTAATATAAAAGAACATCCCAATCATAAGAAATATGATCTTAAAAGGAATGACATAAAAGAGTGTACTTAAAAAGAAAGAGAGGAGTAGGATCCCTTACCTCGGGTCCAACATGACTCGATCGTTCTTTAATCTCCTGAATAATAAACTTGAGTTAATTTATACTTCCTTAAGAACCTTTTTCAAGTTCATTATTACTTTTATATCACTTATTACCATGTCATAGACATTATGTAATCATTTACGTTAATAATGTTTGTTTTGTCGATACTTGGTTCTTAAGTCGAAAGTGGACTTCTTACAATTACATGTTGTTCATGTGGTCAAAGGTAAATTTTATCCAGAATTGTATTCATGATGTATATATCATATATATCATATATATATCCAGAATATACCTTTATTTATAATATTACATAATCATTTAGAGGTATGAAATGAAATGCACCGTTCATGGAGACGGTAAGTCGTACGTACGCATGAACGCTACTTTCATTTCTTTGTCATATTAATGGAATTAAAACTAAATGAGTGGTATGTATATTTTAATTCCAGAATTATATTCATCATTTATATGTAACATACATTATATATATCCATTATAAATATGGACTTAAAATATTACATTACATTTGGGGATAAGAAATGAAATGCACCGTTAATGGAGACGGTAAGTCGTACGTACGCATGAACGCTACTTCCATTTCTATTTCATATTTAATGGAATTAAAACATAATGATACATAATAGTATTTTAATTCCAGTACGGTATCATATATAATATCATTAAATATATCCTTTATACGTACCACATATGGTATTAATGAATCAAATCACTTTGAGGGGGCGGTAATCTGCACTTCGTTAAATAAAGATATCGCGTTTACCCATAATGGAAACCATAAAGGTATGCCATAAATGAAAAATACAGAAGATTAAGTAAAACATAAAAATATTAGATATCATATACAAATATAGTGTCATATTAATGGCCACCTTTTAAGGTGTTAGAATAATGTTGAACAATCATCGTTTCGGGAGGCAGAAATTCGCCATCCACGGAAATAGTATGTTCTTTAACCATTAGATGTAGGTGTGTGTAAGTGAATCTCGAAAACTTCTTATAACAACATCCTAGTATTTTGAAGATACTGGATTTGTTACAAAATAAATGAATAAAAAGAGTTTAGGGGGTTGGAGAAGCAAAATAAAACAAAAGGACTCAAGTGAAGACATTACCTTAAAATCGGGTAACTCCCTTTGGATTGAGCTCAAAGGCTTCGTTGGGAAGACTTCTGCCCAATGTGAGGCTTCAAGGAGTAAGAGAAGAAAGTGGATAGACAAAATGGGCAGGGTTTGTCCAAGCCAAAGGCTTTGGGAGTGTGGGTAAGGAGGTAGAGGTGGGGGCCTTTTATAAGAGGAGAGGAGGGTCACTCTGGTAAAGTTACAAAATGTTACTTTATTTTCAAAAGAGTTTCGGATTTTAAAGGTCCCACATTGATGTATTTCGAGGATAAGATGATAAGGGTTCGAAATCCACTCATCCAATCGGTTTTGGACATGTGTAGGTCTTAGATATTACATTATCATTCCATTTTATTTAAATTGATAAATAATGAGGTCATCGATGCATCATCCTGATGTAATAAATAATTTACATTATTTAATGTCTAAAAATTATAAAAAAAATACTATGATGTAGGAAATCCTTTTAGATTTCCAATTAATACTTATAGTCAAAAATATTACTTGTATAACCCCATGTAGAAATTGTTTTAGTAAAACATCTCATGTTTGTGTCATTTTTACTTTAACATTAAATAAAAAGATATTTATGTCATTTTCCAACCAAAGTGGCTCCATGGGGTCCCCAAGTTGACCCATGGATTGTCTTGGTCGGCCATGACACATCCAATTAGGTTAGGACATGTGTCTATGTCATTTAATTTTATTAAAACATTATTCTTACCTTAAACTACACTAATTACCTCTAATCGCGATTAAAAACTTAATAAGTTACTATTCACCAAAAAATTATTTTAATCCCATTGAACCACATTTTATTTATTAATTACAACCATGTATGTCAGATTTTTGATATTCAAAACACAAGGATGGCAAAATTTCATTTAAACGGAAAATCAGTTTTTATAAGTACCACTTAGTGGTTTCACTATTCATCAAAAATTGAAGTTTTTCAGAAAAATACCAAAACTTCACCCTAAGATATATTTGATATTCCGAATTCAAAAATGATGTCTATTTTACAAAATTAAAAACATATTAGTTGCATTAATTAATTTAATAATTAATTCCCGCTGTCAGATTAAATACCGTGTTTTTATGAAACAATAAGTATCAAAAGATTGACACTAGTTTAAGTCCAATTTCAAAGTGAAATTAATTCAAATGACCACTATTTTATTAAATGGTAAATATATATTCTAATTTCACTTTAAGACAAATTCAAAAGATAATCTAATCATATTAATAAATTAGATTAAAAAGAGGTTTTGAATTAAAATACCACATTTTCACTATTCATTAAAAATTGAACTTTTTTGGAAAAATACCAAAAATTTACACAAAGTAAATTTTGATGTCCAGATTCTAAAGAAGAGTTTTATTTTGTAAAATATAACACATAATATTGTCAACAAGTGTATTTAAAAGATTTTCGCCATCAAAAGGAGTTTAATCGACCTATTAATGAATATTAGAATGTTTACGCTTAAAATTGGATTCATTCGCATTTTTAATTCTCTAACATTTATTATAAAAAGTAAAAATATTTTACAAAAATATATAATCATTTTGTAGTTAGTTTTATTCATTCCTGCCATTACAACAGCTAGGCGTTAACTACCATTTAAAATAATATTATTTTATTATTAGAGTGCAACGTAAGATTCCCAAGAAACTCGTTGTTACGTATTGGGTACGCCATCGAGCATAGCATCCCCTTTAAAGTAATATTAATATTTTATTCAAAAATAAGGATAAATATAAAGATTTCATATTCTTTATTTACCTAAGGGGTTACATCCTTCCCCCCTTTTGGGAATTGCGTCCTCGCAATTTTAAAATTGGGCTTGGAAACATCCTTGAAAGTCCCACATCGGAACAAGAGTCGGTAAAACAGTCACTTTAAAATAAATAAAGATAAGTACAAAGGTCACCCGAGTTAACCCATACTAGGATTCCAAGTATGAAAATATGGACATGGAGGAAAAAAACAAAGGGTCATGTTCTGATGGAGAGTGATAGAAAACACGTTTAGGAGAAAGTTAACGACAAGAAAATCACAAACTTGTGATGGGTTAAATGGTATTCGATTCCCCAGTAAGAAAAGTTAATAGACAACATTTTTGTTTTAAGTTACTTATTATTGAGGAATTTATTCATAAGGAAACATAATCACTTATCATGTTGACTTTCAACTTTTATTATATTCCTTACACAAACTCATATTTTCTCCAAAAGACGAGTATTTAGGAAGACTTGTTCACATTAAGAGTACTATAATCAACTTCTAGAGAATCACCTAATCCACAAAAGAAAACTATATACTTCCCATGTCTTTAGACTTTAACCAAAACCAAAACCAAAAACGTTAGTACAAGATCAGATAATCCAGAAAAGGATAACCTTTTATAAAAAAAATCTATTCTTAACCTAAACAATTTGTCCAACAAAATCCAAAGTTCAACGAGGACCATTCGATAATCAATTTGTCCATAAAATTCTTCAAAGTAAACCAAACTAAGATTGAAACCCAAATATTTTAAGGATTTAGTCACATAGTCTTCCAAGTAAAATCGTAACATTTATCTCCAAACAACATCAGTTTCTCTTAATGTCTCGTCTTGAATGGTAATTAACCTAATCACATATCCTCCATGATAGGTTAATAAATTTCCATAGATAACCCAAAATCAACATACACTTAATTCATAAAATCATCTTACTAAAAAGAATTAGTCAAACTAATCAGGGACTTCACGTAGTCTAGTGGTAGGTGATAAATACCAGTTGCACTTTGGTTGTGGGTTCGATTCCCGCAGCTTTGTCCGACGCGACGGGTTGTCACACAGTCTGCGTGTTGTCCTTTTTCCAAAAATATATAATTCTCAAATCATTCCCCAAAAAGAGATAAAATCATCAAAAATAACCATAACATAATTTAACCTCAATTTTATCTCAAGCCTTTCACTTACATCATAACATATAGTAACCCATAATTACCTCAAAAGTAAGGATTATATAAACCCAAATGGTTCTTTATAACTATGTCCACAAAAGAACAGATAACTATTCCTTGAATAAAATTTTCATATATTAAACATCAGGGTTACACATACTATAAAAAGTCTTCTAATGTAACCCCATCATCAAAAGAGACTTAGTACTCTTAATAATTTCACCATAACTCTTGAAGCCCTTATATGTTGACATCTTACTCATTCAACATTCTTCATGATCCATTAACCATTCCTTTCCAACTTATTTTGAAATAATTATTTCCTACAAACAAAATCATGAATCATATACTAAGATTCCAAAATAGGAAAACAATAGTTATGAAATAATCCATACCTTTGATTGGCCATTTTCAGTTTCTTCATCCTCAGTCGGAATGGCATTTGGTATTGGTAAACGAAAATTTGTACGATCTTGGTGATCCCATTCACGAAACTTCTTCATAGGACATGTGTTTTCATAATGACCATGCACACCACATTTAAAACATTCAATTGATCCCTCGGAAAGAACTTCTTTCCCTTTCCTCGAGTCAACTGGATGCTTCCTTTTTCCATGGTAGGTTCTTGCTTTATGACCTTCATTTCCACATCTATAGCATATTTCTGTCCCTTTGAAACATTTTCCTAGGTATTTCTTTCCACATCTATGACACATAGGTTTTTGAACACACTTACCTTTATGATTATTACCTGTAGTTCCGTAGGGATTTTTTTCTCGCATATATGATGCCTTATAGAAATCACCAAGGTTTAGGTGGTCAATCATGACTCCAGATAGTTGGTTGAGGATAAACACAAGAGTTCTCATTGCAGCTCCCATATCATTCAGTTGCTCGCTCAGAAAACTGTCACAGTTTCCTTCACATCCACCATTACCTTGGTGCCTGATAGATCCATCCATTTACTAAAACCAAAAAGGGTCAGTGTGAGTATAACAACAAAACCATCATGTACTAATGAGGAAGATATACTTACTCATTCACTTTATCTAAAAACTATGACTCTTTCTGAAATCCTAACCATTATGGTCATGTCACTTATGCTTAAAGAATACCCTAATCTCTAAAGTTATCTAAACCGACCTATGATACCAACTATAAGGCATCGGCCTTAAACCTTACTTAATATTGAATTAAATGTATAATTCACATCGAGGATCTTTTCAGGTTTAGAGTTTTAGAGAATTAGAACATAACTATTGCATCTCAAAAGATTAAAAAGTAGACACTTCTACTAAGTTTCAATAAAATAAAAACTCTTATAAAGAAACATGTCTACTTCCATGTTTTAGATAGCATGACTTTCCCTTGATCCCATCCTTGACCCTATTCCACATTAATTCCTATGAAAAACATTTCAAAAAAAACTTGGGGTGAGCATAAAAAGATCAGTAAGGGATACACAAAGAATGAAAACTATTAGTTTATCAAAACAACAAGTAAACCATGTATACTTTATCAATGTAATACTTTTCACCTTTATGAAGTAGTAAAAAAACTCTTTACTGAATAAAAGTTCATTACATACCCTTCTGTAACCAAATGATTACCATAAAACCCATATAAAGATCACATAACATATAAAGGTAACTTGGGACATAAACATACTTAAGTGGAATAACCATAAGGTCGACTTCCACACATATCACTTAATGGAATATCCATTCAGCCAACTTCCATACATACTTAATGGAATAGCCATACGGCCGAATTCCATACCCAATACATTGGAGGTTATAACGTAACCACCCGTCCTGGTATTCACGGCACCACCCGTCATATGGTTTATCACGTAACCACCCGTAAAATGTCCAAGTACCATCATTACACATAAAATATTGAAAATATAAACATTTCAATAACAACATTTCATTTGCAATCACAATAAGTAATTCCCAGATATTGAATTCATCAATCCATTTTCAAAAACCATTTAAAAGAGATTTTTGAATCAAAGTGTCCCATACCACTTTGAAGCTTTTAATGGAATTTTAATTTTGAAACATTAATTTCCATATAAATAAATACTGAAAACCATTTTTAAAACATGGACATTAAAGATAAAGATTTATAATAATAAATCTTTAAAACATTTAAAACGATATTTTTTTTAAATAGTTTTTAACAAAATGAGAGACTCTTGAATACAAATAAGAGCGGAATAACATTTAATACGAACATTATAATATCATGAGAATAAAAGGATTCATGATATAATATGTCAAAGGACAGTATACACACCATATAAGAGTGAATTGGTGCATAACAACGATGAAGTCTCAAAAGAAATGTAAAATGAGATGAAATCCATTATAAAGAAGTTACCCTTAAATTAAGGATAAATCAATTTCATAAATATGTGTGACAAATATAAATACACCCAATATAAGTGTATATTAAGTGTAAAACAATCAAGGGTTATTCACACATATTCAAAGGATGACATATTCAATAACCACATGTTGAACCCAAAGAAATCGAAATTGGGTTAAGAAGTTCCCTTGGTAAAATTCGAGAGCCTAACTGCGTCACATAAAATTTTACAAAAAGGGTTAATGAGAGAGATAAAGGGGGTATCATAACTTGGAAATAAAATTTACATAAATAAGGATATAGAAGAACATATCCCAAAACAATAGTATGTGAATTAAAAGACATAACAAAAGAAGTCTTTTTAAAAAGAGGGTGAAATGTCCCCTTACCGAGTTGGGTAACTTTCGAAATGTACACCCCAAGGAAGAAGGGTCATAAAATGAGGATGTGAATACCAATAAATGAAATTATAATACAAAAATTGTATAATAATGGGCAGTACATACACCACTCAAAGGAAATTGTGGCAAATGTAGCATAAATCTCACGGGAATAAAAGTGAGATGAAAAATCGCTTACGAAAACTCGCCAGCCAAACGGCGCCACAAAAATGGATTGATGAGATCAAATAGGGTCTCTCATAATATTAACATAAATTTTACAGAAATAGGAATATAAAAGAACATCCCCCAACATAACAAAGATGAGCTTAAAAGAAGTGACATAAAGAAGAGTACTTAAAAAGAAAGAGAGAGGTTAAATATCTTACGAAAATTCGGCAGCCTAACGGCACCACTCAAAACTTCCAAAATGGATTGATGAGAGAGAATGGGGTCTCTCATAATATGAACATAAAAATTAAAGTAAGAGTAATATAAAATAACATCCCAATCATAAGAAATATGAGCTTAAAATGAATGACAAAAAAGAGTGTACTTAAAAAGAATGAGAGGAGTAGGATCCCTTACCTCGGGTCCGAGTTGACTCGATCTTTCTTTAATCTCCTGAATAATAAACTTGAGTTAATTTATACTTCCCTAAGAACCTTTTTCATGTTCATTATTCCTTCTATATCTCTTATTACAATGTCATAGACATTATTTAATCATTTAAGTTAATAATATTTGTTTTGTCGATACTTGGTTTTTAAGTCGAAAGTGGACTTCTTACAATTACATGTTGTTCGTGTGGTCAAAGGTTCATTATATCCAGAATTGTATTCATGATGTATATATCATATATATCATATATATCCAGCATATACATGTATTTATAATATTACATAATCATTTAGAGGTAAGAAGTGAAATGCACCGTTCATGGAGACGGTAAGTCGTACGTACGCAAGAACGCTACTTTCATTTCTTTGTCATATTAATGGAATTAAAACTAAATGATAGGTATGTATATTTTAATTCCAGAACTATATTCATCATTTAAATGTAACATACATTATATATATCAATTATAAATATGTACTTATAATAGTAAATTACATTTGGGGATAAGAAATGAAATGCAACGTTCATGGAGACGGTAAGTCGTACGTACGCATGAACGCTACTTCCATTTCTATTTCATATTTAATGGAATTAAAACATAATGATACATAATAGTATTTTAATTCCATTATGGTATCATATATAATATAATTAAATATATCCTTTATACGTACCACATATGGTATTAACAAATCAAATCACTTTGAAGGGGCGGTAGTCCGCACGTCCTTAAATGAAGATATCGCGTTTACCCATAATGGAAACAATAAAGGTATGACATAAATGAAAAATACAGAAGCTTAAGTAAAACATAAACATATTACATATCATATATAAATATATTGTCATCTTAATGCCCACCTTTGAAGGTGTTAGAAGAATGTTGAAAAATCATCGTTTCGGGAGGCAGAAATTCACCATCCACGGAAACAGTATGTTCTTTAACCATTAGATGTAGGTGTGTGTAAGTGTAGATCGAAAAAATTGTATAAAAACATACTAGTATATTTAATATACTGTATTTGTTACAAAATAAATGAATAAAAATAGGTTAGGGGGTTGGAGAAGCAAAATAAAACAAAAGGACTCAAGTGAAGACATTACCTTAAAATCGGGTAACTCCCTTTAGTTTGAGCTCAAAGGCTTCCTTGGGAAGACTTCTGCCCAAATTGAGGCTTCAAGGAGTAAGATAGGGAAGTGGAGAGACAAAATGGGCAGGGTTTGACCGATCCAAAGGCTTTTGGAGTGTGGGTAAGGAGGTAGAGGTGGGGGCCTTTTATAAGAGGAGAGGAGGGGCACTCTTGTAAAGTTACAAAATGTTACTTTATTTTCAAAAGAGTTTCGGATTTTAAAGGTCCCACAATAATGTATTTCAAGGATAAGGTGATAAGGGTTTGAAATCCACTCATCCAATAGGTTATTGATATGTTTAGGTCTTAGATATTACATTATCTTTCAATTTTATTTAAATCGTTAAATAATGAGGTCATCGATGCATCATCATGAAGTCATAAATAATTTAATTTATTTAATGTCTAAAAATTATAAAAAAAATACTATGATTTCGGAAATCTTTTTAGATTTCCAATTAATATTTATAGTCAAAAATATGTCTTGTATAACCCCATGTAAAAAAAATTTTAATAAAACATCTCATGTTTGTGTCATTTTTACTTTAACGTTAAATAAAAAGATATTTTTGTCATTTTCCAACCAAAGTGGAACCATGGGGTCCCCAAGTTGACCCATGGATTTTCTTGGTCGTCCATGACACATCCAATGAGGGTAGGACATGTGTCTAGGTCACTTAATTTTATTAAAACATTATTCTTGCCTTAAACTACACTAATTACCTCTAATCGCGATTAAAAACTTAATAAGTTACTATTCACCAAAAAATTATTTTGTTCCCATTGAACCACATTTTACTTCTTAATGACAACCATGTATGTAGGATTTTTGAAATTCAAAACACAAAGATGGTAAAATTTCATTTAAATGGAAAATCAGTCTTTATAAGTACCACTTAGTGGTTTCACTATTCATCAAAAATTGAAGTTTTTCATAAAAATTCCAAAACATCACCCTAAGCTATATTTGATATTCCGAATTCAAAAATGATTTCTATTTTAAAAAATTCAAAACATATTAGTTGCATTAATTAATTTAATAATTAATTCCCACTGTCAGAGAAAATAGCGTGTTTTTATGAAACAATAAGTATCAAAAGATTGACACTAGTTTAAGTCCAATTTCAAAGTGATATTAATTCCAATGACCACTATTGTATTAAATGGTAAAAATATATTCTAATTTCACTTTAAAACCAATTCAAAAGATAATATAATAATATATATAAATTATATTAAAAATTGGTTATGAATTGAAATACAACATTTTTCACTATTCATTAAAAATTGAACTTTTTTGGAAAAATACCAAAAATTTACACAAAGAAAATTTTGATGTCACGATTCTAAAGAAGAGTATTAGTTTTTCAAATATAACACATAATATTGTCAAAAAGTGGATTTAAAAGAGGTTCACCATAAAAAGGCGTTTAATCGACCTTTTAAAGAATATTAGAATGTTTACGCTTAAAATTGGATTCATTCGCATTTTTAATTCTCTAACATTTATTATAAAAAGTAAAAATATTTGAAAAACATATATAATCATTTTTTAGTTATTTCTATTCATTCCCACCATTACAATGGCTAGGCCTTAACTACCATTTAAAATAATATTATTTTATTATTAGTGTGCAATGTAAGATTCCCAAGAAACGCGTTGTTGCGTATTGGGTACGCCATCGAGCATAGCATACCCGTTAAAGTAATATTAATATTTTATTCACAAATATGGATAAATATAAAGATTTCATATTATTTATTTACCTGGGGTGTTACAATTTAGTTCAGATATCTATTAGAACTATGTACAAATTTTTATATATAGGAAACAAAAATCTGGGTTATTGAAAATGGAATATCATTAGAATTACATGGTGTTTTATAAATGGTAAGGTAAATATAAACCCTTTGAGTGATATTTATTATTTAAATAACCATAATAATATTTATATAGTTTTTAGGTTTATAGGATTAATATATAAACTAGTGATTTTATAATAAAACTCATGATAAAAAAAATTTAATTGTTCGACAACTTACTTTAGATGAATAACTGAGCTAAAAATGGGCGAGTGAAACATTAAATCCTCAAATTTAAATTTAAATTAATAAATGTTTGAAATATATTATTAAATTTATTACATAAATCGTATTTTTTAACTAAAGAATAAATAATATGTACATAATTTCTAATAAAGTAAATATATTCTTAAAAATTATGTTATCATCAAAAATATTTTTATTTAATATTTTTTATATATAACTTAGGATAAATTTATTTCATTTCTATAAATTTATTTGATTTAAATAATAAATTTTTTGTAATTATTATGTAAATATATTATTTGAGGTAATATTTATAACATTTTCATAAAAATTATTTTCACTGAATAATGGTAATTGCCAATTTTTAAAATCAATCATTTATAAACACTAAATATGAAATTTAGAAGTATACAAATATTTAAAATTTTATAATAAAATAAATTATTCTTGTATCTATTATATATATTATATATTATAATTTTTAAATCCTCGTCTTAATTTATTTTTCTATATCATATTTTTATCATTATAAATTTATTTCTATTAAAATGGTTTCACATTGTGATTTATTGATTGAATCAAAATATCTAGAAATTATTGATTTTGAGTCATGGTAAAAGGATTATATATTTGGAATCATTAAGTAAAATTTTGTAAATTTCTACATTATATTTTTGGTCATTATGAATAGTAACCATCATAAATATGTGTCACCTC
This sequence comes from Viscum album, assembly GCA_963277665.1. Classification (NCBI taxonomy): domain Eukaryota; kingdom Viridiplantae; phylum Streptophyta; class Magnoliopsida; order Santalales; family Viscaceae; genus Viscum; species Viscum album. The sequence goes on along the minus strand of OY728140.1, from coordinate 1,811,692,163 downwards.
AATAAGGTAAAATTGATCAATAGATGGATAATTATTGGGTAATTCCTATATATCATCTATATAGTAGAATTTATTTACCTTATTATGTTACCATATTAATTAGTTATCTAAAATTTCATGGGTGGAGAATTTATTTCCACTTTCTCTCTTTATGATCATTACATTATTTTAAAAAAATGATATGTTCAATATGTCACTCTCTTTCATTTAATTTTTTCAAATGTGTTATCATAGATATAGTGTGTTGTTTTGAATGAATATTAAAGACTGTTTTCAAACTAAAAAATTTATTTTCAAAATATTATAATGTTTTTAATTTTCAGTGATGTTATATTTACCTTAATTTGTTACATGACGATGGAACTATACATGTACAAGAATTACAAAAATCTATGTAAGTAATTTAAAAACATAACAGGTGATAATTTTGATAATAATTTTCTATGAAAAAGAATTTAATGGTTATTAATAATGTTTTATGTATTGTAAATTTGTATATATTGGAATTATATTTTTTCTATCATGAAATTAATCTAGTAATATGTGAATAGTTCTTAAAATGACTTTAATGGTGTTTGATAATTAAATATTATTTTTTCACCAATTTATCATTCTTAAAAATATTTAAATATTACATCATCAATAATTTCAAGCAATATTAATTTTTATCCATTTTTAGGTTTTAAATTATATTCATCACTCTTTAATATTAAAAAATATTATAATTGTTAGGATAGAATTTATTAATAACGTTGTTATACAAAACAATAGTGATAAAAATGTCACATAATATTGTGAAAATATTATTTGAATAATATTATATCAACCTAAACCAATGAAATATCCTAAATTTTTTAAATTTGGTTCCATTTTTAACTAAAAATGTATTTATTATATTTAATTTTTCCTGTAATTTTGTGATATTCATTTCCTTCATTATAAATGGACCCCAACCCTCCATTATTCATTTCATAACCATGATACAAATTTGTTAACTATAACATTAAAAAAATTAGAAAATAATCCAATACATATATTGGTGGTTCTAGAGCCCTCAAAATACTATTTGTAGGGGCTTTTGGAAGTGATCCAGTGGGGTTTTCTAAAAGAGGAAGTAATAATTTTAAATGATGTCATTAATTTTACATATTCCATTGCATATTATAATTTTATCCTTTAAATACTATAGAAAACCATTCATGTATCCTATTGAAAATGATATTATTATGTCGATGGATAAAGCTATTTCAATATTATTTCCATCAAATTGGAAATGAAAGTATCACTTCTGTGTATGTATGGACTACTACAACCATGTATCAATATGATTCGTTTATTTTTAAAATCATTCAATATCCAATATTATGATGGTTTAAATTTTAAATATTATATTTATGAAATAATTATAATTCAATAATAATAATATCTTATATTTATTCTTAAATATTCCATATGTTGCAAAACAATAACATCTCTCTTGCATATGTTTGTGCTACCATCTTCAAGAAATGATTTGATATGTTTTCAATGATTTATTTACATGGTTTTGAATAAAAAGATAATTAATAAATATATATCATATTTAATATATAATAATGATTTTGTAAATGTGATTTATTATATTTATTAATTTCATTCAATCAATATAAATGGTTAAAAAGAACTCATGAATACATATGTATTTTTATCTCCCTATAGTTATGTAAATCAATGGTCCTCAAAAAATTAAATGAATTTGTATAAAATATTATATATGGACCAAATATGATTGTTATATCATGATTAATATTTTTGAGATGATTAATTTATTTCCATGATAAATAAACTAGAACCCTTGAGTAAAACAAATTACAGAAAATAGTTCAGTTTTCACCATAAATACCCATTTTATGATTTAATTGATAATAAAATAAAAAATAATAATTTTAGTGGAATGAAAAAATTATAATATAATGGAATATAATTGTTAAATATACTTATAATTAATATATATTATTTATATATTACATTTGGGACCATATAATGTAATAAAAAATATGTATGATTTTCTTTTAATAATTTTGTTTATGGGAGATATATTCAACATTCCCAACTTATTTCATCCTTTTGGTGTATGCAATTCTATTATTATATGATATATCTTTATTCCAGTTTTATCGATGGAATTTAATTTTTCATTCCATTACATGTATTTCATGTATGTTATGATTCAAATGTTACGAATTTGGTATGCCATATGTGCTATAATATCATTTGGTTTTATAATTGACTATGATGAATTTTTATTAATAGAACTTATATAGATCATATATTTTATTAAAAACTATAAAATACATAGATAATATCTATAATTTTATCTATTAGTTCAATTTTCCTATTTTTACACTATAAATGATTAATAAAATAATTTCATTAAGGAAATTTCATCCTTATTTTCTAGGGGTAGAAGTTATCTTTCATTGATGTCCATGATAACAAAAAAAATATAATTTAGTTGGATTAAAAATAATTTAAATATATCATATTTTAAATTGTAATTACATTTATTTATTTTATGTAGGTTTAAAAGAATTATTTTTAATGATACATTTTCTCAGACATGTCATTTCATACTATTTTCAATGGTGTGATATGAATGTTTCCATTTTTCATATTTCAAATGAATAGGTTTTCACCAAAATTAATACCAAAATTTTAACTATTTCATAATTTAAATTATTCCATATTTATTTTCAAATTATATTCTCTTCATATTATTATGGTAATCATATGTAAATACAATGTCAAAAAAAACTTATTATGTTATAATGAAGTCGTTATAAAAACATTTTATTTTTCGCGGGATATGAAAATTTGGAAATTGAAGAGTTCATAAATATGATTCACTAAAATGGGTTATGGTATAATGATATGATGAAATATTCTTGATAAAATTTTCATTTATATATATTTTTATTAAAATTATAAGGGTTGTACTAGAATTTTATACCCCTAAATAAATTGGTTAATGACGAAGGAGTTGAGAATATCACATGATTCAAGAGATTAAACAAACTTCTACATGGAGAAATAGATCACATTATAGAATTTACTACTATAGAAATGTTAGAAATGGAAATATTGAGCTTTAGATTTTGGAAACAGTTTCTAGATTAGATTTCATAGAAGTGAAACATGAAAATTGTTGTTATTTTCTATTTGTTTGTACATTCCACCCAAATATATTTTTTTTAATAGATTTTGAGCGATAATAATTAATTATTTATGATTCTAAATACATAAAAAATATTTTATTTTATTGATAGAACTTTTTTCCCTTGAATGATGATTACTAAACACTAACAGATAGTGTACGATTATTCAATGTTATGATCACTATCTCATACTCTATTGTTTTTCTTATATTCACATATGATAATTATTGGATATAATTAATTTTAAAAAAATTATCATCTAAGATCACTGATTATTATTTTAACATTATCTAGGTAATTAAGAAAAAATTTAATTAGGATACCACTATGATTTTTACTATATAAAAATATTTTTTATGTGTTGGTGAAGATCATTCTGGAGAAACATGATTTCATTTCTAGTCACCAATGATACAAATCCTTTTCTATAATTGGTCATGTGTTATCATTAATTGTGTGGAATATTATCCTAAAATGATGTAATATTTATATATACAATTCCCAGTTCACTATATTTACAGTCATAGTTTGTATAGATTTATTTTAGGTTACAAATGTTACATGAATTTACTAAAACAGAAGGGATGTGTCTATGTATAGGATAACATTCTGATTATAAGGTAGTGTTCATATTATTATTTTTTCATGAAAATAAACCCCAATAAAGAAATTATAATGTGTATATTGATATATAATATGTGAAACATATCATCGTAAACTACATGGGGTAGATTTTGAATTAACTTGATCTTCATGGGTACATGATCAGGGGGACTATGACTGCACACCTTTCCAGACAATACCATAAGATATGCCAGGGTTAATTAAATTTTTCATTTTGAAACATTCTAATGGATTTTGATTTATTTTTACAATTGAATACAAATTTTAATAATAAAAAATTCAATAAATGTATGAAAATTTCATGATTTTGGAAACATATAAATGATTTTTTCAGATTTCATTATTACTCACTATGATTATTATTTCCCACACTATATTTTCCTTTTGTTTTTGAAAATGGATGGACCCTAGATGATTATTTTCAACACTGTAAATCCCCAAGAATTTCAAATATATATTTCCCTTCTAATAAATTTTATTCGATAGGCTATCATGAACCCATAAACAGATTTAAACGAAACATTTTTTAATCATGCATTGTGCACTCAATTTAAAATAAAATGTCAAAATTTGTAAAAAAAAAATTTCAAAAAAATAAAAAATTTAAATTTATTTTATAAATATTAGAATAAAGTTAATTGATGATATGTTTCTGAATAGATTCATATTCTTCATGAATTTTTAAAAATAATTAATTTTAACTTAAAATGAAATTTTTATTTAGACAATTTATAATATTAAATAATATTTTAATTTTTTATAAATTAATATTACTTCAATTTTATATCAACTAATTTAATTTAGGCCATTTTAATAATTTTCATATTATATGTTCATATAAATAATAGTATCCTTTTGATCATTTTAAATTTAAATACCATTTTTCTCTTCATCTCTGGGTGATTGATATTATATTACACTTTTTTTTATTAATTATTAAAATTATGAAAAATTGATTATTTATTTGGAAGTAGTGTAATTTATAATTTCTAATAAGTCCAAATAAATTTTGATATAAATTAATATTGAATTCATAAATAAATTAGTTACATCTGTTATGGTTTAAATGAAACTATTTTGGGGTCAAACTAAAAATATACGTGTAAAAATAACTTAATATGTTATAATTATTTTATTTTGTGAGTTTAAATCAGCCTTTTAAATAAATTTATATGAAAGAATTCAATTTCTTACCATATTCATTTTAATTAAACCCATATAATAAGTGAGTTAGATTAAATTTCAAAAAAATTCATTCTATGCTTTTAATAATGAAATGTATAGGGATAGGGAAAAACAACAAATATTTAGATATAAATATTATTTTTATAATTAATTTCCCTATTATATTGTGGGAATATATTACACTTTTTTAGAAATGAAATAATTACATTAATTTATTTTTAAATTTCAATTTAGTAATTATTTATTTAATATTTTTCTAATATAACTGATAGTAAGAACAGTAAAACTTAAGTATATTGAGTGACTTATTATGTTATATTGATATTTTAGGCTGATATATCATATTACACAGTTTTAAACATAATATATTTGAATTCCATCATTATATTTATATTATTAAAATTCAAATTTAAAAAATAATATAATAACTTATAACAATGTAATTTTATAACAATTAATATATCAATAAATAAATTGAAATTTCAAAAAATCTGATATTTAGAAAAGTGATTGAAATTATTTAATATATATCTACTATAATATATTCATGGAAAAAATTAACATTTATTATATGTATATTTTCCCATAAATAGTAAAATCTTTTTTAGTATAGTTAATATTAAAAGGGTGTTATTTCACAAATATAAGTATGTGTAAAAACAAATTTTCAACACACAAATGGTTATTTTATCATAAATTGGGGTAAATATTTAGAATAATTGGATACAAAATTATCTTATAATTTTCCATTTAATAATATCATAATTGATAAATTAACTATGTTAAAAATACAATTTTCCATATTGTAAACACATAATGGTAAAAATAATGAAATCTATAAGTAAAGAAACAATATGGTCCATAAAATCGTTTTTTTAGGTTTGAGTAATCTGTTTATTATCCTTATCCCATTAATTGTTATTCATGGATCTACATGAAGAAATATTTACTTCCCAATAGTGAATACATATTCGTATCTATTTAAATGTTGCTCCTCCATCTATATAAAAGGGCACTCACTCTGATCACTTCTACACACCTCTCAAGAAATTTTGATCATCTTAAACCTACCCATATCAGTTCCAAAATCATCTACCATATCCTAGATTCCTTTTGATGGTCAAAATGACAACATAGATAGTTTTTAAAGAAACCCTATGACAGTTTCCAAAGTAGAGGTATTTTTTTCAACGAGCATGATTATTTTATTTTCATCTCCACCTCATTCAATTCATAATTAACCATGTTGATATAATAAAAATAGTATATTACATATAATTATACGTTTTAATAACATAGGAATGACATAAAAACATTTACACTTTCATCAAATGAGTTAACAAATCATTGTTCATGTGTACAACAGACTACCACTTCATCAACCGATGCCATTCATTATACCATTACCTACATTCACGGTTTGGTGTTATGGTGGATCTAAAGAATATAAATTTTATATAATAAAAAAATAAACCTTTTGAATCATTATATCATATATATTTTTTAACCTTCAATTCTTTAGGTTATTTGATAATGTCGCTCGTGTGTGCATAGGAATACCGCCTAACTGAACTACGTGATTTGTCTTTCAATAGTTTTTAACATTGAAGGCGATAAGGATAAAGTAAATTAATATTTGATATATAAATGAAAAAATTATTATATTCATCCCATATTAATCATTATGTAAATATAATATATCATATATTTTTTACCCTTTCACTCAGATATAGAAGATAACATCATTCAAATACATGGAGACTACTACCATCGTGATGTGATGTAACTTTACTCTCATCAAAAACCCTCATGGAATATATATATATATAAGATTTTATATATTTTATTTTTTCCCTTATATATATAATATATTACTTAACTTCTTTACATATTAATCATTGGAAAATGGATGTGTTTCTCATAATTAAAAATGACTTGCTGTCATCATGAAAGTAACATACCTCATTTTTCATGTCCACCATTCTTGATTCTTTTTAAAAGTAATATTTAGTATAGTAATAAATATATTTCATGATTAATTTTTTTTTAGAATATTTGAATATATATTATGAATTAAAATTGTAACCTTCATAATGAAACATGAAATAGAAAACAAGGCTATTGGTACCCAATACAACGAAAATAATGGAATATTATTAACCAAAATGTGGAAAATGTTATAATAGGATCCTAAATTATATTATATATAACATTATGGTAAATTTATATATTAATAAAATTATTAAACCCATTCTATGGTATAATAAATCATTTTCAACTAATGGAAATCATTTGGTAAGTGATATCATCACAGTTTACATTCCACTGAGATTTATTGGTAATTATGCACCAGTACAAATTTATGTGTTGTATATACTACCACTATGACATGAAATTTTATTATGAATTAATATTTCATGGTTTTTATGATTCAATATGAATTATCTCATCCCAAAATATGTGATATAAAAATTAAAAAGTGGTAAACTATTTAGAAAAATCTAACTTCCTACTATGATTATTAACATTCATTTGAGGCAACCAATTCATTGTGATCATTTTTTATTAGAAATTTCAATTCTTTAAAATATCTGAATTCTTTTATGATAGATATGATTATTTCTTAAATGATATTCAGTTTTAGAAAACATTGACAACTTTTATTATTAAATTGGGGAAATATTTATTAATCTGTATGATTTCCTCAAAACAAACATTTAAATATAAGGAATATTGATTCGAAAATTAAATCTATTATCCATTGTATAAAAAATGTGTTGTACCTATAGTAGTTGTTGAGTCCCAATATAATATATCCCTTTGATTAATTTTTATGCATCATGGGGAAAATATAGTAATAAAATTAAATAGGTTTCTATCTTTCATTTTAAACTATCAAGTAAATGGTCTAGAAAGTAATGGTATCTTTATATTTGAGATCATAGAATCCGATAATTTAGAATTTTATACCTTCAAATTTTTTATTATGATCCATTAGATTTTAAAAATCATATTATATATAGATTCAATTAATTCACATATTATTGATTAACTATAATGATTTTCTAGTTTGTTACCTCTCCATTTTGATTAAGAATTAAATATTCATATACTCAATTTATTTAAATGGATTGAGTGATTAATTATTTATATATACATATTGAAAATTTAAATGATCAATCAAATAATCCCCAATACTTATCAATTAATTTTAATTTTCTCTCTTCCTTGTTTTATTTCTAGTCCCCATGATATGTAGAAGATAAATATTAATGGGTTTTCAATATTATAGTTAATTTTGTGTTGTCATGTATTGTGTTTTATATTATATTCCAAATTTATTATGGGTATCATTTTTATATTTGCTTCTACAAAACAATGAAACCAATTATTTCTTTTGGATATGACTCATTGTATCTACAATAATTACATAATTCAAGACGCTTGCTCGAGGATTCTGAAGAAGGGCCTTTATAATTCTTTTCAGAGAAATTTTAGTAGTAAAATTGGGAACTATATTTATGAAAAAATTGCATTAGTAACCTAAAAATAAGATATTATTTGATTATAAGTATATAAAAACATCCATGTAGGACCTCTAAGAACCGTGTGAGGGGTGTAGTGCATAATGGTGTTAACATTTTTTAAATATTATGGATCTAGTTCCTACATTATTATAAACTCGTTAAAAAGTATGATCGATTCCATCAGAAATAAAATATTCACATGTCGAAAAAGGAAACATAAATTTTACATGGTTCATCACTAATGGATAGTCAAAATATTATACGGTGATGGTGTTCCTATTATACCTATATCCTATATTCTCCAACAGATATGTAATACAAATGTTCAAAAATAGTCACTCTATGCTAGGGAAACTCTCTTAAAATGATTTTATTGATATCACCATTCATCTACGACAATACCTTTGTATACTACCCCTAGGTCACTAATTTGAGAGAAGTCTAACTCTGTTTATCAACATCAAGGTCTCTTTAATGGATTGACAATGAAGTCTTTGTCCTTTCCCACCATGAGACTCTTCTTGCACCATAGACCAATGTTGATGAACTCAGAAAGAAGTGGTAAATGAAAATCTTTTGTCCAATAATTCCTTATGTAAATATATTTTGTGATACTCAACAACTAAAAAAGCTAACTTCCTTCATGGAACAACCATGCTTCATTCAAGAATTATATTGAACCTTATGGAAAAAGTGATTTTCGGACCACCTTTTCCTCCCATAAAATGCATATTCTTTATGGATGGTTTATTTTTATGCAAAAAACCTCTCCTCCATGGATGAATATTTCCCACATGGACCTCCTCTCCTTCTATAGACCACTACTACTTCTATGCACTATCATTTATTCAGCAAACCCATTTCTACTGTGAAATTCATCATCTTAGTGGACTATATAGCCTCTAAATAACATTTTTCTTTTATGGTATGCATTTCCCTACAAGACCTCTTCCACAAACAACCATAATAATACTATTATCTTTTCCTATAATCCTCCCTTGTGAACCTCTTCCTTAAAATAATCTTATTCTCATCAACCAATTCTAACATCATCAAATTCCACCCAATGAAAAGTTGAATTCTTATTAAAATTTCTCAATGTAAAGATAGAATTTCCAGTCCTTTTATATGAAGATAGATCAAAAAATGTATCTAATCTATTTTACCCAAATATTCGATGCGGTACAGCCTTCCCCATGTACATCTCCTTGCCTGTATTGTTTCCTTGTATGGTCTTTGTACCACCACTCTTCTTTTATGGTAGACAATATATTTTCTGAACTGATTTATGGCTTGTTTTAGAATATGATTATCCTTCTCATAATATCCATGAAATCCATGATCTGTTTACCTCTAACAAACCACAAGTATCCTTGCCAACCATTTCTATACAAATTTTTCAAACTAGGCTTCATAGTTTTCATAGTACTTCTATGTAAGAAACATGCCTTGGAATTTTTCCTCTCCATTCCATGTACCTACCTTATTGTTCTATGAACTGTGTTTCTCAAGACAGGAACCATGATTTTTGGAATACATTACATAAAAACTATCATTTTCCAAAATTATAAACTATAAATTTTGAGGACAAAAAATTTGGAAAACATTGGGAAATTGTGCCAAACTAAACACTTGCTTCAACCTGTACAGTAAGATCACATGACTTATAAAATCCATGATCAACCTTATTTGTATTGAAAAAATATTAAAACCATACACCATTTCTAGAAAATAACACCCTTGGTTCCAAAAATACAATGGTTTTTTATGGAATAGATCGTGTGGTTTTTCAAGGAAATAGATCTATGTTTGCATATTACAACTAGATGTGGTTCTATAAAAGTTGTTACTAGTGCTAATAATTTTGAAAATAGTACATTGGGATGAACCCAGTTTCCACCTACTAGATGGTAATGGTCCATATTATGCACCTATTTTGACAATCCAGTGGAATATTATTTGGATAATTCACTTTTTCATTATAAACAAATATAAATGTCAGGAAAATAAATATATCTCTAAAGAAACCAATATTATTATTCTGAGAATAACCTAACATTATTATTAATTTCTTATATATTTTACATAATAATTACAATTATATATTTTTATTTAAAATTCATTATTTCTTGAGTTATTCTAGTATAAGAGATTTTGTTTTTAAATGGATACTGGAAGAAATATGGGTATCTAAACTCAAATCCAATGTATAATATTACCTACTGGGGAATCCAATATTTCTGGTATTATATCTATGAAAATTATGTACTTCTTTTGGAAACTTAATCATATTATGAAAAATAAGAATACCCATATAAGAAAACATGTTCCAAATCAAGACTCTCCATTCATGGGACGCTTTATATGATAGAAGACCACAACATTTAGTAGAACTATGAATCCAATGGGAGTTGATAAATGTAAAAATTATATGGATATAATCATTATGACATTAAAATGTTTTAAAATTTAAATTTTTCCACTTTTAGTGTATTTTATAAAAGGTGATGTTGACTAATTGTGTTTGTTTATCCAAATTACTTGGGAAAAAGTGGAAAATGAACTCATAGAATGGAATGATTTTGGAGAGTAACATTTTGAAAAAAAATCCTTTGGGAAAAAAACTATAAGGAATGCAATGTTCTTTAGCATTAAGAAAAAGGAAATATCAAGTGATTTCTTGTGTTTTTATAAATATACATGGTTATAACTTTACGTTATGAATTACATATTCTACAAAAAGTGCATGATTGTCCATTTATTTGATGGACATAATCCATACCATCTAAGAGAACTAGCTTCTGAATATTTTTTTTATATGATGAAATTTTTGAATATAGTATCAATAATAAATAGTAATTGACCAAGCCTTATGGTTTTTACAGGAAGAAAAAGATGAAAATAATGGATATGAAAAAAAATAAAAAAAGGAAAGAAGATAATGAAGAATATTCCCACATGTGATTTTCTTGGAATCAAACAGCATAGTACATGAATAATGATAATTAGAGTTTGATATAAGTGTTTAGTTAAAGGACACTATGTTCATGATTTAATTGGATTTAAGGATGTTTTTTATTTTCCATGATTAAATTGTATGGATATGGGGATTTACACAAATTAGTTTAACAATAATAATGTAAATATTCCATTAAATAAGATAAGGGATTAGTGCCAAAATTAATCTATTGATACAACCAAAGAGAAATGATTAATTTTTATGAGTATATGGATCCTTGCAATATGTTTTAAATATATTTTATTGATTACATTATAGATATATGAATTATTTTTTATTTAAATAGATTATTATAGTAATATTTTGAATGGTATTTGATAGCGTATTTTGAATGGTACTATGTAAAGTTGTTCAGTAGAAAGATAAACTTGCGGGAAAAAATTATTGGGGGTATGATTACCCTAAAAACATTCATGTTTTTGAGTTAATGAGGTTATGATGGATATATTATTTGTATGGATAAAGAAAATATGATAGTATTGACTACCTTGGATGGAATTAATGATTCATTGAAAATTTTTATTATTCTATCATCGATGGTATAAGAAACATTTTTAGATTCAAGAAATGTATTGAATAATATGTTTTTTAGTTTAGGAAAATTGAATATTATAGGTTTTATATATGGTTGTATGGAATTTTTTTTTCATGTTTCAATAGAATACTTGTTGATGGTATTCAAAATTTTAATATTTTTAAATTATTAGAAACTATAGGTTTTTCTGATTAATTAAAAATTCATTTTGGAAATTCAGTGAACTCTTTTCTAGGATTTTTATTTTCATATTTTCGATGACTCCAAAGGATAACCATTTATGAAATTGTTTTAGTAAAATTGTGTATGATGTTTTTGATATTAATGTATATCCTCAAAATATAGTGATTTATGAAAATTTGATTACCCATGATAATCATATTGTTTTCATTAAATAGAAAGTCTTATAAAAATTGACATTTCACAATTTTAATGATTTTATGTTCCATTGAAAGTTAATTTTAGTTGTTCGAGTATAACAAAATATCATATTTCATTATCCCTTTCTTTGGTTAAGAGATAATTTCCAAATTGATTCATATTTAACCAAATAATGGAATGATGACTATTACATAAAATTACATGAAGGAAGTATCTTATTTTTTAATCTTAGGGAGTTAAATAATTACTCAACTCTAGTAAATGGGATTATGAAACAATTTTTTTCATACTATCATAATTTTAATGATATGGATAACTTTTTTAACACCTATGCTCTACCTATTTAAGGTATTAACTTCCTCTGGACGATGTTCTAAATCACTCTCCATCAGTATTTAGTTGTTAGTGATATCTTCCATGTATATGTATTAATTTTCCACCAACGATATTCTATATAAAAAAAATATTTTATTATTACAAATACCCTTCATTAATATATTTATCTTTAGTTAAGAGGATATTTTATTAATCCGTTTCACTATATGGGTTTTTCAACACTGAATTTACAAATGTGAAACCCTTAATTACCAAGATCATGTATTAATCGAGAGGATGATATTTAATTATATATGTGAAAAGGTAACATCCCGTGATATTAAAATATATATTTATTATATACTAAATTTTATTCAATAGCATTCGATGCATGAAACACTTGATTAAAAATACATGGTATAACCACACAATGCACACTCAATTTAAAATTATTTATTGAAACTTTTAGAAAACTTCCTTAAAATGATAATATTCATTTTTAAAATGAGAATATAATATAATTTTATATAGAAAATATTTTTAATTTTTCTTAAATGTTTTAATTTTTATGAATAATATAAAATACTGAATTTTATTTAAGAAAAGTAATTTTGTTTAAATAATTTACATTATTAAAATATATATTAAAAAATTATTATAATATTCATCATTTTATATAAATTAATAAAATTCAGATCTTTGGAATAAATTTCATTATTAACATATATTTTAACACTTTGTAAACATTCATACATATTCTCTTTAAAAACTGCATTTTAGTCTTGACTACATGATTAAATTAAATTTAAAATTTTCCACATATAAGAACAGAATTTTTAAAAATGTATTCCATTTTTATAATTATAATAATTTTTAATAACTACCATTGTTAAATTTTTATTCGATGAAAATGAAATGTGAGTGGAGTAAAAAAATTATTTAACATAGTTAAGGTAAAAACGAGTTTATTAAGGGGTTTAGACAAAAAGAGAAGAGTAATAATGGCTTAAAATATAATCTTAATTTTATTTTATAAGAGTATTCCCACCATGAAAAACAATTTCTATAGAATATTGAAATTTATTTCCACATTCTGTTGAATATGTCCCATATGATAATCATTGTAATGAAAAAGGAAAAAAAATAACTTCCTTTATTATAATATATATAAATATTTGGGATAGATAATGACATAAAATATGTACTCTTATAAACTCTATTTTGGATAATAAATGATTTTTTAATATCATTATTATTATTTTTCTTTTTTTAGTGTTGAAATATTTTCATTAAATTCTTATAAAACAACAATGTTGTATGTATTTAGGTAATAGTTAACTCGAATTAGTGATATTAAAGTATTTAAATGTTCTGTAAATTGATTTATTTATTATGCTATATTAGTTTTTTATATAAATATATCATGTAAAAATGGTGTGAATTTAATATTTTCTAAATCCATCAATGATATTATATTGTTAAATTGAAATTAGATTAATAATGTACTAATTTAGGTTAATATAATTTTATAATAAATTATATTCCATTAAATTATGTTAAATTTATAAAAAATATATATTATTTCAATTGATTTATATATTTCATTAAACTTCAACTATCATCCAATTATAGACCAGTTTTTTCTTATAATGACTATATTGACCCTTAAATAGCAAAAACCCTCTTTGCATGGTTAAGGTTTAAATAATGTTTTTTAACAACATGTGATTGTGTTAAAATAAATTTTCGTCACATATATAATTATAATTTGATAAATTGGATATTATTTTTTTAATTAGTTGGTGTAATTTATCAGATATGTCTCACATTAATATAGTACGGAATAAAAAATGACCCTACTTAAAAATATTGTTTTCCATGTTGAAAAAACTATTGTGTGTTGGAGGTTTCAATCAACCATATAATCTCTCCAACCCATTAATTATTAATAATCTAGCCAAATGTAAAATTTATAAACTATCAATAGTGAATAATTGTTTGTATTTACATAAATGTCGGTCCTCCGTAGCTCTAAAGTGGAACTCACTCCCCACACTTAATCACACTACTCAAGACATCTACGTTGATCCAAAAATACCAAAATAACATCAAAAATCTCTCACCTGGACAAATAATCATTTAATTGTTAATATAGATATCCTAGGAAGGATTTAGTGAAACTCTATGGGGGAAACATGAACAACTGGTAATGTTCTTCAATGGGTGTCTTTATTTTATCTCTTTTTTAACCTCCTTCAAATTTTATGAAACCATTATAATATGAAATTATTAGTATATGCAATATAATGATATGGATTTTAAAAAATGTAATGACATAAAACCATCTTCACATCTATAAAATGATTTGTGAAATCGTCATCCTGGTGTATGGCGGAGTAACTTCTCACGAATTAATGACATTCATTCATTCATTAGAAATTTCACGATTGGGTATAAGGATGGATATAATGTATATATATGATATTTAAAATATAATTATAGATATTTATTTATCATTCCTTATATTAAATTTTCAATTCAATTCCATAAAATATACAATGAAATCTCTCATGTGTAATGTAGACTATCATCTCACGAAGCGATGTGATTTTTCATTCCATAACGCTTTACATCGAAGGTCAAAAGTATAATGTTAATGATAATATGTGATTTAAATGGAATAATTATAATATTCATGACATATTTATCATTATATGAAGTTGATATATCATTTTATTTTATTATTGTTCACTCACATGTGGTTAATAACATTATTCGTGTATGTGTGGATTGCTGCCTTCACAAAGTGACTTGAATTTCTTTTCATCACCCGAAAACATGGATGTTATATCAAAATATATATTTTGTTATATATTATATTAAAAAAATAATAAAATATATTATATTACATTACATATTTCAATAATTATCATTGGAAAATGGAAACACCACTCATGCGTATGTATGATGTACCCCCTCCATGATCAACTCGCATATCATTTTCTATAACAACCCTTAATCATTAATTTTTTAAGTAAAATTTATTCAGAATAAGATAATAATTTCATTATTATTATAAATGGTGGTTCTAGAATTATATTAAATAAATAATAATAATATCTCTAATAAAAAAATTTGAAATCAAGACGATTAACATCTGAAACAATGAATATAATGGAATATGATTAAAAAGTTGTGGTAAAATGTAATAAGAGAATCATATTAGATATTTTACATATTATTGTAGTTTTATTCTAATATAATAACATGAATAATACCATTTCACATGAGTTTATGTAATTTTAAAATATAGGAAAACTTGAGGTAAAGGATATTATCTCAATTTACATTCCAATGATAATTATTTGTTATTATACACCAAATCATTATTATGTAGTTTTTATACTACCTATTTAAAAATTTAATATCATGATTTATTCATACATCATGTCTTTTTGTTTTTTACATCGAAGTTTCTCACCCACGGTAATTTGACTTGATAATAAACATGTGGTAAAAGAGATTTCACAATCTCTCTTCAATTTGTGGTTGTGAAGTTTCTTTTGAAATAATAAATATATATTGGTTATTTTTTATTATAATTTAAATTTATCTTAAATATAAATATTATTTTATGATATATATGATTATTTCATACATCTTATACCATTTTCAAATATGTTTTTAATTTTTTTAGTTATTCATGTAAATATTAAAAAAATTGCCTTATATACTCTATACAGATAGCTAATAATAATACATATTGAGTCATGAATAAAAAAATTTATTTTATATGTGAGGAAATGTTTTGACATTTATTGATTAGTGGTTCTTAATATAATATATCCCCTTGATGAAGCTTTAGGTCTCATTATAATAATTTAGTGCAAAAATTAAACGGGATTCTACAAATGGATAGAAACTATCTTTTGAATGGTCTTAATAGTATAGGTATCATGATGCCTGATTTCATAGAAACCAATAATTAATAATTTACTTCACTATTTATTTAATAATAATTATCTATGTTGTTTTTTTAATGTTATTTTATTTAGTTTCATTTCATTCTTTGTTTATTGATTTAGTGGATTGAATTTTCAATTATTTCCTTTTCATATTGATTATTCATTATTTTTCATGTAGTCGAGTTATTTTAATGGAATATCTATTCATATATTTACCTTTACATGTTGATTATTATCTTTTCATTTATGAAATACTTCTATGTACATAAAACATAACGAAAATTTTATCTCACCCTTATTTTATTCCTTTCTATAGGATATGATGAATAGATCTTTGAATAATTTTTCATGAATAATCTTTATTTTAAACTGTTATTTATTGTGTTTTATTTTTTTATAACTGTGAAATGGGTATCAGGTATTCAACTATTTCTAAAAAACAAACAAATAGATCAGTCCTTTGGGATTCCATGAATTTTATAAATGTTAATTCAAAAATTTAGGGAACCCACTTCAGCCTACTAGGGAAAGGGTAGTTGAAAACACTGAATGTGATGCACAATGAAATGATTATGCTCTTGATCTTCTAAATGAAATTGGAGATGTGACCTAACACCATTTGATTATTAAAAACTATATATCTTTGTATATAATTAAAAACATGAATAAAGATCATATTTCAAATGAAACAAATAAGTGAATAATGGAGCTTTATAAAGATAATGTATGAAATTTATTCTACTTCCTACATGTAAAAAATGTGTGATGAAGAACTATAAAATTCTATAAAATTAATTATAAGTTGATTTATGTGTGTAAAATAAGGGAATATGAAATTTAATTTCCAATGAAACATGATGAAATTTATGGAGACAAATTAATGTCCTCATAATGAACCATTTATTATTAAATACCTTATAGAGGAAATGTGTGAATTATGCAATTATATTACTTAATCCTAGGGATAACCCTTATAGTAGAAAGGTCTTACAGTAAAAAAAATTTTGAAGAGGAATTATTTAGTTGTTTATGTGTTGATATACTAGAATTATCCTATAGAATTATATTAATATTGGTTTTCCAAGATATATTAACCATTAAACTTTTATGTGTTCATTTAAAATAGTTTCTATTTTATGTTTTCAAAAAATATATTGAATTCAATTACTAAATTAGGAATGTTATATTGTTATATGTTCACATTTTTTGGAAAACGCAAGATCGAGTTATATATAATCATTTAAATGTGATTGATATCAAAGAAAATAATTTTAATTAAGTTATAATTTTGTCTGATGTTAAAGAAAAAAATTTGTAGTTTGTGTTGAGAAAATATTTTGAATAAAATATGATATTATTTAGGATTATATAGTGAAATTAATTTTTTTTTTAAACAAATATATAGTTTTCGTGAACAAATAATTAGATTGAATTGAATTTATTTTATACAACATCTTGATAGATTCGTATTATTAGAGATAATGGTTAATTGTTTATACAAGAATAATTTATCAAATAATTATAATCCATCAGTTATTATTTTGGCTAATATTGTTTTGAAATTTTTTATGTTTAGTTCAATAGTGAATGATTTATTTTCATCACTGGGATTTATTATTGATATTATATAAATTGGTGTATTGATTTATATTCATAGTGAATAATTGGTAATGAATTATGATATATTAAATATCTATGAGACATGATGAATTACATGCCACTCATTTATGTATCTATAAATAATTAAATGATAATTTCATTTGTTAAGAAATGATAAATAATAACATCAAAATTTATCATAAGTAATATGAGATGAAGAATGGATGAGAAACTAATCTATAAATAATCAAAAAATGAAAATATTATTATAGTATAGAATGAAATTAAGTAATATTCTGATCTCACATTATCTACCATAATTTTAAATTAACCCATCAAATTATTTAAGAGAATTAATAATATATCAATTATTATGAGGAATTAATATCCCATGTATCATGGTATTTTTTGGAAACTAATAAGTCACATAATTATACATACATGGATTTAAAAATAATTAATTAGTAAAAACATAAATTTATATTAATGAAATTGAAATTTTTTATCATGATTTAATTTAAATTATACAATATTACAATTCCATGATGCAATAATTCTGTTAAGTGAAAAATATAATATCAATAGTGAATTTTATTTAAGGGGGTAGAATGTGACACGCTAATATTTTAGAATATATTTCTCTTTTAATAAATTACAGGTGTTTAATATCATGCTTTACTCATAAAACTAAGATTATAGCAATATCTAAGTGGTAAGAACCATGTAATCCCACATGAAAAATAGGGGTTAAAAACCCTTGGGGTGCAAGTATTGTTTCAGTACTATATCGGGCTGTAGCAATGGCGACACTGTCGCAACGGCGGGAACTGTAGCAGTAGTAGGTCAAGGTATCAGTGGCAGGGTGTTGTAGCAACGACGAGTATTGTCGCAGTACTATTCACAGAATGGGTCTTGGGCCAAAATTTGGGCCTAGAGGCCATGAAATGGGCTAAATGCCCATTGGGCCTTTGGGATATGTAATGGGTCTCCCCCTACTGAGTTTAAAGATGTCTTTGCTTTACATTAATAATAATTGAGGCTTCGGCCCCAATATTTAAAATATATTAAAAATAACCACATCCTGAATAACCAATAGAAAATTTTTACTCAATTCAAACTAATTTTTATTACATAAAATATAAGCCCTAATTTTATAGTGATATCATTTTGTGGTTCACAAATAGTTTTTCATAATAAATTTTTTTATTAAATTTTGTTCATTGAAATTATTTTTAAATAATAAAAATTTTAGAAATTATATTGGATGACATGAATACCATTTTTGAAATTAGTTTGTCAATATTAATTTTGGGTGGATTTTCCAGATTCTTTCAAAAAATATTACATTAATGTGCAACGGGAAAAATACTAATTTTTATAACTATCATATCAATAAATTAAATTTGGTAATTCAAAAATTCTAATATATTATTAATTTAATAATAAAATATTATTATTATTATTTAACTTGATTAATCAAATTTATTAAATAAGAATCAAAATTATACTTGATTTTGGTGTATGATTATTTTAAAGGGTATAAAATATTCTATAAAATTTCATTTTATGTGTTTTACAATATTTTATTAAAATATATATATTTAAAAATTATATATTGAAAAATTTAATAGGACTTCTACAACTATAATCATGAGGGATAAATATAGTAAATAAGACTCTTTATTTTTTCACCTATTATGAATAATAATTACGGTAAATATGTTTCACCATGGTAAAGCTAAAATGAGTTATATGAGGATCAGTTATGGTAAAACATATATATATCAAATATAAATGAATTTTTTTTATGTTTATTGTATTATTTTTACCATAATCGTCTTCTCTGAAAATTTATTTATTTATTACATTTGATTATGGACTCTTTATTAAATTATATATTTGATAAGAACAAATGATTCTTTAATTAATTAAAGTTTTATTGTATGTTCATATAGGGAATCAAAAATGTTTTCAATGATTAAGAAATATTATTTTTAACAAAAAAATATTATTTTTATAGTAGTACGTTTTTATAAATAGAATTAATCGCGGTATAATTACCCAAAATTCGTACACAATTCTGAGATAGAGCTTCTTTATGTAGTGTATAAATTATCATTATTTATTAAAAAATAAAAATATATATGTCATTCATAAATGATGGTATAGAAGGAATTTTATTGTTAATAACAATGTATAATGGATGGTTAATGTGTCTATATTAGAATTCAACTACTTTATTATGAAATTAATTCATATATATTTTATAAGTTATTCAAATGAATCTAATGAAATTTTATATTAAAATGATAATTATTAAATGAATTATAAATCAAAATAAAATTTAAATAAGACAATAATAATAGTATATAATCCAAAATTTCATGCATTGTATGTTTTTTATCTAATTATTACCTAAGAATAAAATTAATTAACATTTTCTATTGGAAATGCAGTGAGTTGGGCCCAGGATAAAATTGATTAATAATGGGGTTAAGAAAATTGGTATGGTTTAAATTGACACATCATCCTATAAAAATATTTTTGGAAGATTGTATTTCAACAATAACTTATAATAGAATAAAAAAATTTCCACAATGGGACACATGATCTAGAAAAATTATTTATTTTGTTAAAATGTTATAATTAATTCCATGTGTGTATTTTCATTAGCTATAATATAAATCATCCTCACCTCATTTATGATCACCATCATTATCATGATATTAATAAAATAATAAAAATAATTCTAAATATCTATGTAAATGTTATAGTGGTTATGGTCTCATTGAAAAACCCTATCTTGTATCCTTTAGAGGTGATTCAAAGGAGGTCTCTCATTGAAGAGGTAATTGTTTTAACTAATCAATTTTATTATACTTATTCATTTACCATATTAAATAATATCAAAATAATTCCAATATAATAAAATATGCATACTTCGTAATATATATTTTATTTTTTTCATTGAGGAACTATTATCCGTCTATATCCCATCATATGAGAAATCAAGGAATAACTCATGAGTACATGTGGAGTATCATCTCCATTTTGAAATATAATTAATATAACATATTAATAATTCTAAAATAGTTATTATGATGGAATTAATGATTTTATATGTTATTTATATTGTATTTAAATTTATTAATTATAATATACAATCTATATTCATAAAATTTCATCTATTAAAAATTATTACATTACTTGTGTGTAGGTTCGAAGTTCCACATCCACAAAGTGATGTGATATGATTTCAATTTCCTCATTCGATAGGTTATAATACGGAAAATTTTAATTAATATATATTATAATTATTTTCTAATAATAATTCTATGAATGTTTATTATTATTTAAATTTCATTAATTTTATATATCAGCAAGTGTAAAAACATTAATGCGTACTTACAAATTACCATGTCCATGATGTCATGAAAATGATTTTCATCAATGTTTTTAATTAATTTTAAAAAAATAAAATAATTATTAAATAACAAAATTATAATATAATTATTATTATTCAGAATATTTTGAATCCATAAACATGGTGCATGTTGTAGAACCATTAAACTAAAACATATGTGGAAAATAGAAGCGTTTTCACATGAATGTCAATTATAATGATGACTTTTTAATAAAATCATATTATAATTTTATAGTGGAATGATGTCTAGTATGTTATGTATGAATACTTTTCAAGATTTATATTATATTTTAAACTACATTTTTTATATGGTTGCTTTGAACCAGTACAATGTTAACTAGTCGTCAGCTAAGGGTTTCTCATCACACTTGTGTTCTCATGAGAGATAAGCCCCATTGAACACTTGACTATTTCATGTGGTGTATATAATATGTACATATAATTAAATATATTTAATTCCATTATATTCATGGTATTTAAATTCAATTTATTGTTATTTATTTCATGGGGGTTATGATTGAGAATTTACAATATTTGTATGGGTTTTTTGTTATAATCTCTTTTGTTTTTAGGATTTTATATAATAAATATCTATTAATTGGAAACTATATTGATATTATCTCTAACATGATAATATTCTAAGGTATATTTCTTTTTAAATAATTTAACCACATGTGTTGTATGAAACACCATGTTTGAGCATACAACGATACACTAAATTAGCTGTTTAAAAGAGATTATGAATATTATTAACCACATAATTAATTTTGTAAATTTTATTTTTCAAAATTGTCATCATTTTTGAATTCTGAATATCAAAATTATAATTGGGTGATTTTGTCGGTATTTTTCAGAATAATTTCAATTTTTGATTAATTGTGAAAAAAACATGATTATAGTTAAAAATTGACTTTTTGTTTAAATATTTATTTTAATTTAAATGAATTCCAAAATATAATAATAAAAATAATATATATATTAATACAATGTGTGTCATTGGGATCATTCAAATAATATAAATATATATAAAAAAATATTGAACTGTTGAACGTCACTATTACCCACCTTCTATCCACATTTGCGAGACTAGCATTAAACATAATTTTACCGCTAATGTGAATTTTAATTTAGAAAATATTACACACATGGTTATAATAGGTATGAAAATTGTGGTGTAATAGGATCAAAATATTTTTTTTCCTGAATAGTAACATTTGAATTTTATTTACCATGGTTAACGTAAAATAAGGTTATTTAAGGTATAAATAATATTATAATAATATAAAATTATGGTAACACTCTTCCTAATTTCATTGGATAAGTGTTTTAATACCAAAGTAATACTTATGTCAAAAATAAGATCCTTTTTAATGCCAATTATTTTTGAATATGACCATTATTATATATTATTTAAAGAGGAGATTAAAATATCATATTTAAATTTTAATAAGTATATCATTTTTAAAATGAGGTTTTATAAGTCATATGATCAAATAAAAATATAATTTAGAAATATAAAATTTTAATGAACATAATGTTAATTTATTTTTTCTTTTATGAAATAAAAAATGAAATTAATTGATTACACAATGATGATGGAATAATTGATTTATCGAAGGAAGAATCAATTAAATGATATTAATAATATTAAAATAAATATAATATAAAATATTTGATTCCATCATATATTCATTTTGATTACATTTACATGTTTGGGATGTATTAATGTAGGGTTTTTAAGGAATAAAGTGGTTATGTCATTAAAAAAATCATGTATTAGATATTGTCAAATTTTACATAAATGAGATTTTAAAATAAAAACTATTTTGTTAAATGATGTAAATGTCATAAAAATACATGGCTCTTCCAAATAACCTAAATATTGATAAATATTTCATAATGTATCCAATTTCTATTTGTTATTCATTATTTTATAATGATGTTAACCTTATAGTATAGAAAGATATTTAGACACGGTAAGAGTTAAATTGTTTATCTAAGTTTTAAATCTATAAGATAATGTAAATTTTATGACCTACACTTGTTTAAAAATAATTTGTTGAGAGTATTTAGACCCATCCTAAAATTATCCACAAAATAACTCACTTTGTATCTATTTTGAATGAATGATAAATTTATAATAAAATAATAGTTTTGAAATATTCTAAAGTGTCCCTCCCCTCTCTTATAAAAGGGAACCTATCATCATTTATCAACACAACTAACGCCATTTTGTTTGGCCATCCCCTGCCCATTTTTATCCACAGCATCCATCAAATTATCATAAAGGCTATAAATTTGGAATAAATATATCCTATGGATATCTTTGATGCCAATAAAAAGGATACACTCGAATAAAGGGAGTTCTAGACACTTATAGAGGGAATATTACTGACTGTAAGGGTTAATTTTGCAATGTCATTGTTATCCAGGACTGCTTTTATATAGAAATTTACTATGAAAATATTATCATAAGTTTACATGTTTCTTATGTAAAAATTTAAAATATTATCTATAATTTTTTTAATTTATTTTCACCCATGTTTGAGTTTTATAAAATACTTCAAAAGGAATATTTTCATCATTTTCCAATACAGGTAAATTATGAACTTTTTGAAAAATGATGAAAAGAATGTTATTTTAAATTATACATTTCAAAAATATATTTTCTACGTCATTATTCCTTAAACATTTTAATATTCCATTACATGCCTATAATTTTATCTTTAAAATAAATTTGTTCTTTTATAACTGTGATACATTCTAATGATTTCAAACAATAAAGGGATATTTCCCACGAAGATTTTTAATTATTTTATTATATTATTTTTATATATGTCAATATCCTTGGAAGGATTTTATTCTTAATAGTGGTTTATTTATTATGATATTTTCTTACAATCTTGAACAGTACACTTTTAAAAAATTCAATAGCTTGTGTTTCACACATCACAGAGTTCGGGTGGACCATGATATACTAAATTTTCCATTTAAAAAGTGGTTATCAATATTTTTAACCATATTATAAAATTTATGAATTTAGTTTTTCAAAATATAGTTCGCCTTTAAATTTGGAATATCAAAATTATATTAGGGTGATTTTTTGGTATTTTTCACAAAATTAATGATTTTTTATAAATGCTGAAAATATTGCATTATAGTTAAAAACAAACATTTTCATTTAAATAATTATGTTAATTTAAATTTATTTTAAAGTCAAAATAGATAAATAACACATATAATAATCCACTATGGATCATTCTAACCATTATTATTATTGAATTAAATATAAAATTTAATGAACTTTTGAAAGTCTAGTTTACCCTCCTTCTTCCCCCATTTGCGGGATTAACATTAAATATAATTTTAAAAATATTTTAAATTAATTTTTGAAAGATAGACATATATTCCTTTAATAAGTTTAAAAAATGAGTTCAAATAGGATAAAATATTTTTTAGTGAATAATTTTTTTGAATTTTATTTACCATGGTTAAAAGTAAACAGGGTAATTAATGGTAAAAATAATATTATAATAATTTAAAATTACCCTAAAACAATTCATAATTACATTTTATAAGTGTTTTTCGACAAAAATCCACTTCATGTCCAAAATATGATCCTTTTTAATCCACTTGTGTTATATTATGACATTTATTAAATTTTATTTAATGAATTGTCATGTCATATTTAAATTTTATTAACTATATGATTTTCTCTATGAGGTTATATAACTGACATTACTGACTATAATTCGTATTTAGAAATAAAAAAATATTTATCTATATAATTGTAATTTAATTATAATTTAACGAAATAAATAATTAAATTAAATGTTGACACAATGATGATGGAGTAATTTATTTATTAAAGGAAGAATCAATTAAAGGATATGAATAATATTAATGTAAATATTATTTGAAATATTGTATACCATACATAAATTTTCTCTTGATATTAGCATTTTATAGATTATTTAATGTAGTTTTTTCAAATGAATCATGTGGTTATGTTTTAAAAATCAAGTATTAAATAGTGTCAAAATTGAAATAAATGAAATTTTAATAGAAATAATATTTCTATAAGGCCCCAACATTAAACAATACATAATCTTGAATAAATTTACTAATTAACATTTAGGATCTTTTCAAGTTTATAGTTTTAGAAAATTATGCCATAACTATTACATTACATCTCAAAAATAACAATTAGGACACTTCAACTCTATCTAAAATTTTCACAATAATAAAACTCTATAAAATAAAACAAGAGTTTTTTTCTTGATATAAATCTTCTTGAATTCTTCCATTCTATTACCCTTCCATATAGATTGTTAAAAACATTTCAAAAACATGGGTTGAACATAAAAAGAACATTAAGGGTTATAAAACAATGAAATAAAACATTAGTATATAAATACATAAAAAATCAATGAAATCATACTTTTCAATATTTAACATACCGCAAAAAATCATTAGATTTGTGAATAAAAATGGAAATCTTAAATCATAAAGGTAGCTTTTGGAATTCATGACATACATACATTGTGTCTTTCATAGCTACGTAGGGAGTTACACATGGAATACCCATCATAGAAGATTCCTTAACTATCTTCGGATAAAACTTAAAGTTTGCCTCCATCATGTTACCCATTTAATTAGAGAGCTATCACGGGCTCACCAACCATAGGTTTATCGCGGAACCACCAATATGCATAAAAAATTCCAAAGAACCATAACATAATCATAACACATAAACAAGCATAATGAAAAGATGACATTTCTATATTGCAATCACTATATATTATTTGAAGATATTGACATAATTATTTTATTCAAAAAGAATATTTTTCAATCAAAGGGTCTCATACCACTTTGAAACTATTAAAAATATTTTGCACTTTAAAACCCTCATGTCCATATAATTAAATCCTTATAATCATTTCTAAAACATTGACCTAAAAGATAAGGATTTAGAACATTAAATATTTTAAACATTTAAAGGGATGTTTTTGTTAAAGAATCCTTTACCACTTGGGTAAATAATGAATAAAAATCATTAAAGAATAACATCAAATAAAAATATAAATATCCTGATAATATAAAAATTAATGATCTAAAATGTCA
This sequence comes from Viscum album, assembly GCA_963277665.1. NCBI lineage: Eukaryota > Viridiplantae > Streptophyta > Magnoliopsida > Santalales > Viscaceae > Viscum > Viscum album. The sequence continues at coordinate 1,811,665,271 of OY728140.1, read as the reverse complement.
AAACGGTTCTATATACACCTTATAGGATAATAAAGGTGAACAATAAAAGATATGCCTCAATGAATGGATATTGAGACATAGTTTCTTTCAAAAATTAAACAGCATAACGAATCACATTAAAATTCAGAAAATGGGTTTTTGGGAGAGAGACGGATCTCTCATCACATGTAAATAAAAGTTATATCAATATGGATTTATAAGAACATCTCCCAACAAAATAAAATGGAAATTAAAATACATAACAAGAAGAAGTCTTTGACTAAAATAGGAGGGTGAAATGTTCCATTACAAAGATCATTTAGTTAATAAAATTGATCAATTATGTGTTTTCACTATAAGTACACATAAATAAATTATAAATAAAATATATGATATCAAACTTAATTTCTCACATAATCATAGAATTACAAAATCAAGAACAAGAAGATCAACCCAAATAATGGAAAATGGTTTAAGAAGTTCCCTTACCTCGTGTCTAGCTTGGCTCGTTTGTTCTTTAATCTATTGAATAATAAGATTAAATTAATCTCTACTTGATTAAGAACCTTTATCAAGTTTATTATTACATTTATATCACTTACTACCAAATTATGAACATTACATAATCATTTAAGTTAATAATGGTCGTTTTGTTGTTATTTGGTACTTCAGTCAAAAATGAACTTCTTATAATTACAAGTCATCCATGTGCTCAAAATTTCATTATATCGAGAATGATATTCATGAATTATATATCATATATATCATATATATCCATAATATATATTTTTATTTATTATATTATATAACATTGGGGGATAATAAATGAAATGCACTGTTCATGGAGACGGTAAGCCTTACGTACGGATGAATGCTAATTTCATTTCTATTTCATATTTAGTGGAATGAAAGAATAATGATAAATAGATATATTATAATTCAAATATAACACCACATATAATTTCATTAAATAAATCCTTTATACATTCCACATATGGTATTAATGAGTCTTATCACTTAGAGGGGGATGTAGTCCGCACTTCCTCAAATGAAATTATCGTATTTACCGAATATGGAAACCATAAAAGTATGCTATAAATAAAAAATTCAAAATACAAGATATAATATAAATATAATATATAACACATATAAATATATTTCCATTATAATGGACACCATGATATGTGGTAGGAGATATTTGAACAATCATCGTTTCGTGAGGCACTAGTTCGTCGTCCACAGAATCAGTATGGTCATATCCGTTAGATAGAGGTCTGTGGATGTGTATATCTTAGAAATATCATGAAAAATCCTAGTATATTTAGGATACTGTTTTTTATAAAATAATGGATTAAATATAGTTTATTAGGTTGGAGAAGGGAAATAAAATAAATGCACTTGAGAGAAGATGTTACATTTAAATCGGGTAACTCCCTTTGGTTTGAACCAAAAGGATTTATTGAATTGCCTTCTGCAAAACTTCAGGATTATAGTTCTAATAGATGGATATTGGGAGATTATTGGAACATATTTAGGATGATATATTATGCTTTATAGGTGTGAGTAATGGGTTATAGGTGATGGCCTTTTAAAAAGGGGGAGTGGATCTTTAGGAATGTTTGAAAGTGTTATTTTTTTATAAAATGATTTTCAATTTAAAAAGGTCCAAAACTCATTAAATTAAAATATAAGATAAATATAATTCTAAATAAAATCATCCAATAATTATTTTACAGTTTTTGGATATTTTTTAATCCTTAACTTTTTTATTTAACCCATTTTTAACTTATATAACTTTTAATAAGTCGTCTTGTATATCCACACTATATGGTTAATATATATACAATAAAATTCCAAGAGACCAAAAATGGATCCATAGTGATATTATTATCTTAATATATGTTATTTGGCATAGAATTATATTTTTCCAAATATTATATCAATTAATAAAATATTTTTGTTTTAAAAACTCATTTATGTCAATTTATATACTATTTATAGCAGGCCTTTTTACAAAATCCAAATCAAATTGATTATTTTAAAACAAAATTCATTAATTTTAAGATAAAAACTCATAATTATCTCAAAAATTCATGGATGGTATATAAGCATTCAAAACAAATTTATTTTAATATTTATAATCTCATTTATTTAAATCATTCAATAAAAATTTAATCACAACCTCATCATTATGTCATAAATAAATTTATTTATTTGATGTCTAAAATTTATAAATAAAAAACCATTATTTAGGAAACTTTTTTATCTTTCTAATAAATATTTATAGTCTAAAATATCACTTAAATAAAACTATATAAAAAATTCCGAAAACATATATGTTTATATTATATTTTCCATAACTTAATATTAATTTTTATAGTGTCAGTTTCACTTACAAGTGGCTACATGGGGTCCCAAAATAGATCCAAGGATGCCAATGGTCAGACATGTTTCATAAAATAGAGTTAGTACATGTGTTAGGGTAATTTAATGTTAATATAATAACAATTTTCACAATTCTTTGACAGATTTACATTTTTACCATGGTAAATAAATTATTTACAGAGGATACTATTTAAAATGTCAAAAATTAAAATTTATATATTGATAGAATTTGGACTTCCTGATTCAAAATATGGAATCCATTTTTTCAAATTAAAAACACATAAGTTGAAAAATTAATTTAAAATTAATTCTCGTTGACAAAACCCAAAAAACGTGTTTTAATGAAATAATAACAATCAAAAGATTGACATTTGTTTATGTCCAATTTCAATGTTAAATTACACTCAATGACCAAAATTGGATTAAGTGGTAAAAATATAATCCAATTACACTTTAAAACCAATAAACATAAAAATATTACTATATAAATATATTATATTTAAAGGTATTTTTGAATTAAAAATGCAGTATTTTTCACTATTCATGAAAAAATAAAATTTATTAAAAAAATACCAAAAAATTACCCAATGTAAATTTTTATGTCCCACTTCTAAAGAAGTAGTTTATTTTATCATATGTAACATATAAAAGTGACATAATCTATATTTAAAAGTGGTTCTACATCAAAAGGTTGTAAAATGACCTTTTAAACATATTAGAGTTTTTCATGCTTAAAATCGGATTCTTTCTCATTTTAAGCCTCTAAATTTTATTAGATAAATGTAAATAAATTTAAGAAAATTTTATAATCATATTCTAGTCTGTTCTATTGATTCATGTCAGTTCTATGGCTAGGAGTAACTACTGTTTTAAAAAATATTATATTTTTTCAGTATGACTCAGCCTTGTGTGCAACATAAGATTCTGGAGAAACCCGTTTTTTCATGTCGGGTACGCCATAAAACATATAATCTCCTTTAAATTAAAATTAATATTTATTTCACTGATATTAATTAATATGAAAATGTCATCTTCTTTATTTTCCTAGGATATTACATCCTTCCCCGATTTGTGGAACTATGTCCTCACAATATTAAAATTAAGCCTAAAAACATCTGTAAAAGTCCCACATAGGAAAAGAGTCATTAAAACTGTCACATTAAGAGAGAGATATATAAGTATAAAGGTAACCATAGATAACACATACTAGGGTTCAATTTAGGAAAACATAGATATGGAAGAGAAACTAAGTGTCATGTTCTGATGGATAGTGATTGAAATCATGATCAAGAGAATGTTAACCATCAGAAAACCAAAAAAATGTGATTGGTTAAATAGTCATTGTTTTACTAGTAGGAAAAGTAAACGGAAAACATTTCTATTTTATGTTCTCTTTCATAAATTTGGAGAATTTAATTATGAGTTTGACTAAAAATATAAGGAAATATAGTTACTTATCATGAAGAGTTTCATTCTTTAATATGTTTCTACCAAAAACTCATCTATTTAGAAAACGATGAGTATTCAAGATGAATTGGTCACAACTGAAGAATTTAAATCAACTTATATAGAGTCACATAACCCACAAAAGATGAACCATATAATTCCCTTATCTTTATACATTATCCAAAACCAAAATGGTTAGTACAAGATAAGATAATCCCAAAAAAAGGATAATATTTAATAAAAAAAAGAAATAAAACTCTTAATCTCCAAAATTGAACAAATATTACCCAATTCTCAACAAAGACCATTAAATAAATAATTGTCTTTAAAATTCTCCAAAATAATCCAATCTATGTTTGAAACCCAGAATTCGGAAGGATTTAACCACATAGTCTTCCACAAAAATAATAACATTTATCTCCAAATAACATCGGTTACTCTTAATATCTCATACTCAAAATTAATTAACCTAATCACATATTCTCTATGATTGGTTAATTGTTTCCATAAATAACCCAAATCTTTATATGTCCACAATAAAAATAAAGATTCTTCCAAAATAAAATTTCAACCACTACTCCACAAATGAAATCCCATAGTATTCTATTTTCCTAAGGCATATACTGTTCCCAAAAGAGAGAATGTATTCCAAAATAACATTTAACATGTAATCACCGAATCATTTTCCTATAATAATTATATCTATCTGATAAAATAAAAGCTCCTAAAATCAAATTATTCGTTATCCACAAAATCATCTAACTAAAAAGAATAAGTCATTCTAATCAGCGGCTTCACGAAGGCCAATGGTTGGCGATGTGCCCTTATCGCCCTTTGGTTGCGTATTTGATTTCTAAAGCCTTGATGGAGGTGATGGGTTGTCACCCATCTTGTATGTTTCACATTTTTATAAAACTCAAAAATAACCCTAAAATTATTTATCCTCAATGGATTTCTTATACCTCTCATTTTCATCCCATATCATAATGACCTCAATATCTTAATTCATGAGGTCTTGTATATATTGACACTTTTTACCTCCATAAAATAACACTATTCCCAATGAAAGAACATTGTACCTTGATTATGGTGTCCACCTAGTTTAACATAACATAACATGGTTATATATTTATTATGAATTAAAATTACATAAGCAGTGACCAATGTCATGGAAATAAAAAAAAGGGCCTATAGAGGCCAAAAGTAATGATGTCCAAGATGATCCCCTCATATCTGGTTGGCCCCCTCTATACTTAGTTGAAAAACAGTTGAAATGAAAAATATGCTACAACCCTGGTCTGCCACCATCATGAAGGTCAAATGGTCTGCTACCTTATTTTCGTCACTCCACATGTGGAGAACCTGGTCATTCTTGTTCCTGAGTATGGATGTGCATCTCTTGATGATATAAGAAATCTACCAAGGAGAGGAGGTAAATCCAAGCAGGGAATCATGAATGATTTTGGAGTCCTTTTCCCCTTGATGAAGTGAAATCCCCTTATCCATGCATACCTCTAGTCCCATGAACAGCTCCATAGCCTCTGACTAGATGGAACTCCCCACCCCATAGTATGCAGAAAAGGTATTTAAGACACTGCCCCTATGATCCCGGACCAACCCCCCCCCCCCCCCCATGCATGATACTCGTAACACACGACCCATAACAATTCAGTATGAGACCCCTTGTAGGTAGTTTCCACGACACCTAGTGACCCCTCAGCCCACTTCAACTTTACTACAATGATGAAGCAGCCCCCAAAGAGCCCTTAGAGATGAGCATCTCACTTCTTCTTACTTCAATGGACTAAATCAATAGGTAAGGATCACGTACGAGAAATCATTGATCTCCTAGAGGAATTAACATCATTGAATCTGGCTTTATTGCGGGCCTTCAATATAAATCAACATCCATCACTGAAGATCAATGATCATGCCCAGCATTCCAGTCCCAAACCAATCACTCCACGAAACCATCTGTCCAGAAATGAAGTCCCCAAAAAGGTAGGGGCAAGGATACCGGTGAAACCACTAAAAATATCCAAACATCTATATCTCATTCTACTGCCAAGAAGAGGTGATCAGAGGACTCCTCCATATGCGCCTTGCAACAGTGGAACCTAGAGGCCATGCTAACCGACATTTAAATCATGTTATCATCTGTAGAAACCACGTGATTCATGAACCTCCAGGTAAGAAAGTTTCACTTATTTAGGCTCCTCTCACACCACACCACACAATTCCAATTGACACATTTCTCGTGGGGGGGGGGGGGGGAATGCACCGAAAATCCTTCGAGGAAAAAGTCCCTACCGCCAAATTAGTGAATACACAAATATCATGCTCTGAGGATAGCGTGATAAGATCCATCACCACTTGCTGCTCCGCATTCAGAAATGTACTAGTAAAACTATGGTACAAATAGGCCTCTTGAAAAGAGATCAGTGGGGAAGGAAATCCTCAAATGCCAATGATGGCCCTCACCCAGTTTGGGTACTAGAAGAAGAGGTATCCCCTCCACACAATCCACTAGGAATGATATCGAATGGTTGGAATAATATAGTGAATCATAGACCAAAATGGAGATTCCTGACCACCATCCCACTCAAACCCTCTACTCTAGGAGGACATAATTTTCCCCAAAGCTTGCGCTCTTCCACCACCTCCCAAGCAAACTTTAAATTCAATCAATGAACTGAATCAACCAGACTCTGAATGTTGATCCAGCCTTCATAAATTGGCCCCACCAGCCTCCTCCATAAAGCCCAATGATGATTCCCCTCAGCCTGAGAATTCCAAATAAAATTTTCCATAGTCTTGTAAATGGATGAGAGAACTCCTTTCGGAACTATGGAAGCCAAAATAACTTGTATAGGAATAGATGAATGAACATTATTGACCAACGTAATCTACCCTCCAAATCAGAGAAATTGGTTATTCGAGTTAAGAACTCGACTGGTGATCTTATTCACAATCCCATCACAGTCACGAACCCGGATTTGGCCCGGGGAAATTGGAGACCCATGATAGGAAAAAGTAAATGAACCCCTCTACATTCCCAACTTATTGTATAGGGACACTTCCTGATGGTTGTTGCATTTGGCTAAGAGATAAAGGAAGATCTTGGATTTGTTAATGATAAATCCACTCCAAAGACAATATTCATCCAAAATTTTGGATAGCCTGCCCAACGATCTTCTATTGGAATTCATAAGGATGAGAGATTCATCCCCAAACCTAAGATGGGAAACATAAGGATGACTCTTTTGCCTATGAAATGGATAAAGGTACCCCAAGGGAATATTTCTATTGATAAGTCAACAGAAAGTGTCTTGAAAAATAATAAAAAATTATAGGGAAATAGGGTCCCCCAGCCTGAGACCCCGGGAAGGCTTGAAAAACCCATGGGTCTTGCATAGAAAGGACACAACCATCCATGAATAGTTGAAGCATCTGAAAATGATATCCACCGCCCAAGGATAGAGGAACATACCTGACAAAACCCTATTTATAAATCCCCATTTCTTCCTATCATAGGCCTTATTCATTTCCAGCTTAAGGGCCATATTAAATCCATGGGTTTTATTGTTGATTTAAGGAATCATTTCTTGAGCCAAAGCCACCGCCCCTAGAATCGACTAGCCCTTGGAAAAACCATGTTTTTCTAAATATATCCACTAGGGAACCAGAAAGGATAACCTATAATTAACAATGATTGACAAGATTTTGTAGGAAAATTTCCACATACTAACTGGCCTGTCATCATGAATGGACGACAGGTCTTTGATCTTGGTTAAGAGAACTAGGGTAGTGCCGCTCGTCACCAGAGGGATAGATCCACCCCAAAAGAAGTCCTGGATGGCAGAGATGATATCATCCTTGATCACATCCCAATACCTCCAATAGAACGATCTTAGGAAACCATCATGAACTAGATCACTTTCCGGGTTGAGCCTTATAACAGCAGAAAAAACCACATTCTCATCAGGAATCACTTCCCGCACTGCATTGACTTGCCCAGACATTATGATAGGGATCCCTTTCAAAATATCAAAATTACCACTTGGGTACCCATTAGGTAGTGCCTGATTGGGACCCACAAGAAATTTACTAAAAAAGGAAATGTTCATGCCCCCAACGACATTCCTATCTCCTAAGAAAGAGCCATCATCAAGCCTAATATTGGGATTCGCTGGCCTTCTTCTCTCCTTCATATAGATGTGAAGGTAAAAAGAGTTTTTGTCCCATTATTTAATCCACTTCACCCTCACACACACCCTTTCTATGCATTCCTGCCTCAGCACCAACTCCTCCAGAACAAATATCTTGTTTGAGATATCCTTAATGATTGTGTCATCCCATTAATACTTAAGGTTTAGTTCTAGGTACTCAACTTCCATCTCTATGGTGTCAAGGCTTGTTAAAGATGTGGAACTCCCTTCTCCCAACATTGTATGCTTTGTTTAGGTCGTATCAATATGTTGTGCAAGGCCACCCAAAAAAATCCATGAGACAGGGCCCTCCAAACCTCACTAACTAGGTGGTGATAACCAGGGGATCCAATCCAATGGGCCCTAAAGTGAAAACACTCACAACCATCTTGATCGGGAAGCATATATATCAATAGGGGAGAGTGATTAGTGATACCCCGAGTGAGTTGGGACACCATGGTGATAAGAAATTTCTAGATTCCATTTAAGTTGGATAGACACCTATCCAACTGGCACCAACATCTACAACCCCATTTCTGATTATTACACCAGATGAATCTAACTCTGGAATAACCCAAGTCTAGAAGACCCTTTTACGCCATAAATTGCACAAAGCATGAGGTGGATGGATGAGGAAAGACACCTCTTTATTTCTTCTCCTATGGATCTCTGATAACATTGAAATCTCTACCCACAAACCAAGGGTAATCTCCCATGTCAAAACCATAGAGGTCCTACTAGAGAACTTCTCTATGTTGCACATCACAGATCTCATACACTAAAGAAAGGAAAATAGATTATATTCCTATGGATGCTTTAACAGTAATAAAATGATTGATAGCCTGGATAAAATAAATCAGCACCTCTTCCTTCCCAAAAATCCATATATGATGATTGGTCAGATCTGCATGAAATCCCCACATAATACAAAATTTTTGAGTGAACTCCCATAACTTTTTCGGGTGTTATTTGTGATCCAAAATAGTGGAAATACATGACTTTTGTTTCTTCACCTTTGTAGGTAAGAAATATGACTTCAATAGAGCCCCTAGGCCATGATAATTCCAAATGATGATCTTAATCATTGACACAGAGATGGCCTGGTAGTGCCCCCAGGCTCATTGGGCACATTTCAAGAAGGATAACCACACCCTAGAAATAATATAGATTTATCCATTGTATATACCCCCGTGGTCGGGGAAGGTATGAGTTTTCTTGGAGAGGCCGAGAGAGAGCAACTCCTCTGTGGCAGTATTCTCGCCGTACTTGGGTGGAGAACTGATCATGGGAAGTCAACACTGGAAAACCCAGGCCCTCATACAAGCCTCTTACTGTAGCCTCCTGTTGTTGGAACTACTTCTATTGAACCATAGCTGAAGCACTCCCACCATCGTCTTCCAAAAATTACACATTTGGGGAATTAAGAACTCTTGGGGGGGACATCACTCCTGGCCTCAATCAAAAAGGTGCATGCAGATTCAAGCAGACCAAACCCCATAAGTAGCACCACCTTTTCCCCAAACATTGAAGCCAACTGGAACACTTAAAACACTGAGAAAGAGACCTAGATAGCCGGAAGGGGAACTGAGATGAACCCAAAAAAGTAGGATAGATGAGGTAGAGGAAGATATGGAGTCACCTTTACCAAGGAAAAACTTTTAGGATCCAGATCCATGATATAAGATCAGTGCACGGATAACAAACTAGGAGCTAAAACACCCTAAGAGATGCCCCCCAGGCCATGGGCAAACAAATTGGCGACAACATCACGCTGAGCGCTATTCTGATCGACGGGCATGGCAGACCCAGACAAGGGTTGTGGCATAGCCAACACTTCTAGAATTCTAGGTGTTGGAAATGCCCGTCAAAAACCCTTTTTCATGCCATTAATCCACACCATCACTGAGTTCCCCTGGAGAGAGTAGTGGGAATAGAAACGAGGGATCACAGGGTAGATGATATCTTGATTCGAATATTAGGACTTTCCCCCTTTCAGAGAGATTTTGTGCAAGAGAGGTAGAGCGGGATCTAGCTCCACACAAATATGTGCTTCCCAAACATCTGCACTTCACTGAGTGCTATCATCCATGAAAAGGAAGCTAATGAGATAATATATGATATCATTGAGTAGGGCACCATTTTGAAAAGGCAGTGGAAGCCCTGACAGTGAGATCCACACAGCCGCAAGAGAGATTTTCTTTCCTCTGTGAACCTCCAGCAATAATCTTGAAAAATTGAACCTCCATCGCCTCCTGAGATGAGGGGCCTTACACTGGGCATGCAAAAAGTCTTCCTCAGAATCCAAGATCAAGAAGAAGGCGTTTTGAGGAATAGCCAAAACATGTGCCAGAGACTCAAGGCCCCTAGAAAACAAAAAATTCATGAACACCGAGAGAGGCGGCTTCACTGACCCAAACCAAGAAAAAAGGTTCCATCTGAGGTAGGCCATTGCTTCATCGAAGGTCGTCATCATGAACTCCAAGACCAATACAGAAGCGTCCCACAGATCCAACGCTGCCACCAGAGAAACCTCCGAGAAGCCACCACACGCATTCCCCCAGAAGGACCACAAAGGGCCTTATTCATGGATGGTGCCACACTACAACCCCCTGAAGGAAGACCATGTGTCGAAATAGAGGAGTGCAATGCATCAGTAGACAAATAAGGAACAGAGTTGAAGGATTCCAACACCACAACCCTAGCCCATGTGCCGCCATTTGGGGTTTCAATAGTAGAGAGAGTTTGAAAAGATATGGGAGTGAACTCCATCGCCTCATCCACCCAGTTTCATCACCATAATATTCACGTAGATTGGTGGTCCATGCATTGGATCAATGATTTAGAGATCCCACAAAATCATCTTCTTCCTTTATCTATATACACCTATTACATCTTGGGTCATATGGGTGTTCACATAAAAATAGTTTCGGAAAATAATCATATATGATATAAAATTTCAAAACATCTGATAAAAAAAATTATAAATAAATCGGGCTAATTTTGAGGGGAAACATTCAATAAATGGTCATTTTAAAATACCATAAGTCTATGATAAAATTCTATAATTTAAAAGAAAATATAAATAGTTTTCACATGGGTCTTCTTCTTTAGAACCTTTTTCAAAATCATAATATGCTTCAAAATCAAATGATAAGGTAAAATATTTGAAAATCCCTTGATAATATGTAACTTTCTTCAAAATATGTGAATATTAGAAAAATATGATTTGATTAAGTATAACCCATGATACATGATGGTATCGAGGTATGGCTGACATGTTTGATATCTCAAACAATTTCTTGTAAGTGATTTGTTTGTAAGAAAATGTTTTAGATTCATCTGGACCTGACTTTGCAATAATAATTGCAATAATGTCATCATAAATAGATAGTAGTGTCATTTCAGATCCACCTCCTTCCATTTATAACAGACATTACTTGATCTAAATAAGATATAAAATAAATATTTATCTTAAATATTATACATAGAGACTAACTATGTGTCTAACAAAATATCTTAATTCGTAATTTTGTCTAAATCGACCTCTCATACCAACTATAAGGCTCCAACCTTAAACATTACATAATAATTAATTATGTTAATAATTCACATTGAGAATATTCTAAGGTTTAGAGTTTTATACAATTAGGTAGTTACTATTACATTTCATTTCAAAAATAACAATTAAGACACTTCAACTCTGTCAAAAGTTTTCATAATAATAAAACTTCTTAAAGAAAACAAGAGTTCCTTTCTTGATATAAATCTTCCTTAATTCTTATTTTCTCTTACCCTTCCTTACACCTTGTGGAAAAAAATTCAAAAACAAGGGATGAGAATAAAAATCTCAATAAGTGTTATAAATCAGAGAAATAAAACATTAGTTCATAAATTCTTACAAATCAATGAAATCATACTTTTCAATATTTAACATACTATAAAAAATAATAAGATTTAGGAATAATGCAAGAAAATCATAAATCACAAATTTAAATTCTGGAATCCATAACATACATACGTTTTAGCTTTCAAAGATATCTAGGGAGTTACATTTGGAATACCCATCATAGTATATTCCTTAAATCTCTTAGCAGAAACCTTAATGTTTACCTCTGTTACGTTACCCAATGCATTGGAGAGCAATCTCAGGCTCACCCACCCTAGGTTTATCATAGAACCACTTGTATGAATAAAAAATGCCCAAAAACCAAAATATAATCATAACACATGATCAAATATAAAGGAAAGATAACATTTCCATATTACAATCATAATATATCATTTCAAGATATTGACATAATCAGTTCATTCAAAAAGAAGACTTGTGAATAAAAGTGTCTCATACCACATTGAAACTTTTGAGGGGATTTTACACATTAAATCCCTCATTTACATATAAATAAAACCTTAAAATCAATTCTAAAACATGGACATTAAAGAGAAGGATTTTGAAAATTAATTCTTCAAAACGTTTCAAACGACATTTTAGGGAAGGAATCCATTACCACTTTAGAAAATCATTAATAAAAATCAAAAAATAATAACATCAATAAAAACTATATATATCATGAGAACATATAAATTCATGATATAATGTATGAAAAGGGTTGTATATATTGTTTATAGGATAATAAATGCGCACTATATCATGGTGTGCCTCAATAAAATGATATTGAGACAGAGTCCCTTATGAAACTTCAGAAGACTAAAGGTGCCACATTAAAATTAATAGAATGAGTTTATGGGAGACAAAAGGGTCTATCATCACTTGGACATAAAAGTTACCGAAATATGGATATTTAAGAACAAATCCTAACATAAGAAAATGGAAATTAAAATACATAACAAGAATAAGTCTTTGACTAAAAGAGGAGGGTAAAATGTTCCCTTACAAAGATCATTTTTTAAATAAAATAGATTGATTATGTGTATTCACTATAAGTAAACATAAATAAATAATAAATATAAGATATTATATCAAAATCCATTTAACACATAATCATATAATGAAAAAATCATGAATCAGAACACCATCCCAAAGAATAGAACATTGGTTAAGAAGTTCCCTTACCTCGTGTCCGAGTTGACTCGTTCATTCTTTAATCTCCTGAATAATATACTAAAGTTGATTTATACATGATTTAGAACCATTTTCAAGTTTATTATTTCTTTTATATAATTTATTGCCACATTATAATCATTATATAATCATTTTTGTTAATAATAGTCATTTTGTGGAAATTTGGCACTTGAGTAAAAAATGAACTTCTTTTAATTACAAGTCATCCAGGTGGTAAAAATTTAATTATCTCCAGAATGATATTCATGATTTAGATATCATATATATCATATATATCCAGAATATATATATGTATTTATATTAGTGCATAATATCTGGAGATATGAAATGAAATACACCGTTTATGGGGATGGTAAGCCGTATGTACGCATGAACGCTACTTTAAATTCTATTTTTTATTTTGTGGAATGAAAAAATATTGATACATAGGTATATTATAACTCCTATATAATATCATATATAATTTCATTAACTCTATACTTTATTCATTCCATGTATGCCATGAATGATTCATATCACTTTGAGGGGAAGGTAGTCTACACTTCCTCAAATGAAATTACCGTATTTACCCATTATGGAAACCATAAAGGTATAACATAAATGAAAAATACCGAATCATAGAGAAAATAAAAAGATAATATATATCACATATAAATACACTTTAATCATAATGGTCACCATGGGAGGTAGTAGGAGATTGAACAATCATCGTTTTGTGATGTTGTAGTTTTCCACCTAGAGAAACAGTATATTCATATACATTAGAGAGAGGTGTGTGGATGTGTAGTTATAATAAATCACATAAAAACAAACTATTATATTGAGGATACTAGTTTTTTATAAAATAATGTAATAAAGAGTGTTTAGGGGGCTGGAGAAGGAAACTAAAAGAAAAGAACTTGAGAGAAGATGTAACCATTAAATCAGGTAACTCTCTCTGTTTGGAACCAAAAGACTTTATCAAATTTCCTTCTATCCAAAGTAAGTCTTATAGGTGGAATAGAGGAATGTTGGGAGCTTATAGTAGAAGTTTTTGGACAAGACAAGGGGAATGAGATGTGTGGGTAATGGGTTATAGATCATGGAATTTTATAAAGGGGAGGAGGGGATCTTTATGAAAGTTTTAAAGTATTATTTTTTTAAAATTATTTTCAGTTTAAAAAGGTCCCCAACTCATTAAATTAAAAGATAAGATGAATAAAATTAAAAATAGAATCATCCAAAAATAATTTTATAGGTTTTGGATATTTTTTAATCCTTATCTTTTTTTACCCTTTGTTAACTTATGTAACTTTTAACATGTCTTCTTGTATATTCACAAAATATGGTAAATATATTTAATATAAATTTCCAAGCATCCCAAAATGGATCATTAATGAATGTTTTTTCATTAAATATGTCAGTTGGACGAATATTATATTTTTAGGATTATTATATCAATTATTAAAATAATATTTGTTTTAAAACTCATTTATGTCAATTTATATACTATTCATATTGTGGTTTTTTTTAATAAAAAAACATGATTATTTAGAAAAACCCTCATTAATTTAATGATAAAAAGTCATAATTATATATAAAATTTGTGGATGTCATAAAAAGTTTGAAAATAATTTTATTTTAAAATTTATAATCTCGTTTATTTAAAACATTCATTTAAAAGGTGATCACTACATCCTCATTGTGTCACAAATATATTTATTTATTTGATGTCTAAAAATTATATATAAAATACCATGATGTATGAAATATTTTCATGTTCCTAATTAATATTGATAGTCGAAATGGTCCCTTAAATAACCCTACATAAAAATAGTTTTACAAAATCATATTTTTTTATGTTACATTTTCCTTAACTTTTAATTAATTTTTATAAAGTGTCATTTTCACTTACAAGTGGCTCAATTGGGTCCCAAAATAACCCAAGGATTCCCATGGTTAGATATGTATCATCCAATAGTATTAGAACACGTGTTAGGATAATTTAATATTATTATAATATTATTTTTTACCCTTATTTACCATATTTACCTTTTAACCATGGTATATAAAATATTTACTGATGTTACTATTCATAATGTCTAAAAAAAAGTTACCTATTGACAAAATTTGAACCTCCTAATTAAAAATATGTAATCCATTTTTCAAAATTCAAAATACAGAATTTTTAGAAATTGATTTAAAATTATTTCCTATTGTCAAAACCAAAAATTGTGTTTTTAGGAAATAATAACTATCCAACGATTGACATTTTTTTATATCCAATATGAATGTGAAATTACTTCCAATGACCAAAATTGGATTAAATATTAAAAAATATAATCCAACTAAACTTTAAAACCAATAAAAAGAACAATCTAACTATATAAATAAATTAGACTAAAAGGCAGTTTTGAATAAAAAATACAGTATTTTTCACTACTCATAAAAAATGAACTTTATCATAAAAAAACCAAAAATTTACCCAAATTAAATTTCAATTTCCCTCTTCTAAATAAGAAATTTATTTTTTCAACTAGAACATATAAAACTGACAATAACTAGATTTAAAAGGGGTTCTCCATCAAAAGGTGGTAAAACGACCTTTTAAAAATATTAGAGTTTTTCATGCTTAAAATAAGATTCATTCTCATTTTAAGCCTCTAGATATTATTGGATAAATGAAAATATATTTAACAAAATTGTATAGTGATTTTTTAGTTAGATTCGTTCATTCCCACCAATACAACAGCTAGGTGTTAACAACCATTTAAAATAATATTACATTATTATTTATCAGTATGACTCAGCCTTGTGTGCTAAATAGAATTTCGAAGAAACTTGTTGTTGTATGTCAGGAACTCCATCGAACATAGTATCCCCTTTAATGTAAATTTTTTATTTAATTAACAAATACTAATAAATATGAAAATTTCATATTCTTTATTTACCTAGGATGTTACAATTTCAATAAATGATATAAAAGTCATAAAATATATAGTTTAGCCAAATAACATTGGAAGCGATAAATATGTCATAAATGATCCAATTGGGGATCATTTTGAATTTTATAGTAACTATATTAACCTTATAGTATAAAAATACATGTCAAAATGGTAAAAGTTAAACTATTAAACTATGGGATAATTATAAATGGTAAGGTTAATTTTGTGACCTAAACTTGTATAAAAATAATTTTTTCATAGGATTTCTACCCATTATCATCTTAGACATGAAATAACTCACTTTGGAGTTATTTGAAACAGAAAATAAATTTATAATAAATTATTACTTTTCTGAAATTTCCTAATGTTCCCCCCTCCCTTATAAAAGTGAACCTCTCTTTATATTTAATTCACACATATAAATCCCTTTAATTCATCCAAAAACTATCCATTTACACTTTAATATTCCCTCACATCATTCTAGACACTATACTTGGATCATAAATCCAACATAAGGATTATTTTCTCAGAAATAAAAAGGAGACACTCGAAGAATAAGAGTTTCAGACACGTATAGAGGGATTAAAACCTATAGTCAGGTTTAATTTCATAATCACTTTATGATCTGGGATTGATTTTATGTTAGAATTTATTGTGAATTTTTTTATCATCCATGTACATTTTTCTTAAAAATGTATTTAAAATTATTATCTAAAAATTTTTAATGTCAATTTTACCCATGTTTGACTTTTTATAAAATGTTTTAAAATAAATATTTCTGATGTTTTCCAAGGGAGGTACATTATGAAATTTTCAACAAAATAAGGAAATAAATTTTTTAAATTCTATGGAACGAGTGTCTATTTCTACCATGATGACATCTTAACACTTTTAGTCTTCCCTTATAGGAATATAATGTTATTTTTAAAAATAATTTTTTTTAAATGTGCTACTATTTCATGATTTAAAATTAAAAAGGGATTTTTATCCCAAAGAGTTTTAATTATTTTATTAAATTATGTTCTTTTATTTTAGCATGATATATTGGATTTTATTTTTAATTAGGTTGTATTTATTATGATACAATATTACATGTTGTTTTCAATGGTTTATGATATGTTTTATGATGGATGTTCTATTTAGATACGATTCATGGATTATGGTTAATGTATTATAATTTCATATTCTAGTTTTAAAAAAATGTTTATTTTTCTAATATTTTCCCTCATTAATATGAGTAATTTATTAGACATATTAAGTGATGGGTGGGGCCCTCTATAGCACCCTGATTCATTGATATGTCTCGTGAGATGAAATTAGTTGGGTATAAGCCCTTCAAATTTGATTCCAAGAACATTTAAATTATTAGGATGATAGATCATGACCCAAATCATACAAGTTTCTAACCAGAGAGTTAATCTGTCATGAGTACAGATCATGAAAGTAGTTATCTCTTCGTGAGGATAGATCTTGACACAAATCAGATGGGTTTATACCCATTGACTTAAACAGTCATGATCATAGATCTTGATAGTAATAATAATGGGTATATATCATGATAGTGCAGACATCTAGCATTGTGTATTCCCTCATTATGAGATTAATAATTAATATTAATTATGATTATTTGACTTTTATAATATCCATTTGATTGATTAAATTGTATTATTTGATTTATTATTTCCAAATTATATTGATGATTATGTTTAATGGCTTGGGTTTTAGTTTTATAACTTTCCTTAAAAGATCATGATTATTTATGATAGCTTCCTCTATATTTTTACCTTTAGTGAGCATATAAACTAACCCATATCTTCTTTCTATTTTTTCGTGATTATAAGAAGTTTCTAACTATTTATATCAAGGGATAAGATTAGATAATTATGGATTTATCTAAGAATTATCTAGGATTCATTTTAGGTTTTGAGTTATAATGTAAATTTCATGAATGAAATATATTTTCCAAGACTACTAAATGGATCGGTACTGGAGTATTTCATTCCACATAATCATGTCAATATATTCAAATAATCTACTACCTCCATGAATATGTAGTTTGGGCATTACAGTTGGTATCAGTGGAAGTTTAACAACACACATTCAAATTTTATATAGAAAACATTTAGTCGATATCATAACCCTAAGATCAACTTTGACGATAATTAGAGGGAAAGAAATCATATAATTTTTTTAATTTAGAGATAATGTGGGTAATCCCAGAAAACAAAATATCTATGTACGGATACTTCAAGTGGTTGTGGTTTTGGAACAGGTGTACCTAGGATTAATAACTCATATAATGTGTTCTGGGCATGACATGGGGTAACCTGGTACACAACAATTGACCTTACTGCGCACGAGTTTTGAAACTCTCATGGGATATTTTTATGATAATTCAAATTTTCATTGCCAACCATTATAAAGGTTTTATGATTAAATATGTCCCTAAAGAAACAATTTTTATATTTAAGAGATTTTATATGCATAAAATTTTCAATTTATTTTATGTGTCATATAAGTTTAGAATAATGTATTATGATTCATAACCCAATATAGTGTATGCCACTATTCAAAAATGGTGTCAACTAGTAGGAATGGAAACCATATCAACACACATAATCCATGAGGGGATTTTCCTCAAATGGAAGATAATGATAGTGGAGGTGAAGAGAAAAATGGTAATGAACAACTTATAACCATACCAGGATAGATGACTCTGGATATGAATGTTAACCATACCCATTTTGGGAACCCTGATCCAAAACGCAGAGAATAAATGTAAAACCGCTTCATGATACCACAACATCCTATATTCAATGGAACTACAGAACCATTTGAGGCTGAAAATGGATAAGTTCCTTAGAGAAAATATTTCTTCCTTTGGGGAGTAAAAAAAGGGAAAAAGAAGTCATGGATATATTTCACCTTTTTGGGGATACAGAACAATAGTGGCTAGAATTTCAAAAAAATGATGATGAAGAAGTATAAAATATAGAATATAGGGACTTTAAATATATTCTATAGAAAAAAAATCATTCTTCATGATCAACAGGATGATATGAAATGGAAAATTATGAGTCTTTGGAAAAAATGGAACGATAATATTATAATGTATGAGGATAACTTTACAAGAATAGAAAGGCTTGTTACAAATTATATACCTAATCCAAGGATTAAGATGGATTGTTTATTTGTTAGATTAAATACAATTATATAAAATTATTTGGTTTCCTAAATAATCTCATAATATGAATATATAGTCTCATGTGCTATGATGATAGAGAAATAAGTTTCTAAGTCATACAACACTAACGGAAAGAAATAGAAAATGAGAATGGTGGAACTAGAGGAGGATAATATAAAAGGCAAAGAATGATGTTTAAATATGTAATAATTCTGCAAAGAAACACCTTTGTACATTCTTGTATGTAATTATATATTGTTACATGTGAGGAGATAATGGTCACCAGACTCATGATTGTAAGGGAAAGAAAGATGCTATAAATGTGCAATGTTATTGTCACGAACCAATATAGGTTGTCATCCAAACTGGTGACTGACCCAGTCTTCAGTACGATATTAAAGGAATTCCCTATCCCCATAGGATATCACAAGTGATCAGATATCGTAAAAATATTTTTGAATGATTTACCAATGTTTAGAAATATTAAAAAACAAATCATAATAAATAAACTTAATATATAAATTTCAAACCAAACAATCCATAAACAAAATTCAAAATAAAATTAAATAGTTTTATACAAATCCCAAGAGGCACAAAACTAAAACATGAAACATGTCCAACTAAAAAACCACCACATGATGAAGGGACGTCACCGTCAATCCATCTCCACAACACCGCACCACAAAAGGAAGCTAGCAACCTGTACCACTATCTATAAAGACCATGACCTTACATGTTTCATACATTACAATGTCTACTTACACCCAAAGGTATAAGTAGGGTTTGAGATGTATCCCAATAGGGTTCCACCCAAAAATATTCCATGTGATAAACTTTTTTAGAAAGAAAAACACGTATGCTTCCATAAACAGGAAATGAGAGTAACAATTTCTAAGAGATAATTATTCAAATGAAAAAATGTTTTCAAGAGGGAAACTTTAAAGAATGTGAAATCTTAAATAAATGAAACGTGCTTCTGAATTTTCCATCCAAACACATTGTATTCTAATGGTATGTACAATTTAATCAACGATCACTATTCAAGGGAATCACCCATAGGAACTAGCTTTCTATGAGGCCCTAGGTACATCATATCTCAATGAAATATGTCTCTGAATAACTACCAATTACATTATCATGCTTGATACACTAGGAGGGGACAAACTAATTGACTTTTTCTCTCTATCCAATAATCATTATTTTGTTAGTGTATTCATTATCAATCTTTCTAAGTGAAACCAGGACTAGGACACTTCTGAATCACTAGCATACTAGTCCTAGTCCATCCACCGAGATACTTGGGCTACCCATTTGTGCTCAATCATGTTTTTCATGTTATTAAATACCATTTTCACATCAAAAACCCATCTATAAATCACACACACACAAAAACATTACCCCAAACATGTTCCACTCCATCAATGGAGTTTATTAAACTCAATTAAAATTTTATAAAAGAACATATAGAGGTTTTAAAAGGATTTTCAAACAAAATTCATTCAAAATCCATTTTTAAAGACAAACTCAAAAAAATACCATACCAAAAAACAAAAATAATCCCTAACACCCATTAATAAATCAATTTCATGAATCAAAAAATATTACCAAATGTTACAACATGGAATACACATGAAAAACACCAAATTCAATATTGAATGCATCATTAAAATTAATCAATTATTCAATGAATCCAAAAATGGTTTTCGTACCACAAAAAAAATTGATGACAAACAAGATAAATAGGTTAATAATGTAAGATAAAGTCATTATAGATTGTTATCACATGGAACTATTAATCTTTACGGTCAAAAAACTCAAACATTCATGTGAAACATCACCCGTACCACATCCGCACCAAAATGGAGTTAAAAAAACCCCAATATAGAACATTAAACCAAGAAAATTAATGTTAAACCCTAGGGATGAGACCCAAGTTGCCTTAATTTTATAACTTCAGGATGTACGAAACCAATCCTAGATAGAAGGAATAAAACTATTAAATACTCACTTACATGATGTAGTATATAGATCCCCCGCCAAACACCCCTTTAAAAATGGGTTCCAAAGGAGAATGAAAGAGATTAGAATCCTTTTATGGCTAAGATAGTATAATGGGTAAAGAATGGGGAACATTAGGTTAATTTTAAAAAGAGAAAATTGGTTTAAAAATTTACCTAGACATTGTGCACGGTTTGTCTGCCTGGTTTAGAAAACCATGTGACCTAACTGTGCACCCAGTTCTGTCCACACAAAATTTACCATTTCTCTCAAAAATCAAGGGGGGTTCTAGGGGAAATGATTCTTTAGGATTAGGAGAAAAAATACCTGAAAATATGGACATGTTTGTGGAAATTATCCACACCATGAAAATATTCATCCCCATAATTTCAACATGATGCATGATCTGAAAACAAGAATGGGTACTCTTGCTCAACCCATGACTTCTGATCAAATGTCTTGTTTACATCATTAATGTGCTTCCAAAGGACCCAGACCAATGGAACAGACATTCCCCAAGTAACATACTATTGGGAATCCAGTACTCGCATCGTCCATTCAAACACAAATAAATCAATCTCTATATCAAACTCCTTCCAATTCAACACATGAGACGTATCTGTATTGTACTTATTCAATCGGGATAAATGGAGTACGTCATCAATAGATTTCAATTGAGAAGTCAATTCTAACCTGTATTCCACCTTTCCAATCTACATGGTGATCTCAAAAGTTCTAACATACCTTGGAGTTATATGTCCCTGCTTTCACAAATGATGATGGCCCAAATGAGGTTCCACCATCAAGAAAACCATATCACCCATAGATAGCTCATGTTCTCTACTCCTATGATAATCTAAAGAATTTTGGAACTCTAAGCTATCAATTACCTCTTTCTCATAAACTCGACATGCTTAGACGTCTCTTACACAAGGATCGACCCCAAAAGTGAGGTCTCTCTTTCCTCATCCCAACACAAGGGGGCTGGCAAGGACAACCATAGAAAACCTCAAAACAAGACATTTGACTAGATGATTCATAACTATTATTATAACTAAACTCGACCAATCCTAAATGGCTCTCCCATTGTCCTCCAAAATCCAAAACATATGCATAAAGAATTTCCTCCAGAATTTGATCTTTCCACTCTGTCTGACCATCCATTTAAGGATGGTATGTCTTTCACATCTTAATCAATGACCCCAATGACATATGATGGGCTTCCAAAAACCAAGAGGTTAAATGGGGGTTCTCTATCTGAGACAACTGCTGATCACACACCATGAATTCTTACCACCTCATGAATATAAAAAAGGACAAACTCATCCATTTTAGCTTTGTATTTGAATGGAATACACTTGGATGATTATGTCATAATATCAATCACTACCTAGCCATTATTTTTACCCTGAGGTGTATGAGGAATGCCATCAATGAAATACATGGTGACCTCATCCCACTTCCAGGTATTAATGGGCAATGGTCGAAGAAAACCAGTGGTCCTTTGATTCTATTCTATTACATGTAAACATGTATAGCATCTTGGCATGATGATAGCTATGTCTCATCTCATACCCGACCACTATAACTACTAATGAACATCATAATACATTTTGGTAGCTCCATGAGGAATGTCCCACTATGATTGATGACTATCTTGTATCACTACCTTCCTTAGAGATAACAGAACTACTGAATAGACCTTGAAGCACAATAACCACTCAAGAGACGAAGACTAATCAAAAGATATCTCCCCACCATGATGAAATTTAAAATACTACTGACATATATCATCACTAGGCTACTCCAGTTGAATCAACTCAAAAAGTGAATGATTCAACTAAACACACGCCAAGAACGCACCTCCATTGTGCTCTTTGGTCTCCACATGCATTTGAGAATAGAGTCCCATTAGAGTCCACTCGTCACTAAAATTCTTAAAAGGCTTCACTGGTACATTTCTTCTTGAGTAATAAAATACCACATTATTTGTTCCTATGGTATAGACGATATCAATGTTGAGCCCCTGCAAATACCGGTTCCAAAGGTGCTACCTTAGATTAAGATCCTTCCATGAGAAGATGTAGGAAAACATATTATGATCATATTATACCACAGAACTCTTCCCAAATAGGTAGTGACACCATGTCTACAATTCATGCAGCACCGCTGCTAACTCAAAGACATGGGTTGGTTAATTCTTTTCTTATGGTCGAAGATGGTGATAGCCATATTCCACCATGTTATCACCCTACATTAGCACACACCCAGGATCAATAGTTGAACAGTCAAAGTACACCATATAGACCTTTCTAGATTCTAGAAAGATCAACACGAGTGTGGTATTAATCCCCTGATTCAACTCCTTTGAGTATTTATGAAATTCTAGGCCACATTCAAGCTTAACCCCCTTCTAGGTGAGCATGGTCATGGGCGAAGCAAGCTGAGAGAAAACCCCAAAAAACTGCTTGCAGTATCAGGTCAGGCCGAGGAAACTCATGATCTAAAACACATTTCTTGGCTTCTCCCATGACATAATTTCACTGAACATCTTTGGGTGCACTGAAACTCTATATTTTTGAGATTACATGTCCGAGAAACATCACATCCATGATCTATAATGTGCACGTGGATAAATTTTCATAAAGGAAACGATCTCGTAGAGTACCTAACATGATCTACAAAAGATGATCATACTCTTCCTCAGATATAGAGTAAACCAGTATATTATCCACAGACACCACAATAAAGATTCTAGACATTAGTGGAACACCCAATTCAAGATCTTTATAAATATTACTTGATTGTTGGTCAATTCGAAAGGCATGACCAAAAAATCAAAATGGTTATACCTACTTTTGAATGCCTTTTTTAGTACATCCACCTCCCTCACCATGACTTGGTGGTAACCCTAGAACAATTCTATCATATAAAACCCCTTTCCCCTTCATATGATCAAAAAAGGGAACCTATTTAGGGAAAATGATATTTGTTCATCATAGTTGCCTTATTCATATTTAGGTATTTAGTGTACAACTAGAGGGATCGATCAACAATCTTTTCAAAAGCGAATAGGAGGGTCCAAAGGAGGGATGCTCAGGAAAATGAATCATTTGGATTCCAAATTGACTAACTATATATTTAATTCACTCAACTCGGTGGGGTCCATATGATATGGGGGAAGAGATATCAGTTATGTTTCCAGTGCCAAATCATTTGATAACTCCACATCCTGTTCTAGGGAAAACATTAAAAAGTAATCTAGAAATACCATGGGGATCCCTTCCACTATTTGAGGTAATCAACCCTTACGAGCATGACCATCATCCTTTATCATGAGAGACAATAACTAGAAGATGATATTTCCCAACTCCGAGAGTGTTTGTCCAGAACAACCAAACATAGGATTCTATTCTTCAATAAAACCACAAGGACTCCCATTAGGTGCTATGAAACTCAATATCCTCCTATAGAGATATATATTCAATTGAATTTGTACTATCTAATCCATGATGGGTATTATGTCGAAAATTTCCATATCCAAGACTAGGAGGTGCCATTCCATCTCAACCTGTGACACAGAAATATCACAAGATGGGTACATGAGACCTTTCTCCTTATTCTAACCCAACAGTGTCACTAACTCCATCATACATGAAAAAATCTAGATTGGAAAATTTAGTAGATTTATATGATGGGAAATGATAAACGACATAGATGCACTAGTAACAAATAAAACATCACCTATATAAGATAAAATCAATATGGTACCTCCAAAATATCTAATTCCCTATATCTAATCCTGTTGTTGCATGATCCATGACATGAGGATGACTAGTCTCTTCCAAATATTGGATTCTCACTTCTGGCTCTTCACTAAATTGGATTTTCCTAGAAGAAAATACAGACCTACTTCTATGATGACCCAACTAATATGCCACTATACTGGATGGCTCTGACTAAACTAACACTCCCCTGGAAGCCATAGATCAAGCCCCACTCTAGATTTTAAGTGTCACCTTGTAAAAGATCTAAAAGTTCCCCATATTTCCAAACTAATAACAATTCCTCGGATAAGATTTACATATTGGTCAGTTGTGAAATTTCCTCTCACACTGGTGGACCACAAAAGACTATTCATCAGAATCCATAGAAGAAAATTACCTAAGATGATGTCCATAACTACCACCTACCTTGATTCCCTTCTCCCTTATCTTCCCTTTCTTCTAAGATGAATATCCACTTCCTATCACTAATATTGTCCCCGAGAAACCATTCCACCCCTTGATATAAATATCTATCTTAAAAGATCGATCAATGGCCTTATAAAAGGTCTTCATCTTAAGTAGGGTGACCTGAGGATAGATCTTTGGCCTCAATACCTTTTCAAACCTCTGAGACTTCATCTTTTCATTAGATACTATCTTAGAGGGAATATAAGACTATCTCATCAAAGCGGTTGGAATTTTCCATCACTAACTTATCCCCCTAAATGAGATCCATAAACTAATGGTTTCCTACATGAGCCTAGACTTCATGATAGTACTGCTAATTGAAGACAACCATAAAGTCCATCCATCTCAACTATTAATGCTTCACATCCGGAAGCAGTTTTTTCCACCACCTTTAAAGAGGTAATTCTAGCTTAAATGAGGCACATTTCACTGTGACCTCCTCAATTGTTTCAAGGAACTCTAAATTTTGTTGGATTATCTCAATCCAATCATCTAATTCATGAGGGTCTAGGTTTCCAAGGAAAGTAGGGGGCTTGTTTATAAGAAACTCTAGTTTTTTTCTTCATATGACCATAATCATCTTCTCAAACTAGAGAAAGAGCCAGATCCACTACCTACCCTTGAACATAGATAGGCTAGACCATAGCATATAGCAACTAATGATCAAGTGGTTAGAGATAACTCTCTCAAACTACCTCCCATGGGTGCATGGGAGCTTTCTATGGATTCATTTTTCTACGAAAAACTAAACAGTAACAAGAGAAAACATTAGTAAAAAAATTAAAAAAAAATTCATAAATGACATCAAATATAATTTAGTAAAACTCTTCATAACAATTAATTTTACAAGTAAATCACCCATACCTGATGCCGACATGAAGTCTGTAGCCCGCACATGCCACTAGAAAGATATATCAACCAAAATCCTAGCGTTCTATGGAGTCTCGAGGTCTTTGAAAAGAGGTGTTGGCCAAGAACCCTACTCACAAACTAAAAATTGAGCCCTGAAAGTCCTTAATCCTATCTAACTAGTCCCATCTCAAATAATATGTCTGAATGATCTTAACTATGCTTGATAACATTTTTCAAAAACCAATACAGGTCTTCATTCAAACTGGTTCCTGAACCATTCCACAGAAATGGTTTAATGGCATTCCCTATCCCCACAGGCTAGCACATGTGATCAAGTTACGTAAAAAATACTTTGGGAATGATTTACCCAATTTTAAGAATATTAAACAACAAAAAATAATAAATAAACCGAATCTAAAAATTCTCAACCAATGAATTCTTAATCAAAATATAGAATTAAATTACATAGTTTAAAAAAACCCAACACTACCATAACTAAATGGGACATCATTTTTGACTCATAAAATACTACATGGAAAGAGTACATCACCCTCAATCCACCTCCATATTACCACACCATGGAAAAAATATAGAAAATCAAACCACTCTCTCCAAAGACCTTGCCCTTTCCTATGTCAAAC
The DNA here is from genome assembly GCA_963277665.1 of Viscum album. Taxonomy (NCBI): domain Eukaryota; kingdom Viridiplantae; phylum Streptophyta; class Magnoliopsida; order Santalales; family Viscaceae; genus Viscum; species Viscum album. The sequence goes on along the minus strand of OY728140.1, from coordinate 1,811,638,339 downwards.
CTTATTCACAATACATACACCAAAAGGTTTAAGTATGGTGTGAGCCTTTTTCACAATATAATTCCACACAAAATGATTACATGTGATATAAACTTTTATACAAAAATATTGAATGTTTCTATAAACAGGAAATAAAGGTAACAATTTCTAAGACATGCACCATTAATTGAAAATAGTTTCCAAGAGGGGAACTCTAAAGAATAAAGAATATTAAAGGAAACAAAACTTCTTATGAAATTTCTATCCAAGAACACTATAAGCTGGTAGTAAGTAAAATATAATCAATGATCACTCGTCACAAGAAACACCATTAGGCACAAGCTAGTTGTGGGGCCCTAGGTACATCATATCTTGATGAAATATGACTCGGGATCACAACAAATTACATTCTCATTAACAACCCACTAAGAGGCAGAAACCTTATGGCATGGTCATCTCCAAATAATTATAATTTTATATTTATTGTTGTTATCATTAGGCTTTCGATGTTTAACCAAGATAAGTCCACTTTTGAATAACTAGCATACAAATCCATGTCATCCCACCTAGAAACTCAGGCTTCCCATTTGTGATCAATCAAGTTCCACATGAAATAAAATAAAATTTTCACATAAAAAACCATTTATAAATAATTTAGACACCCAAATATACCCCAAATATGGTTTTCACCCCTAATGTATTTTATTAAACCCAATATAAATTTACTAAAACAACTTCAAGAGGTGTTTCGAGGATTTTCTCAAAAAAATCATTCTAAAATACTCTTTTAAGGAAAAACATTCAAGAATAAATTACCAAACTATAATTTAAGCCATAAAACCATTTAATAAATCACTTTTATTAAAAAAAATAACTTCAATTGGTAAAACATGGAATACACATGAAAAAAACCCAATTTCATGTCAAAATGAAACTTAAAAATTAAACACTAGAATAATGATTCCAAAAATTTGTTTATCACCACAAACCATAGATGAAAAACATTATTTATAAGTTAATAAAGCACAATGAATTTATCAACTAATGTTTAAAAATGCAACCACCTACCATTATTGTCAACCCCCCCCCCCCCCCAATTGTGTGAAGATTCACCTGCACCATACCTACACCACATGTGAGTGAAAATAAACCCTAATCAAGATGATTGAACCAAGGAACTAAATATTAAACCCTAGGGATGAAAACCTAGCTATAAGAATTTTTTAACATCACAAAGATGGTAAGAAACCCTAGGGAGAAGGGATAAAATAAAGAAATATTCACTTAAAAGAAAAATCTTAATGTTTCCCCCAACCAAAGAAAAGAAAAAAATCAGTTCCATGGGAGCTGTAGGGATAGTTGAATGATTATATAGATGAAATGATTTAATGGGATAATAAATTGGAGAATTGTGTTTAATTCTTAAAGGGAAAATCGTAATACTTCTTTTTACTTAGACATTGTGTAGGGTTTGTTTGCACAGTTTATTAAACCATGCGGCCAAACTGTGTTCCCAGTTCTATCCACCCAAAAATTTACATTTCTTTCCAAAATTAAAGGGGAGTTCATTGGTGAAAATATTGTCCATGTAGAGAAGATAAAATACCTAAAATAAAGGACATAGATGATATTGATGTTATTATAACGGTATGGGACATTATGAAAATGTTTGTCGAAACTGTCAATGATATATAGCTTAGAAGAAGAAAATATATCAAGGTCAAGCTTATGTTGTCACTTTTTTCAAATTGGAATAATTAATGTTTTTTGTTACAATAATTATTTTATAATATTCTGGTTATAATAATAATGATATAATTAAGTGTTATACCGAGGTACATGTTATTTCAGGATTTAGAGGCATTAATTTTTTCATTATGGTTATTAATGTGATAAAATATTTTGTATGTTTAAATAAAAGATACACTAAAATGTTTGGGGAATCATATGTTACATTTGATTTTGGAAATTTCGAGGCCTTTTTACACTATTAATTTGGACCTAAGTTCTTTAGAAACATTTTAATGCTAGGATGGACTAAGTTAAATATTGGATTGAATTTGTTATGGTAAAATTATTGTTTACTGGACACTTTAGGATAAAATTTTTGGTTTTATTAAACTTTTATAAGATTAGGGAAATAATTGAAGGCCTTATGATTTTCCAAAAGTGTTGTAGGCGTGAAAAGATTCATTTTGAACCTTCATTTCCAGTTGTATGGGATAAAGTGAAAAAATATTGAAGCACAACCAAAGGATGAGATTATGCTTATGACTGGGAAAAGAAATAAATTAAGAACATGTCTGAATAGTAAAATAATTATTAAACTCAAGGGACATTATCCTTAAACGACCATTTATATCCTAGTGCTTTTTTTCTTAACTAAATGATCCCTTAGATCATTGTATATTTAGAGCATTGTGATTTTTAGGTTTCCCCTCATCGTGTTCTATCTCACTCTCTATCAGAAAATGATGGTTAGAATTTTAATTCATGTCCATGTTTTCCTATATAGAAACCTAGTATGTGTTTTCTCAAGTATCTTTTTCACTTCTCATTAATTATATTAAAATAGAAGTCTCATTAACCATATTTTCTATGTGGGGGTTCCACAGAGGTGTTTTTTGTTTCAACATTTTATTTTCTAAGTGCAATTTCAAACTATGAATATGAAATTTATTAGAGGGTATAATGTCACATCTTCTGCTTCCACAGTACAATTTTTTTTAAATAACTCAATATCTTGTGTTGCATGCAATACTCTATTTGAGTGTATAACGATATACTAAATTAGTAATTTAAAAAGTGGTTATGAATATTATTTACAAAATTAAGAAATTTTAAAATATTATTTTTCAATATAAACTTCATTTTAGAATTTGGAATATCAAAATTAGCATAGGGTAATTTTTTCTATTTTCCTATGATTACTGAAAAATAATGCATTGTATAAAAAAATTGAATTTTTCATTTAAATAATTATTTTAATTAAAAATTATTTTCATTTTAGAATATATATATATAATACATATATAAATCCAACGTGGGTCATTTCAATCATTCATATAATAGAAATAGATATTTAAAATTATTGAACATTTGAATGTCCCTTTTACCTATATTATATTCATATTTTTTAGACTCACATTAAACACTATATGACCACTTCTATGGATTTAATTTCACAAAATGGACATACATGGTTGTAATAGGTATAAAATTTATGTCTAATTGGATCAAAATATTTTTTGATAAATTTTATCATTTGAATTTTATTTTCCAAGTGTGAAGATATATATGGTAATAAATGGTAAAAAAATATTATAATAATATAAAATTAATCAAAAACATTTCCTATTTTTATTGTAAATATCTTTTATAACCAAAATAAAACTTAGGTCAATAATATTTTTCTTTTTATGAAACTTTTGTTAGATTATGAGATTTATTGTATTTTATTTATTGAAGAGATAAAAATGTAATATTTAAATTTTAATAAATATATCTTTTTTAAAATGAGGTAATATCGGTGATATGGTTGACTATATGTTTTATTTAGAAAAATAAAATTTATATCTACATAATGGTAATTTATTTATTATTTTAATAAAAAAACTACTTAATTAATTAATGACACAACGATGACGTGGTAATTGATTTATTAAAGGATGAATCAATTAAAATTTATTAATAATATTAAAATAAATATAATTTAAAGTATTTGATTCTATCCAAGATTTTTTTTATTATATAGACATCTTATGGATGATTTAATGTTATTTTTTCTAAGGAATCTAGTGGTTATGACTTTAACAAAAATCATGAATTAAATAGTGTCAAAATTGAGATAAATGATATATTAAAATAAATACCATTTTGTTAAATGTTATTAAAGTCCAAAATTGTATATTTTTTCAAAAATACTTTTATTAGGATAAATATATCATAAAAAATATATTTTAGGTTCTTTTGGTATTTTATAGTAACTGTGTTAACCTTATAGAATAAAATTACCGGTAGACACTATAAGAGTTAAACTATTTAACTAAGAGTTAAATCTAAAAGATATTGTCAATTTTGTAAACTAAACTATTTTTCAAATAATTTGTCTAATGGATTTTAACCCATCATCATCATAGCCTCTAAATAAATAACATTGGGGATAATTGAATCCAAAACTAAATTTATAACAAATTAATAGTTTTGGAATTTCCTAAAGTGCCCCTCCCATCTCTTATAAAAAAAGAACTTATCCTTCTCTTTTATTGAGACATATAAAGCCCTTTATAGTGGATAACCCCTTCCCATTTCATGTCATAACCATCCCCACAATGTGTACCCCTCCAGGACCGCCAATGTGAGAAGGTAGATGTCGACACCTAAGTCCCGCCTCCAATAGGCCTCGTGTTTGTGACTAGCACCGAAAGTATAATATTCAAAATGATGGGAGGAATATCCATCTATTATTACACATGATAAAGAGATAGATAATACAAACACCAAAAAAACTCTATATCATACTTCATAATAAAAATAATCCCAAATACACATATGTAATTTCTTGTAATGACTAAAAAAACATAAAAGGGAAAACTGCAAGTACCAAAATAAAGTAAAACAGTAGTGACCACAAATCCCAAACAGCTCCTCCAACCCCAATCTATTAGTAACCATACTAATATCAAACCTTCTATAAGTGAAAAAATAGTTTTATATTCACAGGGTGATTATAATAGTATTCTCAACAAGATCCTCCCCAGTAGCCTGTCACAAAAAGTTCATGAAAGCTTGCAAAAGCACAGTCAACAACAAGTGAAACTAACTCACCACCTAAAAAGGTATACTATGTTCCCATACTCACCATGGATACTCTAAAAAATTATTTCATACTAGATTATATAACAAAATAATTAATATTAATGGTACCCCACTCCAACTGTCCCATAGTTTTGTGTTTTTCCTTAACATTGCATGCCCTTAGCATCTCTCTCCCAAAAGGCTTTCCCACAGACACCCGGGTGTAGCACCATAGAAAGGAACTCTTTCAACACCACCACTACGTTCAATCATCCTAAGTAACCAGGTAATTTCCAAAATCCACCACATCTCACATAATTTTTATCATATGTTGTGCATTATGCATCAAGCCATTACAGCTCATACACTGAGTAAGGATCATCAAGCCACCATTGCCTATACATGTTAACCCTGTAGTATTACATCAGAATACATTTCAACAATATATTTTTGTGAATGATGAAAATCCATTATGACCCTATACACACATACACATGGAAAACTATTCGACATACCTACTAGAACAAGTATCTACCAAGACATGATAGTGGGACAATGGGGGTATCCAACCATCCATCCCCCCACCGGAATATTGGGGGAATACATGACACCCTAAGGGTTATGAATCCCCAAGATATTAGTTTCCCTAACCAACATGGTGTAGTATCATATAAAAATAGAATAGTAAAAAATATAATTCATCTCACAACCACACTAAGGGAAAAATCTAGTCTTAGACTCAAATGCAGCAAACATCTCTTTGACTCTCATTTTCCACTACTAAGAATAGATTTCCTCTAATCATATAAACATTTAAAGAGAGATATTAGGTTACTTATCCCTTTTTATTAGTTTTACATTACATAATATATTATTTAACCATTAATTAAACGTTATTAATTCCACATTCCATTTCACTATCATCACACTAATTTCAAATCCCTCTAGGCATAACCAAACCAGGTCCACAAAATCTCAGAAATTTTACCTCATCATTGCATCCCAGCAAGCTCTAACCATATGGGTTAATATCATGTATTCAATCATTTATAAACAGTATCATTACATTACCATAATTCTTGGCATTCTATAAAATCAAAAATACGAGGACAAACACAACAGGTTCGACACTAGGACTAGGTAGACTACTATCAAGTCTATTCAACCATTAGTAGGAGAATATATGCATAAATAATTAATAATATAAACATGGAAATCACATGGAATAACCCACTCATATTCTCTTCCTTTTAAGGGAGGGTAAGAAAGAACAAAAACCTTAAGCAATGGGAAAAATAAATAAGTTAAACAACAAACCTGATTAAAAAATAATCAATCATTCCTAACTGACCTATTTCATCATCTCGGGTGTCCTTTATGATACCCACATGCATAAAATAATGCATATCGCCACTATAGGCATCAACTACTCCCCCAATCACTTGGACTCCCTACCTGGCATACCAAAACTGCCTCCTAGGATTAGACATCCTAAGCTCACACCAAAACACTAGCACTAGGAAAAACAATCAACAATCAACTGGGATCTTGGCTATAAGTAAGGAATCTATCCTTCACACACAATGATCACTCACGACTCCAAGAATAAGTCTCTTGGACTTTATTAGAAAGAGGGTAACTTAGAACCCTTCCAGTCATTATATTTTATCAAAGATCACTTTTTTAATCCATCAATAATTAGTTGGTTCATTTAAACATGCATAACTACATCCATTTGATTATTAACACTTTACCACAGTAACAACTAGAATCAAAAACATGAATCTTTATATTTATCCAATTAATATTCAATTAATCCCAGCATTACATTATTTACCAATTTCTATAAAGAATTACATGATATAAAAATAAATAATAGATATCACACTATCTAGAAAAAATAGATGGCAGCAACATATGATCGATAAAAAATTATTTATCTAGTTAAAATATTTATTCTGTCAGTTCCATTGTGATGTAGTGGCCTAAAACCTGATAACACAATATTTTCATGTAAATGAATAGGGAATACATGAATCCCCGAACATAAAAGGTTTCAGATGTTCTTTTCATGTGAACTACCAACAAAAAACATAACAATCACCTCTCTTGTAAAGACTAAATCCACATGAGGAAGCAGAGACACCACTAAACCAACCAACACCCAAGAAAACTCCATTAGAAACATGTAGATCACATTCAATAACATGGAAAAGAAGGAATTAAAGTAGAGGAACCCAGATAAATGGTGGTATAAAATATCTTTGTTGAAGATGGATTTATGCATATTGGTTTCATCAAAATTGGATGTGTGCGTGCAGAAGGAATAAACTCCAGGGAGGACATGATACAATACAACAACAGTACACATGACTCCACCGGGAAGGAAGGAATGGTTTTAGAATCTCTCACTAAGTAATAATATGGATGAATTAGTTAGGAATATATCTTGGCCCTTTAGAAGATTAAATAGTGTAGCGCTTTATGTTACGCTGTATTTTCCCTTAAGAACGGATCTGTCAAAGATCACACGTTTTGATCAAGTAAAGGCTTCCCAACTATTAGGAAAAATTATGTTAAGGGTTATGGGCTTTTAATCAGCCATAAATCCCTTAAAATAATTCTTTTATTTCATTTTACTTCAAATGAAACAAAAAATGCGTGAAATTATAGGAAATATTGAAAAAAAATGCAAATTTGACCTAGGAAATGACACTGTTTTGGAAACATTGTTCATGAAACCGTTTCTGTGCCACTATTTTTAGTGCCACTATTTTGGTGCCACCATTTCTTTGACCCCATTTTGGTACCAAAGTTATAGAGCCACTATTTTTTTGTCACCATTTTGGTGCCACTATTTTTGTGCCACCATTTCAATATTTTGGGAAAGGAAATGACACAATTCTGGAAACACTGTTCACAGAACTAAAAATTTGGAAATTTGTTGGGGATATGTCGTATTGACATTCCCAAACACCTCCAACACTAGATTTTAGCAATGTAATGGACTAGAGATGTCTGATCCAGTACATTAGATACCTCTCAAAACATTCTCATTCCCATGAATCCAAAACTAACCCAGATTGGAAATAGAAAAAGGGGACAGAGAAACCACTCTTCAAGATACCTCACAAGGCTCTCACCAAAATAGGAGCTCAACTACAACAAAAAATAAAACGTGAAACAAAATGACATCCAAAAATAGCTTCTACACACTTTCTTGAGAGAGATACCTCTTAGAAGAGAGTAATCCAAAAAAGAAACAAGAGAGAAATCTCATAACCATGAAACCTCTACAACCCTGAACCAAACATTATTACAAATAAAGAGTTAAAATAACACTTCTCGGGGTACTAAGCACATATCTATGACTCATGTTCCTAAGTACTCTCTTCCATGCCACCGTGCCTCTATGAGATATCTTCCAAAGTAATAACAAGCTTTCACAACACTTTCTCCTTATAGTCATTGATCTCCACTACCCGCGCCTTGAAGGTATCATCATCATAAACATCAATCTCACCCCAATAGTTGACGTGAGGGTCCTAATCAAGATAACTATGAAGCTGTAAGACATGAAAAAATCATGTATCCACCTCATCTATGGGGGAAGTGAAACCCTGATATTCCACGGCTCCAAAATGAGCCAATGCCTCGAAAGTTCAAACAATCCAAGGAGAAATCATACACCCATGACCAAACCTCCACTACCCATGATGGGGAGTCATCTTCAAAAAAACATGATCCCCAAATTAAAACTCTAGAGGTCTTGTAATATGATCATCATTGGATTTTTTACTATCATGTGTTGCCTTCATCCTCTCATGAATTACCTAAACCATCATTGTCGTATTCTGTACTAGCTCTATTCCTATAATTACTGACTCTCTGAGCCCATTCCAACACAAAGAAGAATGGAAGGGTCAGTAATAAAAGGATTCAAATAGTTCCATACTTATGGTGGAGTTGAAACTGTTTTTTTATGTGAAATATTCCAGGGCGGGTGCCTCATCCATAAACTTCCAAAAACCAGTACCTAAGAGCACAACAAGTTTTCAAGAGTTTGGATGGTCTGCTCTATCTAACCATCTATATGAGGATGAAGAGTAGTGAAAATGGTATGTTTAGAACTAAAATCATGATGGAGACTTATCCACACCCTAGAGGTAAAATGGGGGGTCTCAATTAGAAAGTGTAATCCTCGGGATTCCATATAGTCTCACCAACTCTTCCAGATATTGCCTCAACAAAAACTCCAATGAGCTCAACTCCTTGATCTCTCTGAAGTGGAATGATTTTTATAAGCAATACACTACAACCCATATAGAATCATAGCCTCTCTGAGCTTGAGGTAAACTTGTATCAAAGTTAATAGAGATTTACTCCATCTTCCACGGACAAACATCCATCCTCTATAGAAAACCATCTGAAACACGCTACTCGACCTTCACCTTCTGGCATACCGAACATCGAGACCCAAACTCTATAACTACATGCATCAACTAGGGCCACCAAAAATGACTCCTCAAGGAATGATATATTTTAGTAATGACAGGATGTACCGCTAAGGAAAAACCGTGTAACTCTTGAAGAACCATAACACACATCTCCATAGGAATGAAAAGACTTCTCTAAATCAAGAATAAGTTATTTTCATCCTCAGACCAACCATATGGTACTTCAACAAAAATAACTTCGTCTCTCCAGACCTCTACCTCAAGATCCCTTAACATATACACTTATACATGTTTCAACATAGGTGAATGCTACATCATCTCGAATGGACAACCTCTACCCCTGACATCTTCCATTTTTAAATGCAGCACTAAAATCTCTTCCATAACTATCAAAGAATAACCAGATTTATGCACTACATATCTACAAGACTACCTTCTCAACGCATCAGCTATAATATTCTCTTTACTGGGTGTACACAAAATTTTGATGTCGTAATCCTGTTTGAACTCCATCCACTGATGCTACCACAAGTTCAATACACACTATGAAAAAACATAACGCAATATCTCATGATTGTTGAAAACCCCAAAGTGCTTACCAGTGAGGTAATGTTACCACAAATTCAGAGAAAACCCCATTATCTCCAACTTGAGATCGTTGGTGGCATAGTTATGTTAATGGGGACGCAACAACCAAGGCCCATAAGAAATGACCAATCTATTCTCCATCAGAACACATCATATAATAAGATGAGAATCATTGTAGAAAACATCAAACTGGACACCTTATTTTGGCATACAATGAACCAATGAACTGAAAAACTTCTCAATTAGTTACCAAAAATCTTCCCAACATAGATCAATCTACGCAAATCGCTGATTTTTCCTAGTCAATAATTTCGTAGGAGTCACAGCCTGAGTGAAATCTACCACAAACCTTTTCTAATAGACTGTCATACCAAGGAAACATCGCACCTCTCTTAGTTTCATGGGGGCTTCCCAAGACAGAACTACTTTTATCTTTGATATATCCATAGTTACTCTCTACTGGGATACAGTATGCCCGAAGAAACAAACGTCTCGATCCCAAAACTCACACATCTACAACATTCCACATAGTTTATGTCGACAATGAACTCCCAAAATAGCATGGATATTCTCTGTATGATCCTCCTCAGACACGATGTACACAAGTATGTCTTTGATGAAAACTACCAAAAACTTATCCAGTAAATTAAGGAACATAGCATTCATCGACCCCATGAACACAGAAAGAGAATTCTTCACACTAAACAACATCACCAAGAACTTTTAATGACCATGATGACAATAGAAAGAAGTATTTGGAATATCCTCATCCTTCACTTGAATCTCATGATCCCAAACCTAAACTTGATCTTTGATAACCATGTTTCACACATTAGTTGATTGAATAATTCATCAATCCGTAGAAGAGGATAGTAATTCTTCACTGTCACTTTGTTCAATCGATGATAATCGATATAAAACATCAAACTATCATTAGCAATCTTTTGGAACAAAATAGGTGCACCCCATGGTAAAAAAACTCAGACAAAAAAACCATATAGAAACACACCATCGATCTATATATGCATATATCGTAACTCATAAGGGGTCATCCAATACAAAGACAAAGAGATAAAAGAATATCCTATCTATAGCTCTATCTAGAAATCGATCTCTCATTGAGGGGGTAATGCTACATCCCCTTCAAGAAATACTTCATCGTACTCTTCAGAAACCCTAGAAAAAAAGACTACTAAACCCTCGATGAACTCAACATCAGTTCAGACAAAAAGGTTGAAAAAGAAGGAACACTCCTCATACCCATTTGAGGGTCTCGCTCACCAACAAACATTGTTAGCTCTCCATTAGCATTGATGAACACCACCTACCTCTGGATGCAATCCACAATATCATATAGAAAATAAAACTAATCCACGATGAGGATGAAATCATTTGGTTGTATCATTAAACATTGTAAATCTCCCCAAGAGAGGTGATTCCCCAACACAAGCTCACAATCTCTACATACATCAAACAACTTAGCTCAACCTCCAACTAGCATAGTCAATGCCAAGGTCACTAAAATCCTCATAACCTAAATTTCCAATGCATGGAAAAGGAAAGAAGATATGAATGAGAGAATGGTTACTGTGTCAAAAAGGGCATACATCCAAGTATAAAATAAGAAAATGGTACCTCGAATGGCATCTGGCTCGCTTGGCGCTAGAAACATTAAATCAATAAGTTGACCACGACCTGCTCCACGAACCTTATGACCCTGATGACGACCACGAATATGGCTGAGCTTTGCTTTCAGAGGACAGGGAGCATCCCTAAGCTTTCCTATGCCTGCCCTATCTACTATGTGTTGATCCAAATCTAATTAAAGTTGTAGGTTCGGCCTTGGCTGGAAAGACTTAAAATGAGGAACTTAGAGTGGAACACCTTGTGCATGTTGAACGCTCTTACAGTACGGTCACTCACACTACTGATGACCTTGGACCCAAAAATGAAAACCATCACCAAATCTGTTGGCATATTCCTGAGAGCCACTACCCCTAAACAAACGAGATAATGAGGGTAGGGGCCTACCCCCAACTAAATAACAACACTTCATCCCTAAAAACATGGAACCCTAGACCACAGCACAAATTCATGAGGAATCTTGATAACTACTCTCTCAAGAAGATCTGGTTATGTATAATGTTCACTTGATGACCTCTTCCCTCAACAGAACCTCTAGAATGGTATTCAGCATAAACGAGGTGAAATAGTGTTGGATATCTGGATTCAAAGTCCCCTCAAAATTTTGTTCCCCAACCTCCTCATTTGTTAACAATTCGGAAAAATATTGTAAAATGTTCCTAAACTGAATTCCAATACCTTGAACATAGGATCTCCCCTTTCGAGGGGTGAGGAGTTCCTTGAATATAGATTCCTTCGCGATCAAAGAATGAAACTCATCCCTAAACATGTCTCATAACTCCACCCATGAGATCTTTAACTCTTCATTATCGCCATGAAGAAAGATCCACCAATGGCTTGTTGCCCCACTCAGAATCTTCACAACCAACGATACCTAGTGCTCTTTCTGAGCATTGATTGAACTGAAATATATCTCAACCTCCTCCAACTAGTATTTCATGACTGTATCTGAAACGGATCCCTCTTTCTTCTGTAGACTCTAGCACATACACTCTCATAGTGTCCTCCTCCAAGTTTCATCATCATGGACCTCCACTATGCGGAGATCTGCTGGTGCAGCCTGCAATACATATTCTGCAAAAAGTTGATGAGGACTTCGACCTAGAGCCATACTTTTATAATAAAAAATATTTTGACCTCCAAAACATATAACATGTAAGATTCAACATTAATTAATTGTATAATTTTATTCATTTTAGGTTAACCTGTCACAAGGTCAACCCATTAAAAACAAGTGAAAATAATAATGATGCATGATCCTTTCCAAGGTCTCTACCTTACAACATGATCACCTCGTTTAGTAGCACCTATAAACATATAGGTCTTTGAGTTAGACCATAGGGGGCTCTAAATACCTGTGTATCATCCAGTCTCCAGTGTTTACAGGACTTACTTAACATCACGAACATTATTTCCTTACTAACCCATGCAACCTCGCCAATGCCTACCCCCAAAATCCATCATATCCCTAAACAAAACCTCTAATACCACTCTATCATGACCCTATCCCTAGGATATGTAACCCTCTTGGGAAATAAATGTGAGAATAGATACAGTGACAACTAAGTCCCACCTCCAATAGGTCCTAGTTTGGAAAATAGCACCAAGGGTGTAATAATCACACAGATAGGAGGAATTTCCCTATTAGAGAACACATGAAAATGACAGAGATAAGACAAACACCAACTCAATCTAGCTCAAATAGTAATATAAAAATAATCCCAAGTAAATATATGTAATTCCATGAAAGGACTACTACAAATGAAAATGAAAAACTGTGAGAACCAAAAGGATGTAAAACAGCAGCGACCAAGAATCCCAAACAGCTCCTCTGACCCCAAGATATTAGTAATAGTCATGATCTCCAACCTACTCCAAGTTACCTAAAACCCATTGTATATAAGTTGGGTTAGTATAATATTTGTTTAAATATTATCCTTGTAGGATCCTCTCATGAAAAATTAATGAAAGAATGCTAAATCACAATGAACCAAAATTGAAGCTAACTTGCCACCTAAACATGTATATTATGTTCCGATCCTCACCATTTATACTATCACCAAGTATCTCATTCATGATTATATAACATAATAATTAATATCAAGGGTACCCTTCTTCCACTTCCCCACTAGTTTTCTTCTTTTCCCCAATGTTACACATCCTAAGCATGTCTCTCCAAAAAGGATTTCCCAGAGAGACTTGGGAAAAATAGAACAACATGCACCTCATGAAACAACACCACTATGTACACCTATCCAAAATGAACAGGGAGATTCTGGAAACCACCACATCACACATAACATTAAACAAACATTGGGTATTATACCTCAAGCCATTACAACACATACACCGAGTAAGGATCCTCAAGCCATCACAGCTTATACATGTCACACTTATCGTTGTCTATAGGAAACTATATCTAAAATATATGTTTTTTATTAAACAAAATCCATTACAGTCCACTACACATATATATGTAGAGAAAAACCCATCCTTCCTTCTAGAACAAGAAACTACTAAGAGAAGTGAGTGGGGCCAAAGGGGGTATTCATTGATCCATCCTCCTTCTAAAATGTTGAGGAAAACCCCCGAGGTCTCCGAATACTTGGAGTGTTTGTAGACTTAACCTAATGAGTGGAGTAGCGTATAGAAACACAAAACTACATAATATAATATAACATACAACCATAATATAAAAAATACATAGTCTTAGAATCCACTGCATCTCACGTCTCTCGGACTCTGGGTTTCCAATACTAATACTATATATCATGTAATATTATAACCATTTAATGAGAGATATTATGTTACTTATCATTTTTTATTAGATTCACTTTACGTAATTAATTATTTAAAAATAATTTAACCAAAATTATTTCCAAATTACATTTCATTATAATCACACCATGTTCCATTCCTTCCATGCATAACCAAACTATGTCCACAAATTCTTAGAAATACTAGCCCAGAAATGAATCCTAACAAGCTCCAACCCCATGGGTTAACATCATCTATTTAATCATTTATTAATTAAATAATTACTTTCCCATTATTCCAAAAATTATAAAAAATAAAAACTAATATACCAAACATAACGGTCTCAACATGGTGTGTAGATGGACTTAAAATTGAGCCTTCTCACCTATAACAGGAACATATACTGAACCATCATTGAGAAGATAAACATGGAAAGAACATGGAATACCCCCAATTTCATCACCTACTTTGGATGGAGGGTAATAAACACCATGTACCTTATATAGTGGGGAATGTAATGATCATAAAAAACCAACAATATTCAATAAGAATCCAACAATCAAAATCGACCCATTTCATTATCTCTAGTTTCCTCCATGACAATCACTTGATTAAAAAAATATTCCTTCCACTCTAGGAATTTAATATTACCCCATATCCTAGGACTCCCTAACCAACATATAAAAATAGCCTCCCAGGATCAAATATTCCATGCTCACACTACAACATAAGAAACATGAAAAAAATCAATAAGTAAATAGATTCTCATCCCCAAGGAATGCATCTAGACTTCACACACAACGAGTACTCACTACTCCAAGCATAAGGCTCATGGGAATTATAAGAAAGAGGGTTAATTAGAACTCTTCAAGGAATTATTTGTTTTCAAACAACTTTCTATTTAATCCATTATGAATTAGACAGTTTATTTATACAAGCATACCTACATCCATTCAATTATCTATAGTTTACCACAACAATAACTAGATTCCAAAACATGCATCTTTATATTTATCAAATTAATTCACTATTAATACTGAATTTATTTTCAATACCAATTTCCATCAATAATGACATTCTAAACCAATAAATCCTATATATCACACAATATAGAAAAAATAAGAGGCAAAAACATATGATCGATACCAAATTATTTATCCAGATCAAATATTTATTATGTCAATTATATTGTGATCTAGGGGGATAAAACATGATAATGATATAGTTGAACATAATAGAATATAGAATCCATGAATCCCTAACCTAAAAATGTTTCAAACATTCTTTTCACGAGAACATCCAACACAAAAAATAACGATCAATTTCCTAGAATACTGTATCCACCTAAGGACGCAGAGACGCCACCACACAAACCAACACCCAAGAGTACTCCATTAAAAACATAGAGATCACATTCCATAACATGTAAGGTAGAAACATAAATATAGTATCCCAAAATAATGGTTTTAGAACATACATTATATAGAAGATGAATCTACACTTCCTGTTTGCACCAAAATAGGGGTTGCGTATGCAGTAGTAGGAAACTCTTGGGAAGACAAGATCTAAGGAGACAACACTAAATGTGACTCCTATGGGAAGTAAGAAAAGGTTCTAGCATCCTTAACAAGTGAAAAATATAGAAGAACATGGGATAAAGATATTTCATCCCTTTATAAGATTTAACGGAGTAGTGGTTTACGATACACTGAATTTTCCAACAAAATTTATTACATCATAGAACATGCTTTTTAATCGAGGAAAGTCTTCCTGACTATTAGAAAAAAAATAAGACATGATTTATGGGATTTTAATAGGCCTTAAATAACTAAAAACAAGGACATGAATGCATTTTACATCAATGAAGATATTAAACAGTTGAAATTGTTGGAAATTTGGAAAAATATAGAAATTTGAAAAAAGAAATGACATAGTTCTAGAAACACTTTTCATGACACCATTTCCATGCAACAATTTCAACGGCATTGTTTCTTTTCCACCATTTTAGTGCCACCAATTTTTTTCAATAGTTTCAAAAATGTTTCCAAGGAAATGACACAATTCTATAAAAACTATTCACTAAACTGAAATTTTTGGAAAAGTGTTGGGGATAAGTCATCATGACTTCTCTAATGACCTCAAACACAATATTTTAGAAATGAAATAGATCAGATAGGTCCCAGCACCTATAACTCTCCACAAAACATCCATCACTACATCGTAGAGAAACTAATATTAGTAGAAAGAAAATATTTGGAGTCATTTTGTGCAAATCAAAATGAGACACTTGAAGAAGATGAGTCCAGAAACATGTGAAGGTATTTGGACCTATGGTAATGGTTAATTTCATAATCTATTTATTATTTGAGATTGAATTTATTTAATAATTTACTAGGACATATTTATCATATATTTACATGTTTCTTACAAATGTATTTCAAAATATTACCTTGAATTGTTTAATATCATATTTACCCTTGTATAAATTTTTATATGTTTTTTTTGAAAGGAATCCTTCTACATTTATCCAAGAGAGGTAATTTATGAAAATTTAGATCTATTATTGAAGTAATTATTTTAACATAAACAACATGAGACGCTATTTCCACCTTCATGAATCATTAACAATTTGATGCTTCCATTACAAGCCTACAAGGATAGTTTAAAAATAAATTTTTTTCTATTATAAATGCCCTACTTTTTGATGACTTCAAGGTAAAAAGGGTTTATTCCCTTAAAGAGTTTTAATTATTTTTTTAGATTATTTTCATCTGTTTCAACATCCTTTGAAGGATTTTATTCATGATTGAGGATGATTTATTATGATACATTCTTCCATTTGTATTTAATTGATTATGATATATTTGAATGTGGATGTTCTATTTAGATGTTATTCATGGTTTATAGTAAAAATATTAACATTATTTGTTATAGTTTAATAAATATTCTTAGTTTTGATATGTTTTACCCCTTTCATAAGATAAATGTATTTGATATAGTAAGTTATGGGTTGGTCCCACTATATCCCCATGATGAATTAGTAGATCTCATGAGATGAAATTAGTTTACAAAAAACCCTTAATGTTAGATTCTAAGATGTTTCAAATTGTCACCAGGATAGATATTGATAGAAATAAGATGGGTATCTACCCACAATCTTAAATTGTCACAAGGATAGAACATGATAGTAGTTATCCTGTTAGGATGATTGATCTTGAAACAAATTAGAATGGTTTTTACCCACATACTTAAACTATCATGAGGATTGATCATAAAAGTAGATATCTTGAGAATATATCTTGATGGTGTAGACATAAATCATTATGAATTACCTCATTATGAGATTAGTTATTCGTATTACATGTGATTATTCAACTAGTAGAATATCCATGTAATTGTTTAAATAGCTTTAAATGTTGTCTTCTTGCCATATTATAAAAACAATTATTTTTAATGGATTGGATTTAATTTTATAACATGACTTAAATTCTTACGCTTATTTATGATAGCATCATCTATATTTTTTATCATTATAAAGCATATAATCACACCATTTTATTATTATTTTTATTTTTTCATAATTCTAATAAGTGTTTTATGATTGATATGTATGGATAAGATTGTATAATAACATTGTTTTCAATGAATTATCTATGTTTCATTTTATGTTTTTAATTGTAATGTAATGTTCATGTATGTAGTCAATTTTCCAGGACTTCTAAATAGATCTTTCTTTTGGGATCTGATTCCATATAATCATGCCAATTAATTAAAATAATGAAATAACACTCAGATTATATGTTCGGGGCATTATATTATGATATAAGATTTATATTTTTTGTTCTCTTATGTTTAGTTTTCAGTTCTTCTGTATTTGTAAAAAAATTACCATTTGGTACATAAAATGATCAATATAATAATTTTATATAAAATTCATCTTTATTTTATTTTTGGTTGACAATCATTTTATTCCATGCCTCTAAAATATCAAATTTTTTAAAGGGTGTTTTTTTAATATTTAAAATCATTAAAAAAATTCATTTAAAATATCTTTTAAATCATGTAAAAATGATTGTATGGAATATTTTTGAATAATTGTTTTTAGGAACTTGACATTACAGACCATAAAAATCATGTGAAAAAAATTATATCGTTTAACATATAGAACATAATATAAATTTCCCACTAACATAAAAACTATATAAATTAAATATTTCATTACACGATTCCAAGGATATTTTCAAGGAATGTTATTTTATCAATATTTGAGGAATTTTTCGTTTTAATGTTATCAATGAAATGAATATTTTCACATGATTTTATAGTATGGTTAGATTTTTATTTTAATGTTATTTTTCATCTATCACTATATCCATTATGTATATTAATTTATCATAGTTAAAGTGACATTATAATACCATCCAAATTCTTCAAATAGATGTCTTATATTGAAAATTATTTAAGGATCATTCTATAAAACCCATTCATTCTAATAAATAATTGTTTTATGATGAAACCATTACCCGAAAAATTTATTTTTCATTAGTTATTCTTTGATGGAATGATGAAATGGATTGATAATGATTTCCCTTACATAGTTTATGATATTATTATACAATGGATGTTTTATAGTCTTGTGCCACACACATATTTGGTATTCATTCTGTGACACAGTGGCCCAAAATTATATATCATTCCATTGCACTGGGTATTAATGATAGAGGATAGATTATTATAATATAAAATAATGTGAAAAAACCTATATACTGATAGTGTGAACTATATAAAATTTACTCCTGAGAGAATATTAGAAAAATTCATGGTATATATTACTATTATTGGACTTTTATCTACGATGATATCATTAGGACTGAACCATGACATTAGTAGTGACTATTTAAGATTAAGTGTATTCTAGAAAATTATGAATGATTATTATGATATGTTTTCATGGGACATTATTTATTATTTAGGAACACGCAACCTTATATGTTATTTGATAAAAAATATAATATTTCATGATTTATGATTAATGATATATGTCTGGTTGGTGGTTATTTTTATTTTATATTATGATCTTATTATGGTTCCCTAATTATTATATGATGGTCATGGGTGATCATTGATGGATACCTCCCATGTTTACCATTAATGAGTCTTTTATCCAAATCATTATTTTGTTTTCATTCTGAGGGTTATGATCAAAAATACTGTGTTTGGTACATTTGAGATGTGTATTATGTTAAATTATGTTTTTAGAAGATGTTGAATATATTTCATTACATAAGATGGTAATGTTAGTATTTTCTAATGATCATATACCAGTACATTTCCTAGATATTTATTTTGATGATTTAAATCAAATAGTCATAAAAATTAACAAATATTTATATATGAATTCATATGTTCTCCTCATAAATTTGATTTATTAAAAAAATTGTTTTTGAAATTGTACATATATAATTATCAAATTAGAAATTTATATTGAGGAATTTTAATTTAATATTTATTTTAAAAAAAATTAATATTTTTTTAGGTAAATGTACTTTAGACGATTATTGTTTTTTAATATTAATTTCATCATTTTGATGTAAAAATTTTCTAAAAATATATCTCATTTTAGAAATCTATATAAAACTATTCAGTAAAAAAATTAAACATCTAAAAAATAAATAAATATTAAACAAAATATAGTTTTTATATATTTATTTTTAAATTCATTTTCTTTTTATAAAATATTAATTTTATATTTTATAAATTTTATAATCAATTCAAATCCTTTTTATATTTTAGATTCAATTATTTAGGACCAAAAAATATAATATCACAAAATTAATACATTTTTATTATTCCATGAAATGTTAATGTATCTACATTATCATTCTCTAAACCATTATTTATTTATGTTACTTACTATTTATTATATGATATTAAGTAATTTACCATCAATATTTATATTTTTAATCACAAAATTCACACATTACTATTTGAAGGATTTTAAAATTATTACATTTACAAATTTTTCCATCATAGGATCATGTTAAACATTATAAATACACCTTATTCTAATTTCTAAATTCCATAATTTTTTTTCATGAATTATATAAATTAAAATTTAATTATACTGTTTGTATTATATTTATAAAATTTTCTATTTTATACATATTATTATTTAGTGACTGTGATCCCTCGATATTCATGGTTATAGAGTTTAGAAATATATTAAATTTTTTTATAGTTATAGATTTATTCATTGAATCTATTTTATATTTTTACTTTATAAATGAAATTATGGCTGAATAAATCAATAATTATTACATGATGTATATTATAAAAGAATTATTAGTTTTTTGTAAAATCAAATGTTTTATAAAGAAAGCCTATAATATAAGAAGGATGATTAGTATTGGAAATATGATTTTTTGTTGTACATTATGAATATTTTTAAAAATGGTAGTGATATCGGATATTTATAGGATACAGAAAGAGTATTTTATAATTATTTAATTTTCTTTATGTAACTAGGTAACCATATCTTATGACCATTTGGAACATGACTGAGAGATACCATGTGATGTTTATAAGCATATTGAATCTCATTTAAATTTTAAAAAAAATTATTAATAAATCCCATTCCTACATAATATTTTCAACATGATTTATAGGGTCGGTAATTTTATCATGATTAGAGTTTGAAACTATTAATATGTGGCATGGACTTACATTTTGGAAATACCATTATTAAGGGTTTTACACCACCACCACAAATTTTTTCCTTGAGTAATATTGTAAAAAATTTATATTTGACAAAAATATTTCTATTTAATTCATCAACACATGGATAATCTAAGGGTAAATGTTTTTCATCACACTTTTTGTATAATTCCCTATCATCTAATTTAATTTCCATCACACTCTATAAATACTTGAATGTATCTTACTTCACCTTATTATAATCTTATATTATTTTAATTTCACTTAGTCTAATAAATATTATTTTTTTAATGATATTGGTCCCATTATATTACTCCAAATTCTCTACATCACGTTTTAATGAAATGAATTATAAAATCGAAAAATGGTTATTTGAATTCCATATTGATGCTTTAAATTCAAAAAATATTGAGTTTCCCCATATATAATTTCCCTATTTACATGTAGTTAAATTATTAAAAGAATTCCATTTACCTTCTACCAATTATTATTTATATGAAAACCATATATCATTATCCTTATGAAAATCAATTATTAACTTGCGATTACAAGAATTTATGTTAACATGGAAGGCCTATAATCAATATAGTGTGGTCTACTTGTAACAAAACGTTATTTTAAGAGTATAAAATAATATTCAATATTATAAAGGTATGAATCACTAATTTTATCATACAATACACACAATAATTTATATCTACCATATATTGTGTCATATATAATACCAATTTTTTTCAAACAACAATATAATATTTATAATATTATTTTACATGATAGTTATTACCTAGAAATTATATAGGAAGGAATGTATTTGATTAAATTATTTATAAAAATATGTTTTACACAAGAATATATAATAAATTAATTGGTTTTTAATTAATTAAAAATGAAAATACTACCCTTTTGAAAATAATAAAAAAAATATTTTTATGAAAAACTATTTAAATGTGAACATGTGTTTGTTATACCAATAAAATTGAAAAATATTCATTGATACAATATATTGATGAATATATTTTAATATATTCAATATATTATTTAACATTAATATAACGGTTCTTCAATAAAATATTAAAAATATTAAATTTTATGCCTAAAAATTGTATTTTTTTTATAAAAAGATTTTTTAAATTTTTTATGGAAAACAGATTTTAAAACTAATTTTTAACAGTTATTCAACTTTTTAAATATTTAAAATAATATATTAAACAATTCAATAAAAATTACTTTTGGAATAAAATATGGGGCTTTTCAGAAACTCTTGATTTTTCATTGAATATTGAAAAATACAGTGTTGTAAAAAAAGTCCTTTCTTTTAATAAATTATGAAATTTTATATGTATCAATATGTTTTGAATATTTTTTAATGTATCCAAATTATTATTTAGATTATTTAATCCACATTATTTTTATTCCAGGTTATTGGTTTTTAATATAAGTTGGTTTTAAGGTTTTAAAAACCGGTTTTTATAAAAACTATCTTAAAATTCATAATTATCTATTTTTTAATTAAAATAAGAAATCCATAATGTGTATTTTTTTAAAATTAAATTTATATATAATATATAATAAATGTTAATTTATTTTTAGAAAATTATTATTTTTAGTCATGGAGTTAATATAAAATAATTTTTTTCAAAAAAATTGTCCTATTAAAATCATGTTTCCTCACTATCGTTGTGAGATTAATTTTAAATAAAATTATAAGATGTATATGACATGAAAATTGAAAAAATTGTGTCTATATTTTTATTTAAAATAAGTTATAATTTTCACTTGACATAACTTAATGTTTTAAAAAGGTGATAATAGAATAAAATTAAATATAAATACATCGATTAAGATTAAAATGAGTTTACTTTGTTGTTAAAAATAAAAAATAATTTAAAAATTACATAAAAACTATCAACAACCCATAGTATGGGCATATTTATACATTATAAATTATAAGGTAGAGTTTGGAGCATTATTCAGGCCACATGGTAGGTAAAAATGTTTGTTTACCTAACTTAATTTTGAAAAATACCAAATGTGTCCACTCCCTAACTTATAAAAGGCCACACACTATTCCCCACAATTCAATCATATTAATCACATTATATACTCTAATAAAATCTCCAATATATTTTCAAATTCCCTTTACTATTCTGAGATCCCTTTAATTGGGAATAATGTCATCCATGTAAGGCCTCTTGTGCAAAATAATAAGCATTACCTGAGGATGAGGTAACCTTCACCCAAATATATTTTTTTTATTTCTTTCTACAAACCATTATATTCTTGAAAAATTAATATATAATAAAATCAGAATTTATGGGAAAAAATACATCAAGGAATCATCTTAATGTTCCGTGTGATTGTGTTTGAAGGCAATTCTAGATGAGTTATGTGGATCGCCAAGGATTCTAAACAGACAGTGAATAAGAAAAATTTTGAAAGAGGATTGGAATCCATGAAAAAAAATAGCTGGGTGGATTATCATTTTCATAAATGAGGATGAGTTTTGAGGGTTTAAAAAGGGGTTTTGTTGGCAGAAGTGATCAGCTACTATAGAGTTTCAATGCTCTATGAGGACCGCATAACATTACTTAGTGAAGGTTGT
Organism: Viscum album; assembly: GCA_963277665.1. Taxonomy (NCBI): domain Eukaryota; kingdom Viridiplantae; phylum Streptophyta; class Magnoliopsida; order Santalales; family Viscaceae; genus Viscum; species Viscum album. Next base: position 1,811,614,801 of record OY728140.1, on the reverse strand, counting down.
TCCAAATTGAAACATTTGGGAAATTAGGTTAGCAAGATTATGAAATAAATTTTCTGATATAAGGACCAATAATAAGATCATTATGTAGATATTTAATCCCATAAAATATGATCATTACAATGAGAATAATTCATTGAATTCGGAAACAGCTCACGAGGGAGTCCGTGAAAGAGAAGAGTTCGTGATGAATAATTCCATGAAGGGTAAAGTAGTTTATAAAAATATTCTATGAAAGTGTTTATTGGGGATATAAATCCAGAATGGGAAAATCTTCTATGTAATAAGTTGTATTATCTTCATAGAGAGACGGTCTTAAGAATAAGAGTCATTCTTTGGAGTAATTAGTGATCTATGAAGCACTCACGCCATGTGGTGCATCATAGTTTTTGGAAGAAGCAAGGATGTTCTCAAAGGATTAGCTGATGATTTCAAAGGCACTAAAATAGTTTTTGAATAAAATGTACAAAAAAATACCAGTTTTCATAAAAGTGAATTTAATATGTGGGTTAAAAGGGACATTAATAGAGCATCTACCTACAATTGAGGATGCATGCATTCATTTAAATAATGGGACCTACAAGTCCATAAATGTTTTCTGAATCCCTTTTAAGATAAGCGAGAAAGGGAATAGGAATACATTGATCCTTTCCACCACTAGTTATCTAGATAAGTGTACATAGGGTGTTTCCCTTGAGAAAGAAGTGGGCTAAGCCTAGACATAGTGATGGTGGGGAGCCTAATCATAGAAGTGATCTAGCCCAAACCATGTAATTTAGATGTGATCCTTAGTTGAATGGGTACATAGGCAGATCATTTTTGCAAGCTCCTTGTAACACCCTGAGATTTTATGAAAAAATATTCTTTTTAATTTCATTAATTTCTTCTGTTGTATGCTACACCAAAAGGAGCTTGCCCAACACGCATCCTTGACTTGCCTTGCATTACACGCATTCGCGACCTTCCTCGATAGCGTCTATAGTACGCAATACCGAGTTTCACAAAACAACGATATGCTATTATTAAAACTAGCTGTTATGAATAGTAATAACCACTTTTGGAAATTTTGTAAATTTTATTTTTCAAAATGGACTTCATTTTTTGATTCAATATATCGAAATTAGCTTAGGGTGAAATTTTGGTACTTTTCGGATAACTTTCATATTCTGATGAATAGTGAAAATTACTAATTTTTAATTAAAAACAACTTTTTAATCGAAATAATTAATAGTGATAAATTATTAACTTGAGTGGTTTTAAAGTTTATTTTGAATTTATTTTTACAATTTAATACAATGTTGTTCATTGGATTTAATTTCACATTTAACCAGACATAAACAGGTGTCAATCTTTTGATAGTTATTATCTCTTAAAAACACGCTATTTGTTTTGACGACGGTAATTAATTTTTAAATTAGTTAATGTAACTGATATTTTTTGAATTTGGTAAAATAAAAATCATTTTTTAATTCATAATATCAAATATATCTTAGGCCTAATTTTTGGTATTTTTCTGGAAACTTTCATTTTTTGATGAATAGTGAAACCACTAAGTGGTAGTTAAAAAACTGAATTTTTTCATAAAACTTAATTTTACCGCTTCTGTGAGTGGAATTTCAAAAATGCGAGAGACACGGTTGATGTCAGTAAGTAAAATTTGGTTCAATGAGATGAAAATAATTTTTAGTGAATAGTAATTATTTACTTTTTTTACCACGGTTAAAAGTAAATACGGTAATTAAGGGTAAAAATGATATTATTATTACCCTAACACATGTAATAATTCTATTCGATAAGTGTAATTCGACCAAAAACAACCTTAGGAATAAAATATGACCACTTAGGCCCACATGGATTATATTAGGACATATATTATTAATTTATTTAAAGAAGGGTTAAAATAGTTAAAATCATAGTTTAATAAGTAAATAATTTTTAATATAGGGTAATAGGTAAGATAAATTCGACTATAAATATTCATTATAAATATGAAACTATTTACTACATAATGATATTTTATTTTTAATTTTTATACATTAAATAATTTAATTTATTTATGACACAATGATGATGCAGTAATTATCTAATTAATGAAATATTGACATAATTGATGTTATAAATACGCAAATAAATGAAATTTGAGACTTTTAATGAATTCCACTAATTGTATATGTTAATAGGACATGTTAGTGTTAATTTAATTAACTTTTTTCGAACTAATCATTCTGTTATGATTTTCACAAAAATCAATTACCAAATAGTATCAAAATTGACATAAAATAATTTTTAAAACAAATATTATATTATTAATTGTTATTATATTCCTAAAAATATAAGGTTCGGCCAAATGACTAAGATAATGTTATATATATTATTAATAAACAACTTGGGGTTCTTTTGGCTTCTTATAGTAAGTTTATTAACCTTATAGTGTAAGAACACAAAAAGACACGGTAAAAGTAACATTATCTAAATTAAAGTTAAATATAAATGATATGTTTAAAATAGGAACCTAAACTTGTCTAAATTCTATTGGATGAGATTATTTAGACCCATACCCACCTTATCTTCTAAAGAAATCAATTTGGAGCTATTTAAAACTGAATATGACTTTATAATAAAATAATATTTTTAGTTTTCCAAAGGAGCCCCTCTCCTCCCTTGTAAAAGGGAACCTCCTCCCTCTCTTCCTCACACCACTTTGAGCCTTCAAGCTCGGCCAACCCCTGACAAATTCTATTCTCCACTTCCCTAGAAACATCCTAGAGGTCCTGGTCTTCTTAAAAGACCAATTTTAGTGCCCTAAGAAGAGGACTCAAAGAGGCGCTTCAAAGAAGAAGTAATGTCCGTTACAGATTCTTTCAACTTTATTTCTTCTTCCACTTCTTCTTCTTTGGTTGTTTCATTATGAAGTAATAACATAAGTATCACTCATATACTTATATATTATTATAAGTATGAAACAACCCTATTTCACCATCTATCTATCCTACGGAAAAAGAAATCACCGCGCGTGCGTACGTACGGAATACCGTCTCCACGCCGTGGTGTAATCTATTTTCCACCACCACCTTACTTGGATGGGTATAGCGGTGTAAATAATAACTATATATGATTATTTTAAAGTGATATTTATTCTGAAATAGTATACAAACACTCCAATATAGTCCCACTATCATGAGAACGATACCATCGCTCATGCGTACGTACGGACTACCGTCTCCATGACGCGATGAGATTCATTCTTCATGTTAACCATTCATGAATGATTATAAAGTATATATAGTAAGTAATAATGAAATATATGACATAATAATGATACTCATATTATGTGTATATATATGTATGTCATCTACTTAATTCCATTCAACTCAATAAGGAAACGAAAATAGCGTTCATGCGTACGTACGACCTACCGTCTCCATGAACGGTGCATTTCTTTCCATTTACTGATTTTTTATATATATGTATATTCTGAATATATATTACATATAAATAATTTTTTATATTCTGGAATTAATTAATCATGATCTAAGTAATCATATGAATAATTACAAGTCAAAACACGGAGGACAAATGAAACAATTTTACCCAAAACGCTCTTTAACATGGAATTTACAAAAGAACGGGTAATATAAAGTCATAAGTGAACCATATATGTTATCATAACAATGAGTATGATTCTGGATTAAGTCAATGACATTATTTAAATCATTATACAGGAGGTTCGGACACTTACGAAGCAAATCGGACCTAAGGTAAGGGAAAATATCACAATATCATTTTTATCCGAGATTTTTTATACTTCGGAATTTACTGGGGTGTATTTTATCATCCACATCCATTTTTCCTCAATATTATTTCCATCCAACTACAATTGTTTAAATCCAGTTTTAACCTTCGGTGAGTTTTTAGTAAAAGATATGAAAGTAATCTTTTGTCGTTTTTCATACGAGGTACTTTTTGACTTTTCTGACAAAACTACGAGAAGAATGTTTTTTTAACTTATACGACATGAATGGATTTTAAAAACATTATATCCAAGAAGATTCCTTTACATGTTTTCAAGTTTATTTTTAATCAACTTCTTTTAGTTTATAATTTTATAACATGTTAAGAAAGGAAAAGTGTTTTTGAAGTAGAATGGATATTTTCCTCAAGAATGGAGTTCAATTATTTTATCAAAATTATTTTCCATCTAAGATAATAAAGGGTTCTGTTTCTATCCCTATTATTACATTGATTTGACTATGTTGTGATGGAATTATTTTTATGAATTCCTTTATCTTATATGAATTGTTTTATGATGTCACGATGTTTAAGATTCCCATTTTTATTATATGGGTTATGCTATGATGTATGGTTTATGATTTTGTGGCACACATAAGAATGGTATCATTATAAGATGGGTGGTACCTATATCTCCCTCCAATGCATTGGGTAAAGATTTTATATCTCATGAGATAGACATGGCTGGAACGGCAGGTTAAACCGGTTCAGTGAAGCAGGACTGAAACGAGGAATGAACTCGGTTCAGAAATGGACTTTGTCCACTAAGATAGTCTTGGAAATGAGTCTTGACTAATAAGAAATGATTCTCTATGATTATGTGTGTACGCCACAAAGTTTAATGTTTTAAGTTATGATTATTGGGATTACATTTCACTACTATGATTTATCCCATGTTATGATATTATGATCTCTTTTACAGGTTAGGATTTCCAAAATGTTATGTTTTTATGAATATGATGTGATTGATATTTCTTTTGTTTACCCTTACTGAGCATTTAAGCTCACCCTTTTATGTTTTCTTTTCCCCAGGATATAAAGAAAGGTTTTAGGTAAGAAAAAAAAGGGAAGATCTTTATGGGATATGTTGAAGATCTTTCACCATGATTAGAAGATTACGTTCTGAGTTTCCAAAGACACTAAACTATTACGGTCCTTGAGTTTTGATTTTTGTTATGTATTAAGTATTCTGCAAAGGTAATGTATTTTCCATGTACGTAAAGCTTTGGGTCTCTACAGTTGGTATCAGTGGAAAGGTTTAGTCAACCTTTGGAAACTAGGATGCGAGAACTTTAGTGAGATCCCTAGAGATATTTCTAAGGTATGTCTAGGGATGTCCCTAAGGTTAAGTATAAGTATAGGTTATAGTCCTAGAATTGCGTTAACGATCTTATAATTAAACCTAAGATGTTAGATATTGAAGGTACTCCCCTTTATTATGTTGTTTTCCCTAGCATGATTTTTGCCTCTCACACTATTCTTTTTGGGTTTTAAACGATGGCTGGAACCCGAAGGAACCATGTTGATCAATGAAATGGACAATGCAATGACTGTCCTCCTGAACAAACAAATGTTATGGGAGATGGAGTGAAAAATCTTATTGCTATACTTACACAAGCTATGAATCATTCTGGACTTCCAAATGAGCAGAGAAGGGAACAATATTCTATTGAGTCCTTCATGAGGCAACATCCACCATCTTTAAGTGGGTCTTCTGATCCACTTGTTGCTGAATAATGGATCACTACCACTGAAAAGATATTTTTAGTTCTTCAATGTTCTGAACATGATAAAGTCATCTTAGCAGTATATCGTTTGGAAGGTGAAGCTGATCAATGGTGGAATCTTATCAAGAATATGAGGCAAAGAGATGAAATTGAGTCTATGGAATGGGACAAGTTCAAGAACTTATTTTTCAATAAGTAATTCCCTCGTATTCTTCGAACAAAGATGGAGAAGGAGTTTCTTGAACTTAAGCAAAAGGATGATGAATCTGTTGGTATATTCGAAGCGAATTTTACAAGGATTGCAAGGTATGCATCTGGATTTATCATCCAACCTGAAATTAAAGTTGATCGATTCTTCAATGTCTTAAAACCAAATCCTCGAAGGGAATTATCAATAAGAGACTTCAGTAGCTATGAAGAAATTGTGTGTTGTGCTATCAAGGTAGAAATGGAAGTTGGTGTTACTTATCCATCTCATAGTTTTGAAAAGAAACGAAAGATGGAGTTCAAGGAGAAATCTCAGAATAATGGTGAAAAGAATATGAATGTTTCCTTTTGCTCAAATTGTGGAATGAAGCATGGTGGAGATTGTCTTAAAGGGACAAGTAAATATTTAAAATGTGGAAAGGAAGGTCATCGAGCATTTGAATTCGGCAATGATGGGAAGAAGATGTCTAATGATGCAAACAAAGGAAGGGATACACAGAATTAACCTACTACACTTCAATGCTTCAAGTGCAAGGAAATGGGGAATTATGCTAATAAATGCCCTCATCCAAGGGTTAGTGATGATCGACATGAGCAACCACTTAAGGCAAAGGACAAAGGGAAGTCACATGCGATCACCATTGGCGATGTTGAATATGACAACGATGTCGTGGAATGATTAAGTGTTTATGTAATGGGATTCCAAAATAATGTTGTATATAGTATCTTGGAATATTGGAATATTTATGTATTGGCCTATTGTGGTTTTGAAAAATTTTATGGTACCGATAACCATGGAAAGTTATTGATATATTTTTGGAAAAAAAAGATGATATGCGCATAATGAAGGGAAAACGAGAAAATGAAATATTTGAAAGTATTCATGAGCTCATGATTGATATAAGGACTAAGTGATATCATGGTTTGAGTATATAGAATTTTTGGATTTTGGTATATGGAAAGAGTTAACTTTTGACAGTATTCATGTTTTCACTAAGTTTTAATGGGTATTCATTTTTCAATAGATTACATGATTATGGTATTCACATGACTGGAATGTGACCAACAAGATATATGAGGGATAAATGATGGTATTCATGTGCTTGTTATATGACCTTTTTAGTAATCGTTCTCTTTATAAAATGAGTTTGGGAAGAAGTATTTTGGATAAGCCTAAATATTAGAATGGATTATGTTGGAAATAAGTTAGTATTGTTTAAGGATATAACTTTTTTTCGATATTATTGATGGGATGTTATAGTAATGTAGTTTTAGAAAAAGGACAACATGTAGGACTGGCGGCAGCCCATCGCATCGGACAAGGCTGTGGGAATCAAACCCACAACCGAAGTGCGACTGGCCTTTATCGCCTACCACTGGACTACAGGATGTCCCTGTTTAGTAGAAACTAGTTTTATTATATTAATAAGTATGATATATGAAGTATAAGTCCATTTTAGGAACCATATATGATTAATCTCACTATAGATGGACTTATGTATTTTTTGATAACTTTTCTAACCTTTTGTTTATGACAGATGGAATGACCCATCATTCTATCACATGATCTGCTAACACATCATGAATGACAAAGTCAACTTCATTTATTTAAGATATGAAGTGGAAATTGTCCAAAGAATTACCAAAGGTGAGACTATACCGAAATCATGAAAGTATTTCTTCTAATTCCAATTTCATAAACTTTAGGGAATCGATCTTGAAAACCAAAAATGTTGTCCTAGTGCTCTTATATCTGATGAATCATATGGTACCTTAGATCGTCACAAATTTATGGCTTTGTGATTTCTGGATTTTACATAGCCATTTTCTCTACCACTCTCCTTCAGAACATGATGGTTAGATTTCTCTTCCATATCCATATTTTCACCTATGTGGAAACCCAGTGATTAGTTTATTTGGGTAACCGTTATGTTTCATACTTTTGTTTTTAAATATTGGTTTTGGTATTCCTTTTTGCAATGTGGTTTTCTATCAAAGAAACTTTCGAATAGTAAACCATTTATAACCCCGACGAATTTTGAGGGCGAAATTCATTTTAGGGGGGGTAGAATGTAACACCCCGAGATTTTATGAAAAATATTCTTTTTAATTTAATTAATGTCTTGTGTTGTACGCTACACCAAAATGAGCTTTCCCAACACTCATCCTTGACTTGCCTTGCATTACACGCAATCGCGACCTTCCTCGATAGCGTCTGTAGTACGCAATACCGAGTTTCACTAAACAACGATATGCTATTATTAAAACTAGCTGTTATGAATAGTAATAACCACTTTTTGAAATTTTTAAATCTTATTTTTCAAAATGGACTTCATTTTTGGATTCGGTATATCGAAATTAGCTTAGGGTGAAATTTTGGTACTTTTCGGATAACTTTCATATTCTAATGAATAGTGAAAATTACTAAATTTTAATTAAAAACAACTTTTTAATCGAAACAATTAATTGTGATAAATTATTAATTTGAGTGGTTTTAAAGTATATTTAGAATATATTTTTACAATTTAAAACAATGTTGTTCATTGGATGTAATTTCACATTTAAACCAGACATAAACAAGTGTCAATCTTTTGATAGTTATTATCTCTTAAAAACACGCTATTTGTTTTGACGACGGGAATTAATATTTAAATTAGTTAATGTAAATTATATGTTTTGAATTTGGTAAAATAAACATCCTTTTTGAATTCATAATATCAAATATATCTTAGGCTTAATTTTTGGTATTTTTCTGGAAACTTTCATTTTTTGATGAATAGTGAAACCACTAAGTGGTAGTTAAAAAACTGAATTTTTTAATAAAACATAATTTTACCACTTCTGTGAGTGGAATTTCAAAAATCTGAGAGACACGGTTAATTTCATTAAGTAAAATTTGGTTCAATGAGATGAAAATAATTTTTGGTGAATAGTAACTTTTTACTTTTTTTTACCATGGTTAAAAGTAAATAGGGTAATTAAGGGTAAAAATGATATTGTTATTATACTAACACATGTCCTAATTATATTTTATAAGTTTAATTCGACCAAAAAAAACCTTAGGAAAAAAATATGACCACTTAGGCCCACATGGATTAGATTAGGACATTTATTATAAAATTTATTTAAAGAAGGGTTAAAATAGTTAAAATCAATGTTTAATAAGTAAATCATTTTTAATATATGGTTATACATAATATAAATTCGACTATAAATATTAATTAGAAATATAAAAAGATTTCCTACATAATAATATTTTATTTGTAATTTCTAGACTTTAAATAATTTAATTTATTTATGACACAATGATGATGCAGTAATTATCTTATTAATGAAATATTGACATAATTGATGTTATATATACCCAAATAAATGTAATTTGAGACTTTTTATGAATTAAAATAATTTTATATGTTAATAGGACATGTTATTGTTGATTTAATTAACTTTGTTCGAACTAATCATTCTGTTATGATTTTCACAAAAAACAATTACCAAATAGTGTCAAAATTGATATAAAATAATTTTTTAAACAAATATTATATTATTAATTGTTATTATATTCTTAAAAATATAATGTTCGGCCAAATGACTTAGATAAGGTTATATATATTAATAATAAACAACTTGGGGTTCTTTTGTCTTCTTATAGTAAGTTTATTAACCTTATAGTGTAAGAACACAAAAAGACACGGTAAAAGTAAAATTATCTAACTTAAAGTTAAATATAAATGATAAGGTTAAAATAGGAACCTAAACTTTTATAAATTATATTTGATGAGAGGATTTCGACCCATCCCCACCTTAGCTTATAAATAAATCAATTTGGAGCTATTAGAACCCGAATATGACTTTATAATAAAATAATATTTTTAGTTTTCCAAATGAGCTCCTCTCCTCCCTTATAAAAGGGCACCTCCTCCCTCTCTTCCTCACACCACTTTGAGACTTCAAGCTCGGCCAACCCCTGACAAATTCTCTTCTCCACTTCCCTAGAAACATCCTAGAGGTCCTTGTCTTCTTCAAAGACCAATTTTAGTGCCCTAGGAAGAGGACTCAAAGAGGCACTTCAAAGAAGAGGTAATGTCCGTTACCGATTCTTTCAACATTATTTATTCTTCCACTTATTCTTCTTAGGTTGTTTCATTATGAAGTAATAACATCAGTATCACTCATTTACTTATATGTTATTGTAAGTATGAAACAACCCTATTTCACCATCTATCCATCCTACGGAAAACGAAATCACCGCACGTGCGTACGTACGGAATACCATCTCCACGCCGTGGTGTAATCTATTTTCCACCACCACCTTACTTGGATGGGTATAATGGTGTAAATAATAACTATATATGATTATTTTAAAGTGATATTGATTCTTAAATAGTATACATGCACTCCAATATAGTCCCACGATCATGAGAACGATATCATCGCTCGTGCGTACGTACGGACTATTGTCTCCACGACGCGATGAGATTCATTCTCCACGTTAACCATTCATGAATGATTATAAAGTATATATAATAAGTAATAATGAAATATATGACATAATAATGATACTGGATTTATGTGTATATATATCTATGTCACTTACTTAATTCCATTCAACTCAATAAGGAAACGAAAACGGCGTTCATGCGTACGTACGGCCTACCGTCTCCATGAACTATGTATTTCTTTCCATTTACTGATTTATTATAAATATGTATATTTGGAATATATATTATATATAAATAATTTTTTATATTCTGGAATTAATTAATCATGATCTAAGTAATCATATCAATAATTACAAGTCAAAACACGGACGACAAATGAAACAATTTTACCCAAAACGCTCTTTGACATGGAATTTACAAAAGAACGGGTAATATAAAGTCATAAGTGAACCATATATGATATCATAACAATGGGTATGATTCTGGAATAAGTCAATGACATTATTTAAATCATTATACAGGAGGTTCGGACACTTACGAAGCAAATCGGACCTAAGGTAAGGGAAAATATCACAATCTCATTTTTATCCGAGATTGTTTATACTTCAGAATTTACTGGGGTGTATTTTATCATCCACATCCATGATTCCTCAATATTATTTCCATCCACCGACAATTTTTTAAATCCAATTTTACCCTTCGGTGAGTTTTTAGTAAAAGATATTAAAGGAATCTTTTTTCGTTTTTCATACGAGGTACTTTTTGACTTTTCTGACAAAAGTACGAGAAGAATGTTTTTTTTAACTTATACGGCATGAATGGATTTTTAAAACATTATTTCCAAGAAGCTTCCTTTACAAGTTTTCACGTTTATTTTTAATCAACTTCTTTTAGTTTATAATTTTATGACATGTTAAGAAAGGAAAAGTGTTTTTGAAGTAGAAAGGATATTTTCCTCAAGAATGGAGTTCAAGTATTTTATCAAAATTATTTTCCATCTAAGATAATAAAGGGTTCTGTTTCTATCCCTATTATTACATTGATTTGACTATGTTGTGATGGAATTATTTTTATAAATTCCTTTATCTTATATGAATTGTTTTATGATGTCACAATGTTTAAGATTCCCTTTTTTATTACATGGGTTATGCTATGATGTATGGTTTATGATTTTGTGGCACACATAAGAATGGTATCATTATGAGATGGGTGGGACCTATATATCCCTCCAATGCATTGGGTAATGATTTTTTATCTCATGAGATAGACATGGCTGGAACGGCAGGTTAAACCGGTTCAGTGAAGCAGGACTGAAACGAGGAATGAACTCGGTTCAGAAATGGACTTTGTCCACTAAGATAGTCTTGGAAATGATTCTTGACTAATAAGAAATGATTCTCTATGATTATGTGTGTATGCCAAAAAGTTTCATGTTTTAAGTTATGATTATTGGGATTACATTTCACTGCTATGATTTATCCCATTTTATGATATTATGATCTCTTTTGTAGGTTAATATTTCCAAAATTTTATGTTCTTATGAATATGATGTGATTGATATTTCTTCTGTTTACCCTTACTGAGCATTTGAGCTCACCCTTTTATGTTTTCTTTTCCCCAGGATATAAATAAAGGTTTTAGGTAAGAAAAAAAAGGGAAGATCTTTATGGGAGATGTTGAAGATCTTTCACCATGACTAGAAGATTACGTTTCGAGTTTCCAAAGACACTAAACTATTACGGTCCTTGAGTTTTGATTTTTTTTATGTATTAAGTATTCCGCAAAAGTAATGTATTGTCCATGTACATCAAGCTTTGGATCTCTACACTCCTCTAATAATAGTAGTGAGGGTGAACCATGTAAAAATTATTATGTATCGGTCATGATTTAAATTATGTTCCTACATTACAAAGAGAAAGAGGGAGAACAACATTTTTTAACAATGAAACAAGATCTGAAAGGGAAGCTGTTTTAATATTACGTAACCTGATTCACCCCCCCCCCCCTAGGGTATTTAACAGAATTTAGATAACATAGTATCCAAATTATAAATAGGTTATATATGTATACAACCTACAACCAAACAAAATTCTATAAAGGGTTTATGAAATAATCATGCATGTGTACGACAGACTACCACCTCAAGAAATGATGTCATCATTTTTTCATTTACCACCTCACTAGATTGGGAAAAATGATCAATATAAAGATTATATATTAAATTTATAACATAAATAAACCAATTTTGTGATAATATAATATATATAATTATTTTTTTCCAATCAATAATGAATACGATAATGTCTCTCATGTTTACGACATACTACCACCTCACGAACACATTTAATTGTTTTTCACTATTTCATTTCACATAAGGTATAAGGGAAATTAAAATAAATATATATAGTTAAAATGATATAATAATGTTATTAATTACATAATTATATTCCTATAAATATAATATATCAATATCCCAATTACCTTTTCACACACTAAAATAGTGATTATATCATTTGTGTGTGTTTAAATAATAGAGTTACGTCCATATTAAAATTATAATTCATATATAAATATTATAATTATTTCATTATTATTAGTTTGTATGTGTTTGAATAAAGAATTTATGGCCATATTAAACATACGTATTTGGTTTTTGACATATAAGCTGAATATGTTAAAACATCTAACTTAAATATAATTGATTATGTTATTTTATATAACACATATATAAGTGAAATAAAATGAATAAAAACATGAAACTCATTCTAAAATGTTAAATAACATAAGATTATTATCCATGATGATAAAGAAAAATAAAAAACCAATAGAAATTGAGGTAAGGTGATTTCTCATCTATCTTTTATTTCTCGAAGAAACATTCTATACTCATCACTAATTATTGTTCCATGGTGTATATAATGATCTTGGTTGTATTTTATGATTCTTATACTTAAATTTATGGGTATTAAAAAAATATTTTTGTAAATCTCTCTCATGGAGTTTATAGTTTCAACCAGATTTTTTATATTCCCACAATGTTCAACTTGTATGAAAAATAGTTATGTGTTGTTTCAAATAACCATTATATTTAATGTTCTTTCAAATTATGTTGATTTTTTAAAAATCCTTTTTAATATTTGGATTTAAAACAAAAGTATTTTAAATCTCCAACCTTTTATTACTATGATAAACATTAAATTATATGGATTCATTTTGGGGGGGGGGAGGGGGGTTGCAAAACCATGATATTTGAAAAAACGAAAATTATATTCAATATCATAAAGTGTATAAATATCTGATATTATATTATGATACATGAAATAATGAGTTTCTTCAATTGCTTTTGTTACATGCAAGACCAGATTCTACTAAATATAATATACTATTATTATTATTATTTAACATGATATATATCACATAGCTGTTGGCAAAGAAGATATGAATATGATAAAATTAATTTTGAAATTTTTTTTTACACAAGTGTATATAATTTGTTACTTTTGTGAAAATTAATTATAAATGAAAATAAAACCCCTCTGAAAATAAAATGTATTCTTTCAATGATGAACTATTGTAATGTACAAAAGTGGTTATTATATAAATAATATAATAAAATCAGATTTTTTATAGTATTAATTAAATTCTTATATAATAAATTAAATATAATTTTTAACTTTCAACTTATGTGTTTTCATGATAGTATATAAAAAATCCATTATCATTCTCAAAACTGAATTTTTAAAAAAAAACCTATTCTGTATCATTTTTATGGGGGATTTATTTTAAAAATAATTTTTAAAAATTTTAATTTTTTACTATAGTTTATAATACCCTTATTTTGGTTATTTTTTTATTTGTTATAAAATATTTATTTTTTACTAAATACTGAAAAATACAGATTTTTTATTAAAAATTCTTTTATTAATGAATAAATTTATTTATAAATATAGTTAGTTTTTGAAAACAAAATAACATATTATAATTATTATATCTTAATTTTTGATCCACATAATTACTTTTTAATCATACTTATATTGTTTCTCAGTATATGTTTTTTGGGGTTAAAGATGGGTTTTTCTAAAAATAGGTTTAAAAATAATAATGTTTATCATTTTTAATTAATTAAGGTATTGCCTAATGGGGATCGTTTTTTTAATGTGTATATTATATAGAATTAAATAATAATTCAGCTTCATAATATGATTATTATGTGTTATTGGTCTATATAGTACTATGATTTTATAAAAAATCCCCATCTTAAAAACCTGTTGTTTCACCACATCTATAGGATTAATATTTAATTTAAAAAATTCAACATATGTAATTTTAATATGGAAAAATGGATTTAAATTTGCAAATAAAAAGATATTTTAATTTATAATAGATTCAAATTAAGGTTTTACCTATAATATTAGTGAATGTAATTAAAATTAATTATAATGTTTATGGTAAAAATAATATTTTTTAGAGGTTAAACAATAATCTTATGGGGCCAAATAACCTTGATACTATTAAAAATATGGTCTAAAATAGAACTTATACCTTAATTTATATAGTTTTTATTATTATTAGAGCCTATTGGTTGTTATTAAACTAGGTTGACCTAAAATTATTTTGAGAACTACCATATGAGTCCCCTCCCCCACTTATAAAAGGCCACAGAGTATCCTCCTCTCTTCACACCTCTGAACACCATTGGATCAAAAATTTAATTCTCAATTAAATTATACATATTTCTACCCACATACTACATTCGATAAATTTGGATTGAATCCATCCAATGAAGACCTTTTGTGCAAACTAAAAGGAGTTACCTAAGGAAGATGTAATGGTCTTCAATATGCACTTTTTGTTATATTTTTTCTCCAACCCCTTCAATTCATCATATAAATATTTTACGTAATAAAATAATTATTATAAATATAAATATAAATTTTAATGTCATTGGTATCACTTAAAACTATACACACTAAATTAAAATGGGTTTGGAAATCATTGTTTGTATGTACATCCGACTACCACCACGTGAAACGATGTCATCCCTTTTCCCATTACCACCTATCAAGGATAGAATTTTGATGTATCTAAAGTTTATGTATCTTATTTATAAAATTATTTTACCTCCGTATTAATTATATAAAATATAACCTTTTTTATTTCATTAATTATGGCATATAATAATGTCTCTTGTGTGTTGGGAGGACTATCACCTTGTGATGTGATCTGAAGAATTTTTCACTAACCCATTACATGGAAGGTGATAAGGGTAATTACAATAAATATATAAAATATTTATGAAATAATTATTTTGTTAATTACATTATTATATATCTTCAATTATTCAATATCCTTTTCTATATTACCTTGTCACACACTGAAAAAGTTATAACGTCATTCATGGACGTGTGGACTACCACCTCCTCAAAGCTGTGTGATTCATTTTACATAAAAATAATGGTGTATATATATATATAATCATGTAAATAATGATTTAATTATTATTTTGGATAATTGAAATATCACTTACTTTCTTTCCATAATGATCAATGGAAAATGGAAGTATTACTCCTGTGTGCGTACAACCAAAATTCTCTATGATCAAAACATTATATAATTTCTCATATCCAAAAATAATGATTGAAATTAAATGTATAAATTATGTTTAAATATGATACTAATATCATTATTATTATTCTGTATAGGCTTTAATACTGTTTTTTTACTACAGTCAACCTACCTAAGTCATTTTTGGCACATAAGCTGGTTATGGTCAAAACATTCGAATTAATCTTAATTGATTAAGTAATTATACATAGCATATATATAAGTGAAATATTGGTAATAATAATCATTAAAATTTTCTCATGAAATTAAAATTATATAATATTATTATTCATGAATATTATGAACAAGAATGATGAATCATACTTGAGGGAAGGTTTTTTCTTTGGTTGCTTTTATTTATGGGTAATACATTCCATATTAACATATTATTTTTATTTTTTGGCTTATATAATTCAATTTAATGTATTTTATGATTAATAAAAATAAATTTATGAGTGTTTACATATCAATTCGAGGACCTATATTCCATTAGTTTTACATTTTTAAATATACAATATCGATATGTGATATTGGTCTCAATTTTTCATTTTTGAGACTTTTGTTTTATAATAGAGTTATCTTATTTTTTGAGGTACTTATAATGCACCAATGAAAATTCATATCATGACTATAATTATTGAAAATGATAGTATATGTTGCAATTAATTTTATTCTTTAATGGGGTTTACGATTCAATCTAACCAGTATTGTAAGAGTATTTTATTACAATATCATTGTTTATTGGGATAATGTAATTGTGTGCCTCTAGTGTTGAAATATTATAATTCTCATGAAATCTCGTATCCTATATTTTGTCAAGATATTTTAAATTAAATATACCATTATTCCACTTTATGATACTTAAAATGTTTGAGAATGTTTTTAATGAAATCCTAACATCTTTTCTCTCTTCAGTAGGAAATCTATTTTCCTCCAAGACTATGTTTTATAAAAGAGATTTCAGTTTTTAATGTTACCTCTCAAGACAAGATGGAAATTTCCTAAAATCCATATTTTATATGATTATTTAATATTAATATAAATTTAATAAATTATTTTTTAATGAAAATTATTTTCAAAATGTTTAATGTTCTAAAAATTGATTTTCAAAATAAAAAAGAAAGTTTCCTCATGAATATTTTTAATAAAATTTTAATTGTATTTCCATTCATTAATTTTTAAAACCGTTGTTGTTACATAAAATCCATTTTGGATATTTTGAATAAATATCAACCTCCATCTTTCTCAGGATGGATAATGATTGTATAAAATATATTTTTATAGAACATGGTTCTTTTTCAAGTTTCATTCATATTTCAAAGAGATTCATATAAAACTAATTTCCTTTTAATGGTTTAATATGGTAATGAAAAAATAATGATTTCTTCTATTATTTTTTGATTAATTGGATGATTTTTGATATTTATACAAGTTTTGGTTCTTGGATATTATTCATCAAAAATGGATTGTCCTAGATAGCTCTAGGTGAGCATGTAACTGATTAACATGGTGTCCCAAGTAGCATCATGTATGCCCCATTGAGCTTAACATTGGGTGTATTGGATTGCCCTGAGTGAGACTGTTAATGATTTAAAAAAATGAGTTCCTATATAGAAATCTAACTAATTGGGTAATGATTATATTGGATGTTTTTTATAAGGTTATTCCAATTAAAATGGATTTTAAAGTGTTTTATGAATTTTATACTCCAAGATTTTGAAAAGTGTTCTTATTACTTTCATGGGTTTATGATGTATCATGTGAATATGATTGAGATCACATGGATCATGATTATTCATTCTAATGGATCTTTCTCTTTCCATATATTCATATTTCATGATCCAAATCTTGATGTGTATGAGTTCTTTTTTTATTTTCTTATTCACTATGATTATAACATCAAAACCATATGCACTCTTATTCCCATCATTGAAATTAAATTGTTAATGCTTATGTTTACCCTTACTAGCTGTTTGAGACCACCCATCATATGATTCCATTTCCCCCATGTAATAAATAATGATTTTGAATTAATTATGTCTATAAATGGTTTTACAAATATGATTTAGATGACCTAATGTCATATAATAAAATATGTGTATAATAGGATATGATGCCCATATTTATGAACCACTTATTTAGGAGCCCATGTTTAAATGTTTTGTTCCCAATTATCTAAAACTGCAAACCTAAAAGGTCCTACCAAATATAAGTGATCATATTTTTATTTTTTTAATTTAAATGTTAATTTGAATAAAATTGGGTCACAATTATCAGAATCAAAAATAAAAATGAATATTTAACAATTTACAGACCAAATCCATGAGGGTGTGCTTGGAGATGTTATAATAATTCAACATCATGCATACAAAATCTAAAATTTATAGTCATGATAAAAACTATTGATTCTCCTTCAGTTCCAAAAACTTAATGTTAAACGCACCTCAAAAATGAAATATGTATTCACAAAACAACCATCATCATATTATCACTCATGAGTCCCTTCAAATATTTGAAACCTCTATAATAGTACAGACTATTTCCCATAGTCATCATAATAATACTACTCAATGTTTAAATTTTTTTTATCACCACTAACTACACATTAGGATATAAATTTAAAATATTTACATTATGAAACTTGACCTTTCAAATCCATGTTATCCCACTATAATCTTCAATAGGACCATTGTGATCCTCTTAAATACTCACAGTCACTTAAATTACACAACATAATTTCCTCTACAACCTTGAACTATTTATTAGCTAATTTAACCATCATATTCAAAATCCATCACCAATGAACATGAATTCCTCATCACATGAGTGGGGTTCTTTTTTTGATCAAATCAAGTTAATTTTTTTAAAAAAATCATAATAAAGTGTTGAAAAACTAGAAAACCTATGTCAAAGAATAATATTTAGGTTCGATACTCCATATATTGGAGTTCTAGAAATATAATTTCATTATAACACATATATATTTAATTCAGTACATGAAATTAATCTCATTGTCTAGCCAATTTCATTCATAATATACAATGTGACCAACTATGGTGTAGTACCCCTTCTTTAGTGACGTGCATTCACATAGAGCGACATAAACTCTAAAACAAATAATGGCCTCACCACAACAAGAAGATATCAATAGTAGAATCATTTATCCACCACAAATTAGTAGTATATATAATCATACATTTTCTTTAATCATCTATAATACAATATCATATCTCTTTATGGATGTTAATTTTTTCCATCTAAAACACCATTAATAGTATGAAACACAATGTTATAGTGTAATTTTGGGATTTTATAAAGAGAATTATACAATACTATTGTTGACACTAGAAAATGGGCCATAAAAATATCCAAATGATCCCTAAAATGATCCAAGACTGTATCATGTTTCGTAAGGTTTGATTTTATAGGTCGTAGAGCCCAAACAGAGTTATGGAATAGTAGTTATGGGCCTTTGAAGTTGGGATGGAAAACTGGTTCGTGGAGCCCATTTGCGAAGCTCCCTCCACCGTAGAGAAAGGAGGAGGGATGCTCCACCAACACCTTGGACATTCATGATCCTCCACGGAGTGGGGAGGAGGGATGCTTCATGAACCACTTTGACATCTATGATCTGCCGCAGAGATAACTCTATCTTTGCGTTGAGCGAGCTTTGCTTCGCGGTGCCACTTGCCTATAAATATCCGGCTCACCCCTCTTCAGGATGATGGTCATGCCACCCATTGGGAAGCCGATCTCCCATTTTGCGGAGCTCATCTTTCCTTTGAGAAGTTTCTCCATGAGTCCATGCTTCACAATTCGATGCTTCGTGAGTCCATTCTCTGCAAGTCTATGCTCTGCGAGTCGATGCTCTACGAGTTGATGCTCCACGAGTCCATACTCCGCGATTCCATACTCCGCGAGTCCATGCTCCATGATTCCATGCTCTGAGAGTCCCTACTATGTGATTCCATGCTCCGTGATTCCATGCTCTGTGAGTTAATGCTCTGCGATTCCATGCTCTTCATGTCTGTGCTCTGCGAGTCCATGCTCCGTGAGCAGCTTTCCTTCGCAAAACTGCTTCGTGAGACCCCATGCTCCCTGAGCAGCTTTCCTTCATGAAGCTGCTTAACGAGACCTATCATTTGCGATGCTCCTACCTTCACACCCACCAGTCCATACCGCGGGGGCTGCGCCCCCACACCCCCACTCGCACTCACTACCCGGTTGTGGTCCCAACCCTATACCATCACACGCGCCCATGAATATTGGAGACTCGCACTGTGAAATTTGCATCCCAGGTCGTCGACAATTTCTATTGCGCCATTATGTAAAACCTCCTTCCACCTATGGAATACCATGATTTGAGATACTCATTTTCGCACCATTATACACCTTGAGTCGACATATTCCTCTTAGTTCGTTTCTCTTGTCGTGAGTTGAGATTCTCCTCATCAATTCCCTAAGCACCTTAAGTCGAACCATTCTTCAAGTAACTCATCCAAACCCCATCGCTTGGCTCATATACTAGGTATATCCAGAAAGGGCCCCTCTTGTGTAAGTCCCAACACCATCTAATTCTAGGCACCTAATGCCTAACAGTACTCTCTACATGACTAAAAGATGTAGTACACCATATTATTCAATAATAGGATGCATATTTTTCCAAACAATAGATTCCTTACATGCCTAGCATAAGATGCCAATAGTCCTATCTCTATGACTTTAAACTATATAATTCCCTATCATTCGATAATAGGATGCCTCTAGCTCCAAACAAGATATTCCTTGCCCACCTAGCATAAGATTCCAATAGTCCCCCCTACATGACTATAAACTGTAGTACTCCCTATGTGACAATCATAGGATGTATCTTGCTCCGAACAAGAGATGCCTTATTGTCCATGCATGAAATTCCAATAGTCATATCTATATGACTATAAATTGTGTTATACCCTATGTGGAAAACATAAAATTCCTTTCTCCAGACAGAACATGCCTTATGATCCAACCATAAGATTACTAATGCCATGATTACAGTGGCATAATTTTAGGAGTGTTGGAATCTGTTCAAACATTCCATCACTCCATCCCACGCTTTGTGTGTCCTTCATTAATATCTTCATCCACTTCCATGTCTGGAGGGACCCCCTAACGGCCTGGTCCCATGCCCCATCGGCTCACCTACCGTCCTGGGACAATGCCCCGTAAGACTTTGGACAACACTTCGAGTCAAGTCCTATGTTTTGAACACAGTCAGCAGTCGACACTCATTTTTTTGTCCCCATTTCAGCCTAACATGATATGGATGCTTGGATTCAAACACGGTCAACAATTATCCTCCATCGCCACGCCACCCTCATTGTGTTATGAATGTCAGGCGGGTGATTCACACTTTTCATATCCCTTTGATCAAACTGATTCCAATGACTTTGGAATTATCCCTCTTGTGCACTAGCGCATAGGTGAAAACCTAAACCAACTACTGATTTGGGATTCCCTCATGGCCAGACATGAGTAATACTGCTCGGAATCTTCCTTGTGTAATCCCCTTTCACTATTTCTACTCTATAGTGGAACTCGGGAAACTTCCTTGTCTAATCCCCATGCACAATTGCGGCTCCATAGATTCACATGGGTAGCTTCCTTGCATAAGCCCCATCCACCTTTGTCACTCCATAGCGGCACATGGGTAGCTTCCATGCGTAAGTTCCATGCAGAGTTGCTGCCCCATAGCGGCACTAAGGTAACTTCTTTGCATAACCCCATCCACCATTGCCGCTCCATAGCGGCACCCGGGTACCTTCCATACGTAAGCCCCATGCACATTTACCACCCCATAGCGGCACACAGGAAGCTTCATTGCATAAACCTCATCCACCTTTGTTTCTCCATAGCGGCACTCGGGCAGCTTCCTTGCGTAAGCCCCATCCATTGCCGCTCCATAGCTGCACATGGGATGCTTCCTTGAGTAAGCCCCATGCACCATTTTTGCTCCATAGCGGCCCCCGAGTAGCTTTCTTTCTTAAACCCAATTCACCATTAACACTCCATATATGCACCTGGGCTTATATCCACGTGTAAGCCCCCCATTCAACTTCCCACGAACATGCCATCAGCGATGTGATCATCAGGTCCTTACTGCCTCTTGTTTCTCATACCTATCATAACTCATGTGGGCTTAAAGTAGTAAGAATTGACTATGGAATCCTACATGGGCATCCTAGAGTGAAACCCCAACCTCCACCCATGAACTATGAGGTCCATGATCCTTGCCAATATGAGGTACGTAGGAAGCCTCCCAGAGGCTCAAGCCCAACCCCGATTGGTTCTGACCCCCCATCATGTCGACACCTTCTCCCATGAACTACGATGTATTTGATCCTTTCCAAGGTGGTGTATATAGGAAGTCTCCCTTATGTTCAAGCCCAACACCCATTGGTTCTGACCCCCCATCATGTCGGCACCCACTCCTCGTGAACTATATGGTATTTGATCCTTGCCATGGTAAGGTACATAAGAAACCTCCTGAGGTTCAATCCCACCATCTATTGGTCCCGACCATCTCCATGTCGGTTCAACAAGCACCATTTCGAACTACATGGAAATTGATCCTTACAAAGGCAAGGTACATAGGAAGCCTCCCTGAGGTTCAATCCCACCATCAATTGGTTCTGAACCCCCCCCCCCCTACATCAGACCACCATCATCCTGCATGACATTAAAGTGTATGCCACCTTTTCATTCTTCATGGCATTAAACTACATCCACCATCCAGCGGTAAGACGTTGCGACCCCATCCAGTGGTAAGCCATTGAAACCCCATCCAGTAGTAAGCCATTGTGACCCCATCCAGTGGTAAGCTATTGAATTCCCTAATCGACGGTAAGTCATCTTCAGATGAACTATGTGGACTTTTATTCCTTTCCATGGGGATACGTAGGAAGCCTCACTGAGGTCCAAGCCCATCACTCATGTCTCATTATGATCTATCCCTAGATCCTATGTGTTTCAGGAAGGTCATGACCCAACATGGAGGTTCTGTTTCTTCTAGATCCCATCCATGTGTCCATTCTCATGGGTCTCCTCCTCAGTTGTCACATCATCCCACAAAACTATGAGGACTTTAATTCCCTGCCACAACGATACATAAGAAGTCTCTTCGAGGCTCAAGTCCAACACTAATGTCACCTTCACGATGGCTCCATCTCATTCTCCCTCCACTTAATTAAACTCTCCATCATCCATCCTGATTCTTAGTCGGGTCACCACATCCTAGGTAGATCATGCCATTCATACCAGCATCGCACCTTGCGGCACTCGGGAAACTAACCATGCATAAGCCCCACGAAATATTTAATCATACACCCCAGAGTATCCCTCTTGTGATGGGCCGCTATCCATGCATAAGCCTCAGTATGTATTTAGGTCTTTGTCCTCTTTGTACACCCTGTTTCATCACCCATTAAAACTATGCGGGTTTTGATCCCTGTTGTTTGCACAGGGTACGTAGGAAACCTCCATGAGATTCAATCCCAGCCAATAGTAAACCTTGGTGTTCCCCCATTCTGGGGTGAACTCTCCCTGATCCACCCATAGTGGTGTCTATATCAGCTTTTATGTTGTAACATCTTCCCTTTATGGGACACACCACACTAGGTCTTCTTTTATTGAGTGTTCTGACCCATCTTCCTCTTAAAAACTCTTGATGCTCCCTACTAGGGGTGTACCAATCTGATTTATCCCAATGGGACATTCTGATCACCCTAATTCAGTCTTCGTAAGTCATTAATAATGCAGCCTACTTCATGTTAAACATGAGATGCCTGATGAAAACCTTGGAAGACATGACTTTGGCGTAACTGCCTCTATTAGATGTTAAAATCGCGGCTTTCCCAGTGCTGAATATGGAAAGCTGAGAAAAACCTCATAGAAATGCATCCGGAATAAGATACCTATGGTATGTTATGAGGAAGAATACAGATTCCCCAATGTCCACACATCCATAGATACCCATACATGCCTGATATTGTCGTCTACTCCGACCGAAAGTTTCTACCATGTCAAGACCCCATGGAATGTCCTGACGGATGTAGCGTAATTAACCGGCGTCCAAAAAGATATAGCACTGGGGATGAGATTCACGAACCATGACTTAATCTTTAAGGGAGACCCAAACTAGGTAACAAGTTCCAAGGAGGAATACATGGAAGGATTAACTGACATCCCATCATCCCGTTTCAAACAAGGAGCAAACATCCCTGAATAATGAACAGATGTCGCATGCCTTTGGAAAGCGGGAATCCGGGGAAACAGTTGCGCGTCCTCTAGAGACGGATGCACATGCTACAACAAAAGTGTCGGAAACAACCATCTATAGAATAAAAAATATCTAGATAATCATTATATTATCTAATAATTCACAAGATTGATTTTCAATCCATGATAACTCAATGGAAAAAAATTGGTTTAAAAAACTCAAAATAATAAACATAACATAAGTGGGCATATAATCCACCATAACAAAATTTAAATCTTTTAAAAATAAAATACAACACTATCTAATATAATAGGCTAATTGGATGATAACCATATATAGATATTTATTTTTTTCAAAAAAACTATGAGGAAAGAAAACCAAATCTTTTTCTTATCATCTCAATTCTCCAAAATCCGAATTTTAAGAAACAAGTATATTTTTGGACCCATGAAGCATCTTCCCCCACCATGGTGGAAAACTAAATACCTATAATAGACTGTTTCTTTCGAATATTGGACATAACATCCAATAAAATAACCATCATCCATGTATTAATAATGTATGATCATTAAAAATGTTTTATCGTGGTACATGGATCATATCATTTATCTTCATTATCATGCATAGAATATATTATTTATGTCAAACAATAAATGATTCATCTCATTAATGATTCTATTGACAGAATTTGTTATCATTAACACAAATATTATCAATATGGACTCCAATATACCCATTATAGAGTATAAGGGAAACATACATTTATTACGTCCTCCTTTTTAATATATTACTTCAGTAAATTAGTGGGACTATGCTCTCAGATTTACAATATACTTCATCAACAATACACATTGAATACCACTTACAAGAATTATTTTACATTGATACCACTAAATATATAAAATTTTAATTATAATTTATACTTTAAGATTTTCACCAATGTTTATACATTATGGAATAAAATTTTAATACATAATGTAAAATAATAAATTTCTTATATCATGTAAAATCCTCACCAAAATCCTCACAAAACTACATTATAATAATAAAAATAAATATTTAGTTTGAATATAATGTATCAATAAACCAATAAAAATAATATAAGACTACCCAATAAAAACATAGTATATGAAACAACATATTACACCATCAACTTATGAGTTATAAATTAAACCCACTTATTTTAAAAAAAATCAAGAATTCACATTCTTTATCTTCTCCCAATGAACATCCCATTTTTGGTAATTAAAAAATACAGAAATCGATTAGATAATAAAAATTAATTATATTTTTTTGCATTAAAATATTTAATATTATTAATTAACTTTACAAACAAAACATGCAATAAATTAATAAATATTCAATACTAAATCATTGATACAAAAATATTTCTAAACATTCCCCTTGTGTGTGTTTCCATATATATTTTGGATACTACTGTTGGATTATCATTACCAAAAGTGTCTTTACATCATAATCCCCATCATTGAATATGTAATCATTATTCATTATAAAATACATTCATATATTGGAATTTAATTTCATTAAATCCATCATATGATATCAAGTAACATAGAATCCATTATATTGAAATATTATATCTTCAACACATATTTTCTTCACATCATACATTAATATTTTGTCTTATATTTTCAAGAAATGAGACCAATTTTGTTAACACTTAGATGATACAACTTGTGAAAATATATAGTTACTCATCACATAAATCATTTTATTCTAATAAATTGTTGTTCTAAAACCAATTATATATCATAATAACTAATCAAATATCATTTTGATCATTAGCCTATTCTTAAAAACCACTATCATAATTAGATGAATTCTCCCTTTAATTCTTCACATCCCTGAAATAAATAATTACATAAAAAACAATTAATATCTTCTAAATACATTAATTTTGGGATGATAAACTACTTATTCTTAATAAGGATTTTTGTAACTCAATTTAGACAACAAATATTAATGTATAAATCAGTTTTGAATAAATACCTTGATTTATGGTGGTTTTGGGGGACTCTAACATCAACTGATATTAAGTGGGATGATCTTTTTTCTATTGAATATGTTCCATATTTTTTATATCATTAAATGGGGTCCTTCAAGTATCGGTTTTTTAAAATTCATTATTTTCATTCATTATCTATGATTATATATTTTAATAGTGAATTAATTTTTATTATCTCAACCTTACATGAATATTGAATAATATAAATACAATATACAATAGAAATTGTAGAAATGTATGACATTATTGATATAACATAATCCTTATTTTGATTTGATTGATGAATTATTCAATGATTCTCCACTATAAATAGAAATGGATATAATATGGAAATCCAGAAACCAATTATTAAATGAAAATTATTAATGGGTAAAAATATAATTTCTAGGGACCGTAGGGGATAATTATTTAAATTTTATGATTACTTCCTAACACTGTCTACAAATGACATTTTTTGTGGTCATGTGAGTAAATCATAAATAAAAACTATAAATTATTTGTGTAAATTCTAATATTTTATCCACTTCCACTTAGAATTCCATATTATATTTCTTACAACCTCTTTCTATGATAATTTTTTTACCATGGCCCATTTTCATCTCATTCATTGATGATTAACTTGACGTCCTATATATCAGTGAGTTATTCAACTATGATGATTAATTGATCTATATTTAACTGAATCTTCAGGAACTTCATTATCAACCAAAAATTATTTCTTTAGGAGAACTCTCTAATTCATGAAATAATATTTTCCTCTCATATATTATCATTTATATTAAGCGAGTATTGGAAATAAATTATAAAAATGTAAAAATAAAAAATAATATGATCTCATTTGTTGGGAGATCACTATATTTTAAAATTTTATTTTATTAAAGTATCAATTCTATAAAGATATGCACAAAATTCCTATCAATATTATTCAGTAACATATCCATGAATTCTAAAATAAATTACTATATAAGATAGTGAAATATCATTATTTCTTCTCCAAAATATCCACATCATTAATTAATTTTAAATTTTTTAAATGTATATAATGAATAATAAAGTTACACCATGTGGAACATCCCTTTTAAAAGAAAGTTCATGTATTTTATGATAAATATTAATTATAATAAAAAATGTCAGATATTTATTCCATAGGCAGAAAAAAATAATCATTGTTGGATTCTATAGTTTTTGTTGAATAATTTAGTCTGGGTTTCACAATTTCATATGTATCACTAAATTATAAAATTGAATAATAATCCACAGGATATGGAAATTAATAAGGATCATTAAAAAGTTCATAGTACATTAAAAAAATTGTGATATATTAGATTATCCTTATAAAGGCGTCTTGTAGAATTTAATGATCAACAATAAAATGTTTTCATATTAATGACAGGAAGGTGTAAAAATGAATATGTGGTTATATATGATCATCAAAAACTCATAGCA
This sequence comes from Viscum album, assembly GCA_963277665.1. Taxonomy (NCBI): domain Eukaryota; kingdom Viridiplantae; phylum Streptophyta; class Magnoliopsida; order Santalales; family Viscaceae; genus Viscum; species Viscum album. Next base: position 1,811,587,306 of record OY728140.1, on the reverse strand, counting down.
TAATAATTAAAATGTACGAATGTCAATAATAATAATACAAATGAATATTATGAGGTCATATATGTAAATATATATGTGTCAAATAATCTTTACATAATAGCCAATCATTATTATAAAGACATAATCTATCTTTAAATAAGATTTATAATCCATATTAATCTGATAGATTATATATATAAATTGTGTAAAAAATCATTATGAAACATATTTAAATCCTTATGATTTAAGGAGTTATCATTAAGATGTTTTTGGGTATTTTATAGTATTTAAATCAAGTATAGAATGATAGTGTTGATCTAATACAATGACTCTTAAGAAGTACTCAAAAATAATCTTTAAGAAGTGTTTGTTATCAAATTAACCAAAAATGGATATCTTATAATCAACTCAGGAATTCATAGATCTATTCCCTAAAAAACTCAAAATTGTTCCTATTTTTCATTGTCACATATTTAACTCAATATTATCTTCCATTAAAATTAGATGATATCATACAAATCAATCTCGTTTTGTATTCCAAAATATTAATCAAATAATCTCCCAATATGATTTTATCCCCTAATAAATTTTCAATTCTATTTATTACAGTTTTCCAATATAATAACATTACATAAACATGTAGAAAACATGTAAGGACCCAGCCTTAAAAATTGTATATTGTATGTTTTTTAACGTGAATTCACTTTTATATCATCCCATGAATAATTTTAGTTTAGTGTTTTAGAAAATTAATACATAATAAAAATATAAAAAACCTACACATTACAAGTGAATGTGTATAACTAGTATCCATTTTCCTATAAAATAAAAAATCATTTAAATAATTATTTTTCCCTTTTTTAAAAGATATTCATAATTTTCCCCTTGATCTCCTCCATATTCTTACTCTACATTAATACATGTGAATTTGTTTTACCTGGTATGATAAAAAAATCATAGTATTAAATATTAAATAATGGAAATCGTTAGTCCAGTGAATACCTATAAAAAAATTTCTTAAAATCGTACCATTTACCCCGAATAAGTAGAAATATTTTTATGAAGATCATAATCATACCATTTAGAAGTCAAATAATTTCAATGAAAACTAATTTGAAATCGTATTAATGTAATATTCAATCATTGGGACATTATTATCATATAAACCTTATATAACCCTTATGAAAACAATAACAAAATTGAATAACCATACAGTTGACTTTGTATATAATTATCTTGGGGAAAAATTAATTATTCAATATATTTGAGAACTATCTTGGATCACAAATCATATAATCTATAAAGGGATATCAAAATGATATTTGGGTGAACCCATAATAAATAATTTTCAAGGAAATGTCATGAATTAAATTGTTGAAAACTCTTATATATCCATTTTCAAAACACATTCAGATATCCAAAAAACATTTTTTTATAAAAACCTCATTTAATATCTAAAAACTACACACATAATAATTAAACAGTATTCCATGGAAGAAATAGTGAAAAAGAAAAATGGAATCATTTACGAATTAATTTTTCCTCAATATGGGAAATTCATTTCATGATTAATATGTAAAAAATACTTTTGACCATTTATAAAAAGAGATGAATTAGGAATACTAAATGAAATATTTTAAAATAACATCTTATAAAAATCACATATTTAAAGTGAGAAATAATAAATTTAGTTGATTAAGATTATTATTAGTAAATAAACATACAAAATTTGGATAAATAATATAATCAATCTTATTTTACAAAAATTTATAGCATTACATAATGAAGTAGAAGGGTAACTCAAATAATGAAAATTGATTTAATACATCCATTATATTGTGTTTTAATGTCTTATAAGCTTGCGTTTAAAGTCATGTATAATTATATTAGTGTTTTAAATTGTTTATTTAAAACCCACTTCCACATATATATAGTTATACATAATTTGATGACATTAATATATATACAATTTGATGAGTTATAAAGATTAATTTCATTGTTTGGGGTGTGTTTGTTTCATGGCTTCCTAGTTAGTTAATTTTTTTATATTTATGGATGTTCTTTGAAAATTTAAATAGTACTACAGAAGTGAAATTATATGGTAACAATTCACTCCAATAATATTAAATTTTATAATATTTAATTTTACTTTATATAAAGAGGATAATTCATTACATAAATCTTTAATGATGTTTGATTAGTTTATTTTGGTGCTTTTTTATACCGTCATGAAGTTCATTAATTTTATTTAATATAATCTCTATATATTAGTTCATGAATATTAAATAATTTATAATATAATTATTTGAATTTTATTTAACTATATAATAGATTTATGACCATCGTTGACGGTAGTAATGAAATATTAAAACTCATTATCGATGGAAACAGTTAACCACTATAATTTGGAAATGATTTTGTTTAATTTGAAAAATATGATATTATAAAATGGACTAAGAGAAGATTTCAAATTATAAATATAAAATTCCTTTATAAATATGATACTTGAGTTATTATTACAAGAATGGTGAATGGGGTGAATAGAATGTATAAGAAGAAAATAAATTAAGAGTGGTAATTTAAGAAAGTTACCTCTTGAATATAACCTCAATGTAACTTTTCTTAAGGAACTTCTAATTAGAAATTTGGAAATGTCAACACCCAAATAATGTGATTAGGGAACTGGATAATATAATAAAGTAGATGAAGTATGATATATGATGGTCATAGTTTGGAAATGATGTAAAGGAAGGGTTCCCTTTTATAATTGGGGTGAGAAGAACCTTAGAAATTTATTAAAATATAAAAATATAAAAATTCAATTCTTGATAAAAATATAAATAAATAACCTTATAATAGATGTGGGAAGAAATTTTATACAGAAAAATTATCCCACTTCTTCCTTATTTTATATTTTTAATGATTTTTAAAAAAAACTAAAATATTATATTTACGAAATATCATTAATGATAAAGTTGATACTATTCATTTTTATGACTGTAAAACAACTAAAAGGAAGAGTAATATTAGAAAAAACTATTTTATTATATCCAATGAATTTTCATAGCTAGCTATCTAATTCTTGTATTGCCTTGAATATCTCATATTATATTTATTTAAATATTTTTATAACATTTACTTATTTTTCCATTAATTTAATAACTACTTCATCATCTGTGTGAATGCATTTTCGAAAAATCATTATTTTCATAAAATTTAAAACAAATTTTATTCATTAAGATAAATATTTTTTTCACCCAAAGTACTATATCAGGTCAGACAGAACTTTAGGATGACCGTATCATAAAAATATTATATTTATTAAAAAATAATTGTTTTTCATATTTTATTTTTATTAAAATAACATAATATAAGGAAATTAAAGTCCTCCAGGTTTATCAAAGAGGTAATATATTCTTTTCAATTGTTATTTTCATTGATATTCACTCATAGAATAAATTTGGACTATCCTTATCGTAATTATTGTTACCCAGAATGACCAAATTTATCGTAAATCGTTGTAATAAAATTATCTATTTTTAAAATTCATATTGTTAAAAAATAAAGTGGAAAATTTTATTAAATTTGTATATTTTTATTCCATATATGGAATCCATTTTTAAAAATCCAAAAAAATAGACTTTTCATAATTTTATTAAAAATTAAACTGAAAAAATGCACCGAAAATGGGTTTTAAGAATAAAAATTACTCTTTCAAAATATATAAGGTTTCTATTCTAAATTAAAGTATAAACCCCATTACAGGAAAAAAAATTAGATTCATAAGAAATACTATTATCTAATATAAATTTAAAAAAAAATCAATATTCTCTTAAAAAATACAATGTATAATAAAAAATAGTAATTTTAATAATCATTAAAAATCAATATTTTTAGAAAAATTAGAAAAATTCATTCTATGAATGGAACATTGATTTTAAAGATAAAATTATTTTATTATAATAAAATTTTATATTTAAAAATTGTACTTTTAAATATAATCAAATAATAAATTAGTTTAAAATAAGTATATCATTTTTTTTCAAGAATAGCATAATATATTTAAAAGGAATTTCAATTTTTCATTAACTAATTCAAATTAATAATAATAAAAAATTTATTATTACAGGGGTTTTTACATTATCCCCTTGTCTATAAATTGTTCCCTTTCAATTTCTTCACTTATTAATAAAATAGGGATACCATTCCCTAATACTATTTTAAGATTCACATTTTTCTTCTTCAACCATATAGTTTCACCCAAAAAATAACATAGTTAAGGACATTATTCCGATATAAATGATCTCTACAATCAATAATCTAAACATGATCTTCCTCACAAAAATGGTATTCTTCAAACTGATCTACCTTAGGGCTCAAAAAAAGATAAATCAAGCATAATAACTATAATCCTTAACGCATGAAAAACATTTTGTGCCTAAGATAATCCCGGAAGAAAGAGTAATTTTTAGGAACCCTAAACAAAATTCTCTAAGATTTAATGTGGCCGAATGAATAGTGTACTTATATTTCATTCTTACCAAAACACATATGTCAAAACCCACCATCACCAAGATGAGGGAAGGGACAACAACCTGCTGGACCCTCCCTTATTCAACTTGAAGGAGAGATAATGACCCCCCGAGTCTCACCTTTAATAGGCCCTAGAGTGGGGACTATCACTAAGGGTATAGAACCACACATAATATAGAATGGATTTCCCTTTTATAGAAAAAGGTCGAGAAATTAGATGTTTCATCTAAATAACAACAAAAGTTAAAAGTAAAAGTAAATCCAAAATCCATTCTTGTATGCATGCTCTAAAATAAATTGATAAAAGTATAAGAAAACTCCAAAGGAAAGTACCAAAAGAAATAAAAGCAGCAAAGACAACCCTCAATGTCCGAGATAGTAAGATCCTGAATAGTCCTCAAAGTCCTCCTAGAAACTTAAAAGCAGTATTATATATGTAGGGTGAGTGTACAGGTATACTCATTAGAAAAATTAAAAACTCTTGTGCATAAGTGGGGAAGAATTCTAATGCCCTGTGAGAATGTAGATATAACCAAAGCACATAGTAGGGAAACCATCCACCCAATATCACCAAGGCACACTCCCCAAATATTGAATGTTAGGTAAAGCAATAGTAATAGCACATCGATATTTGGGCACCCCGCACCGCATTTCCACTAGTTATTTAGGACATTTTACACATCAGACCTCCCCCACAAGTCTCAATGTTATCCCACTGTCGCCCCAATAACAACCATATGGGTCGTCTCCACACATCCTGCCTGCACAAACTTCGGCCACCACAACCACACTTAACCACACCCAAAAACACCTAGGCCACTATAACCACTTCCATGCCTAAATACGCTAGGGATTGAAAAACTATTTTCATGCCCGAAGAAACCTAGGCCTCATCTCGAAGACACTTGGGAAATAAACATGCCCGCACACACCTAGGCCAAGAACCACAACATGCCTTCCCCAAAGATGCTTGGGCCATAATATACCTTAGGTAGTCACATCCTACCCGAAGAGTCTTCGGCTTCCTAGGAGAGGGAGAATAAAGGATCTAATAACCAGCCACTCAAAGAAATGTTGGGAAAAAACACCCTCCCCAATGAAATGGGGGTATTCAGCACATAGTGCTCAACATGGGTGGGGTGTGAATAAGAAACACCATAAATAAATTCATAAATATAATTTATCAAACACTCATCCTAACCAAATGGTTTTGATACAGACAATTATCCCATACAAAACGATAAAACAACCACCCTCATTATTATCACTTCATCCACACACACAATGACCACAACCAAAGCACAACCCATTTTTGAAAAACAAATCCACCGTTGTACCAATTCTTATTGTCATGTTCATGTGATTCCATTTAAATATTCCTTCACTATTGGGAAACTAATAGGCATATCCATAGGCCAATTCAACAACTGAAGGAAAACATCCAAGCCGCAATTTAAGCATTCACGCCTAGTTCTCTTGTAAAGTAACAACAACAAAAGGGATTTGGGATATCTCTTAAAGTACTAGAACCAATCCAAGCCCCAACATATGTCCCCACACTACCTCAAATTAACAACCAACAATTGAATAACAAGAGATATCATCCCCATCCATGCCACCCAACAAGAATCAATCAAAACAACCATGTGTATTATAAGAATAGATAAAGGGAGTTTTCATATTTAACCACACCATTTATCAAATACCTTCGTCCCATTTGGTTAAACTCGGTGATCACACAAAGATTATAATTCATTGGTAATCTATTTTATCGACCATCATTTTGTTATTAACTAGTTTCTATGTTAAACCCATTCAATCCCAAGATTATCCAGAAAAGTAGAGGTTTATTAGTGCATAAGGAAGGGCCACCAAAAACCACTATTTTTAGTGGGCATAAGCCCAAACAATTCAAAAAATAAAAAACAAAGATAAAATAAAAAAACAATATCATTATCCAACACACCCCTTCATTCATTAGTGTCCATTTATTATCATCGTTAAGTTTTGTTTTCGTCCATGTCCCGGGGGAAAAAATTTCATAACTGGACCACTTGATACACATTAAAGATAGATAAAGGAAACCCCTGTATGGATGATCAAAGATTGATGTTTTATCCTCACGCAAAGAAATGGGGATGCGCAACTTCTAGAGGAAGAACTCTGAGGAATCCAAGTCTAAGTGGGAAGGGATATAGTATGGGTGTAGGATTCATCTCACAAGGGAGTTTCGAGGGGCACTAAGAGAGACCAGAAGGGAAAAAGAAAGAGAGGATGCCTTCATAACAAAAGGCCAAATCCTAAAATTAGGGAGATTATTTTAATGTACTTAAAAGTCATATTGTGGATCGACCATGTGTTTGGGTGGTTTCACACGATGGGATAAATTGAGATTTATTAATTCTCCTCGGAGATGGTGGAGATAATGGTTGTGAGCTAATAGATTTCCATTAAATAGAAAAAAAAGATTTAACATGGGAAAAACTGTAAAACACATCATAAGTGTGACACCAAGGTAAAAGGATAAAAATTTTAGTAACTCAATGATCACCCAACTATTGGGGGCTTAAAACATCTTTTAACAGATTTAAATGGATTTAAAATCGGTATTAAAGTATTTTTACATTAAAATATACGTTAATGGTGAAAAACATGAAAGTTCTGGAAAACTAAGAATGAATCACTATTATGTGAGTCACCATTTCCCAAACACTATTACCTTGGTACTGTCACCCAAGAACCATCATCCTGGAACCATTGCATTGGTACCTTTGCCATGGCACTATCACCCTAGAATTATCGCCATGGCCATGTCGCCCTGCCACCATCGTCCTAGCACCATCACCCTGGCACTGTCACCATAGAACTGATATCGATTAGTTCCATGGATGATCAATCTATGCCACAGATGACTTTTGGTGCCACAGACGCCAATCAGTGCCACCGACGCTCCTCGGTGCCTTTGTTCGTTCAATCCTGAAATTTGGAAACCCATTAATGAGTCACTAATGGTCCCCAAACACCCCAAAAACCAGAATTTGGTAATTTAATGGGCTAGGAGGGTCTGGGAAATTACATCTTATACCTATTAAACTATTCCCACCCTCAATAATTCAAGATTAAAATTGAATAAAAGAGGGTAATCCAAACAACCACCTCGCAAGATACCTCTCAGGGACAGACCACCCTAGAGTTGTTCAAAAGCTAGAACAATCCTCGATATCTAGGAACAACTCTACCTCATCTATCTACTGAACAACTAAAGATATAAAACCGCACTTATCACCCAATAAATCACACAAACATATAAATTTTACATTATCCAAACATATAGGTTAGGGATTCCCTTCCCTATGTCAAGATACTATCTTCTTTCGGCAGCACAGACTTGCCTACAAGGGTTTAATCACATCCACCTTAATACATATTGATTAGGGATCAGTTCCTCCCCTCCCTATGGTGTTGATATTTCACACCCCATCAGTGAATAAGAAATATAACCCATCTCATAGTTAACAATTTCAAGCATTAAATAACACCTAATTACAAAACAAAAACCTAAATGCTCAAAACTGCCAAGGGTACTGGGCACACATTTCTGCCTCCCACTCCCAGTTACTATCCTAAAGGCAACCATGCCTACACACAACACGAAGCAAGGAAATGTTTCAACCAAGAATCACCTTACCCTCATGATCCTCGATCCCCACTGGTCTCTCTAAGAACATTGCATCATTATCAATATCTAGCTCTCTGTTGTCGAGGACGTGCAAGCCATTGTGTAGATTCAGACAAATCTGAGACACATGAAAGATGTTGTTGATGCTCTTTAGTGTTGGTGGTAGCACCAGCTGACAAGCCACTACACCGACCCACCGAACCACCTCAAAGGGCCCAAAGATCCTTGGAGAAATTTTACTCCCCCTGTTGAACCTCCACTGCCCATGCCAACGGGAGGCCTTTAAGAACACATGGTCCCCAAAATAGAACTCCAAGGGTCTTCTCCTATGATCATAATATGAATTATACTAGTCTAGATCCAAATTAATCCACTCACGCAAAAGATGAACCTTATCCATCATTCTCAACCCTGCCTCTAGGCCAAGGACACCTACTTCCCCAACCTCTGGCAAGCACACAGGTGAACAACACGGTCTTCCATAGAAGGATTCGAACATATCCATGAAAATGGTATAGTGATAGATATTATTAGAGGAATAATCTATCATGGTTAAGTGTTGTACCCATGATCCTCCAAAGTCCAGAATGCATTCCCGCATCACATCCTCCAATGTCTGGATGGTCCTCTCTATCTTACCATCTGTCTGAGGGTGGAAAGCAGTGAAAATGCATAACAGGGTTCCAAAAGCATGCTATAATACCCTCTAGACTCGTGAAGTAAGGTTTTTATCACGATCTAAGATGATGGTTTTGGGAACTCTGTGCAGTATCACAACTTCACACATGTACTTTTATATAAAGGGATCCACTACGCTCGACTCCTTAATTACTATGAAGTGAGCAGATTTCATCAACTAATCCACCACTACAAAGATTGAATCACATGCTTCCCCAGTTCGGGGTAGTTCAGTGATGAAATCCATCTAGACGTTATCCCACATCCACTCGGGAACATCTAAGGGTTTCAACAGACATCCCGAAACACAATGCTCAGTATTAACCTACTAGCACATGATGCACTTTCCTACAAAATCTATGACTGTCCGCTTCACTCCAGGCCTACAAAACTAACCTCTCAAGCCTCAGTATATCCTATGAACTCCTTGGGGTACCACCATGGGTTTGTTATGGAGGTCACTGAGAAGTCTCTCACACATTTCTACTAGGACAAGAAGCTTTCCATGAAACACCATCCAATTATGACCATCTTCAGACCATCCTTTTAGAGAATTGGCTTGGCTAAAATGATTACAGATCACATCAGCCTCTAAGTCTCTCTAATGATTCTCTTATACCTATTATACCAAGAAATAATTCAATTTCATCTGAAGAAGACTTCTCTTACCATCTTCCACCCTTTCATCTTGGTGTAAGGTGATCAACTCATTGCTTTCCAAGAATATACTAACTCTAAAACCTCATACATCTATGACTTAATGGTCAAGGAATTAGCCAACACAGTTCTCATTCCTAAGGTTTAAGAGATCTCAAAGTTGTAGTCCTGAAGAAACTTTATCCTCCTCCGCTACCGCGTGTTTATATCTCGTCGGGAGAAGACATACCTCAATCTCTTTTAATCTATGAAGATAATTAAGCATTCCCCGATGAGGTAATTTCTCCACAACATTAGTGTGAAAACTACTACTACAAGCTCCAGGTCGTGGGTGGCATAGTTTAGCTTGTGAGGACATAACATCCTAGACTTATAAGTGATCACTCCCAGTTGATGCATCAGCACACCCCGCAATCCTAGACCTGAAGCATCACAGAACAATTCAAATGCAACCCCTTCTTCTGGAAACCTTAGCATAGGGGCACTGACAAGCATCACCTTCCAATAACTGAAGGCTTCCTGGAACTACTCACTCCAAATGAAATCCTGGTCTTTCTTGTTCAAGGATGTCAATGGGGTTTCAACTTGAAAAAAGACTAGAATGAATCTCTAGTATTAACTTGATAGACCCAGGAAACTACGAACCTCTACCATGTTCTTGGGTGCTTCCCACGAAACAACTGCTTTGACCTTCGATGGGTCCACTACTATTCCCTTTTGGCACAACACGTGTCCAAGTAAGTGCACCTATTGGGTCCATAACTTTCACTTGGACAACTTCTTATAGAAATGGTTGTGTCGTAGGACCTCCAAAACTATCCTCATATACTCCGCATGACACTTATCTAATCTTGAGTAGATCATGATGTCATTAATAAACACCACTATAAACAAAGCCAGATATTTTTGTATAAAATGGAGTTCATGAGCCCCATGAACATGGATGCTGTGTTCATAATTCCAAACAACATGACCACGAACTCAATGTTCCCATATCTGCATCTGAAAGTAGTCTTCGAGATGTCACCCTTCTTTATCCTCAACTAGAGATATCTAGATTGCAGGGCGATCATAGAGAACAAACTGGCTCCCTTCAACTGGTCAAAAAGGTCATCGATCCTTGGGAGGGGGTAACGGTTCTTGACTTTTACTTGATTCAGCCTTCTGTAGTCTATACATAGTTTGAGACCACTAAATTCCTTATTTGTGAATAAGACTGAAGCACCCAATGGAGACATGCTCAGTCAGATAAAACCCATCTTCATTAGGTCATCAACCTGGATCCGCAACTCTTGTAACTCATAAGGAACCATCTGATAGGGAGACATCAAAATCATACAAGCACCAGGTTTTATGTTTATCCTAAACTCAACATCATGTTGAGAGGGTAGGGTCACAATCCATTCAGGGAAGATGACCAAGAACTCACTGACAATACATGGGACTTCCACTATCTCTGAGTCTTCAAGGACCACTGCTAGCTCAGCTAGCATGGGAAGAAGGTGCTCCACTCACCGGCTTCCCACCTGGAGAACCTTCTCACCAATGAAAGTAACATGTTGGATTCCAATATTATAAATCAAGAACCTCCTCTGGAAGAAATAGATAATAGAACACATAAATAATAGATAGTAGATGCCTGAAATGACATCATATAGATGCATATGTAGCAAAAGAAGGTCCCCACTAGAATGATGTGGTCGCAATATCAATCAACACCCCTTACAAACATAGGACAAGCTAGTTTGACCTCCTTATATCATACTCAATACCAGTGGTATGGTAACTCTCTCTAAATCTAGAACTATAACATGGGCTATACTGGGTGTAATGATGGGTTTTTAATCTCTGGAATCAATCAAGGATGAAGCAAGAGTACTAAACAAGTTGATCGAACATTGAACGACCTCTGGCTCTGCTGGAACTGCTCCCTCTACAGCGTGCAACTACCCACACCCAGCTTGTCTGCCCCTCGGCTGCCATCTGCCTCCCCAAAAATATTGAGGTCCTTAAGGATCACCCTTAGGTCAGCCTCCTCTTTCAATTTCTGCTATTGGGGTATCGGGAGATCGTTGTCCTTACTACTTCTGTTGAAAGGGCCAGGATGGAAATTCTTACTATTGAGGTAGGCGTTGAAACTTCCCACATCCATTGTACTAATCTCGGTCCAAGAACTGATTCCGAAGATTCCCACATCCACCACATATAAAACACCTTGTTTTTAGGATCTTGGAGAAAGGGAGAGGATGGGAAGATCGAAACTAGAACAGATGGGTCCCGCTCCCTATTGGCTGAAACATTGAAGGCCCGAATGATGGAGGCATGCTTCTAATGGCCTTCCCCTTTTATGAGCTCAATGGCCTATCCTCTCGCAGAACACCTCCCAGTGTGTGCATTCCCTCCACCACATCGGCCTTCTTCTAGACCTCCAAGTACATCAGTAGATTGAAGGGAGTAAGAGTGTACTGCAGGGAAGGTTGGAGTGTCTCTTCTAAGCGCCTTGCCCACGATTCCTCATCTAGGAAGAGGTATGGAGAAAAACAAAGGATATCCATGAACATGATCCCCAAATCCTTTAATAACATACTCCCCTACTAATGGTATGGTAGCTACTAACTGTTCGGATCAATCATTGTAGAAGAGGGTAATTCCTCCTAGAACTCCCACATTTGGAATACAACTAAAGGAATCTTAACTTGTCATGATCGTGGACATGCTGAAAGGTATCACTAAATCCATGATCTAGTTCTCCACCTCAATGTATAAGACGCTACCCTCATACTTCTTGAGGGTTTATCACTGAAAATCACGAGGCATCTTCTGCCTCTCGTTATCCTCCTCTACTTGATATACCCTCCACTAATCATCCAAATTATCCTCCTAGGCCTCGATCTCCTATACTACTCGTGTTCATCAGATGGGTGCCATAGCTACAAGGTAAATAGGGAATGCCTAATCTCGAGTAGTATAGAAGATTCCTTTTAAATTTTTCTAAAACATTTAATTTACTTTAATATCCCCAAACACTAACAACACACAAGAAAAAAAGTCATTATGATGAATGTACCTTTCCTATGTCCTCTATCCTAAAATCAATGAATACTCACATGGTCATTTGGTAGGTCTATAGTCCTTGCATCGGATCACAGGGTGCCCTAAAATCAAACGTCCTAACTGGTCTTCCCTGTACTATTTCATTCACCGAGATTTCCTAACACTATTTCCCTACCATCCCATGAAAACCTCATTGTTCCTAACCCCGAAATCCATCCAATATCTCAACCATAACCTTTTATACCATTTTATCATGACCTACCTTCACCAAGAAGAGGGAAGGGACAACAACCTTCAAGACCCTCCCTTCGTCAAGTTGAAAGAGAGACAATGACCCACAAGTACCACCTTCAATAGGCCCCATAGTGGAGACTATAACCAAGGGTATAGAATCACCTATAATATGGGAGGGATTACCCTTTTTAAGGAATAATATCGGGAGATAAGATGGTAGATCTCAAACAACTCCAAAAGTTGAAAGTAAAAGAAAAACCAAAATCCATTCCCATATGAATGTCCAAAAATAAATTGATACAAGTACAAGAAAACTCTAAGGGAATGTAGCAAAATAAATAAAAGAAGCAAAGAAAACCCACATAGCCTGAGATAGTCAGGCCCTACACGATTCTCGAAGTCCTCCTAAAAACATGAAATCAGTTTTATATACATAGGGTGAGTATATAGGAATACTTAGTTGGGAAACCATAAGCTCTCGTGCACAAGTGGGGAAGAATTATAATGCCCAAGGAGAATGTAATGATAACCAAAGATCATAGCAAGGAAACTATCCACCCAGCCTCACCAAGGAACACTCTCCAAATAAAGCAAGTCAGGACAGTATTAGTAATAGCACATCACTATTTGGGTACCCCGCACTTCATTCCCACTAGTTGTTTAGGACATCCTACACATCAGACCTCCCCCACAAGTCTCACTTCAGTCCCACTATGTCCCTAACAACAACCTTATGGGGCATCACCACGCATCCCGCCCGCATACACCTGGGCCTCCACAACCACATATAACCATGCATGAAAACACCTGGGCCACCATTACCACTACTACACATGAATACACCTAGTCCATAACTACCACTTTCATTCATGAAAACACCTGGGCCTCATCCCGAAGACACTTTGGAAACAAACCTGCCCACACACACCTGGTACAAGACCCACAATGCTCCCTACTCGAAGAGACATGGTCCATAATATACCTTAAGTCATCATATCCTAACCGAATAGTCTTGGGATACCTAGGAGAGGGAGAAAAAATGATAAAATAACCATCCACTCATAATATTGTTTGAAAAAACACCCTACCCCATGAATTTGTGGTGGTAAGCACTGAATGCTCAACATCGGTGGGGTGTGAATAAGAAACACAAGAAGTAAATTTATACATATAATTAATCAAACACTAATCCCAAAATAAGGGTTTCGAAATAGAAACCCATCTTATACACAACCAGATCACAACCACCCTCATTACTTCCCCTTCATGCACAGACAAACAAATGCCCTAACCAGATCACAATCCATTTATGGAAAAAAATCCCCATTGTACTCATTCTCATTATCATGTTCAAGTGATTCCATTTAAATATTCCATTAATATTAGGAAACTCATAGGCATAGCAACAAGAAAAGACAGAAACTGAATGAAAATGTAAAATCATTAATTTAAGCATTCACACCTAGCTCTCTTATAAAGTCACAACAACAAAATGGATCTATGAGATCCCTCAAAGTAGTGGAACCAAACTAGGCCCCAACATAAGTCCCCATGTGTCCTCAAATCCACAACCAACAACTAAACAATCGGAGGACCCATCCCCATCCATGTCACCCTACATGAATCAAGAAAAAAAATTGTGTGTATTATCAAAATAGAGCATGTTAGTTTTTATATTTAACCACACTATTTATCAACTACATATTTTCCATTGTGTTAACTGTTCTAGTCACACAAGGATTCTTATTCGGTGGGCATCCATTTTATCAACCAACAATATGTGATTAACAAGTTTCAATGTTATTGCCATTCAATCACAAGATTATCTAGAAAAATAGTGGTTTATTAGTGAGCAAGTAAGGACCACCATGGACAACTATTTTCATTGGGCATAAGACATACAATTCCCAACATAAAATAAAGATAAAAGAAAAACATCAACATCATAATCAAGCACAGCCCATCATTTTTTAAGGTTCATTTATTATATTAATTAAGGTTTGGATTCATCTATTTCCCAAGGGAAACATTATCATACCTACCCCCATATGATACACATTAAATAAAGACGATGAAAACCCCTACGTGGATGATTAACGATCGATGTTTTCTCGTCGCACCATGAAATGGGGATGTGTGACTTCCAAAAGTTGAACTCTAAAAAATTTAAGGCTGAATAGGAAGGGATCTTACTTAGGTGCATGATTTTTCTCACAAGGAAGTCTCAAGTCACACTAAAGAGACCAGAAGTAAAAACGGAAGAGGGGTGTCATCTTAAGAAAAGGACAGATCTTAAAATCAAGGAGATGATTTAGAAGTACATAAGAGTTGGATCTTGGCTTGACGACATGGTTGGACGGTTCCACACTTTGGGATAAATTGGGATTTAATAATTCTCCTCATGGATGGCAGAGATAATGATAGTGAGTTAATATATTTCTTTTAAACGAACAATAACGAGTAACAGGGGTAAAACTGTAAAACATGTCAATGGTGTGACTGTGAGGAAAAGGTCCACATGTTTTAGTAACTCAAGGACCACCCAGCTATTAGGGTTTTAAAACATATTTTTACAGCATTAAATGAATTCGAAACAACTATTTAAACACATTTACGTAAAAAGATACGTTACTGGGGAAAACTGGAAGGTCCTTAAAAAACTGGGAAATACTCACCGTTAGGTGATTCACCATTGCCCTAGCACCATTACTATAGCACCATTTCCCAAGGACCATTTTCAGGGCACCATCACCCTAGCATTGTATCCCTGGTATCATCTCCTTCACACCGTCAGCCTAGCACCATCTCCCTGGCACCATCGACCTGGCACTGCCGCCCTGGCGCTGATGTCGATTAGTTCTATGGATGAACAACTGGTGTCACTGATAACCATCAATGCAATAGATGCCCATCGGTTCCATCGATGCTCATCAGTGTCATTGATGCAAATTGGTGCCACCAATGCTCTTCGCTGACACTTCCTTTCATTGGTGCCACTAACGCCCATCGGTTCAACCGACGCTCATCGGTGCCACCATTCGTTCAATCCTAAAATTTGGAAAACTCCTTAATGAGTCATCGATGGTCCCCAAGAAACCCCAAACACATGAATTTGGAAAATTAATAGACCAAGAGGGTTCGTGACATTACAGTAGATATCATTCAAACTATTCTCACCCTTGAGAAATCAAGAGTAAACCCAAGAAAAGAGGGGGTCTGAACAAACACCTTACAATATACCTATTAGGGGAAACCACCCTAGAGTTGTTGAAAATCCAGAACAACCTTTATATCTCAGAACACCACTCCTTCATCTACCTCCAGAACAACTATAGATATACTACCAATCATCTCCCCTGATAAATCACACAAACATATAAAGGTCACATTGTCCAAATATATAGGTTAGAGAATCCCTTTTTCCATGTTAAGATACTATCTGCTTTGGGTGGAACTGACTTTCCCACAGGGGTTTAATATCATCTACCTTAATACTTATTGATTAGGGATCAGGTCCTCCCCTCCCTCCATTGTGGACTTTTCACACACATTCATATAATAAGAATAATATCCAATCTCATAGTTAATAAGTTTACGCAATACATCACACCTAGGTACAAAACAAAGAAACCCAGAAACTCAAAACATCTCTGGGTATTGGGAACACATATGTGCCTCCCACTCCCAGGTACTCTCCTCGAGGCTACCATGCCTCCACAACACATGAACCAAGGGAATGGTTCATCTACAAAGCACATTATCCTCATGATCCTCGATCCCCACTCATCAATCCATGGACGTTTCATCATCCACGATATCCATCTATCCCTAGTCAAGGAAGTGTGATTCATTGTGTAGATACTGATAGAGCTGAGACACATGAAAGACATTATGGACCCTATTTTGCGGTGGTGGTAGCACTAACTAATAAGCCACATCGCTGACCTACAGCAGCACCTCGAAGGGCCAGAATAACATGGGATAAAGCTTAATCCCCATGTTGAACCTATGCTTTCCATGCTAAGGGGATACCTTTAAGAACATGTGGTCCCAAACATCAATCTCCAAGGGTCCCATACTATGATTTGTATACAAGTTCTACTAGTCCTGAGACTCCTTCATCCTCTCACGGACAAGCTGATCCTTCTCTCTCATGCTCTACAGTGCCTCTAGGCCAAGGACACCTGCTTCCCCAACCATTATCCAACACACGGGTGAATGACATAGTTTTCTATATAAGTCTTTGAATGGATCCATAACAATGGTAGAGTGATAAAAATTGTTTTATGAAAACACTATTATAAAAAAGTTTCGTACCCAGGATCCCTTGATGTCTAGAACACATGTCCACAACATATAATCTAATGTTTGAATGGTCCTCTCTATTTTCTCATCCGTATAAGGGTGGAAAGAAATGCTAGGGCACAACTGGGTGCCAAAATCACACTATAATCCCTTCTAGACTCGTGAAGTAAAGTGTGTATCCTGATCTAAGATGATGGTTCTGGGAATTCTGTGAAGTCTCACAACATTACCCATGTACTTTTGAAAAAAGGCATCCATTGTTCTTGAATACTTAATTTCAATGATGTGAGTTGATTTTTTCAAATGATCCACCACTACCTAGATGGCATCAAACCCTCCTACAGCTTTGGGTAGTCCTATGATGAAATCCATTGAGATGTTATAGAACATCCACTCGGGGGGATCTAAGGGATGCAATAGGCCACCCCAAACATGATGTTCTGTGTTCACCTGCTGGAACACGAGGCACTTTTCCAAAAACTCTTCCATTTCCCACTTCACTTCGGGCCCCCAAAACTGAATTACCAATACCCATTACTTCTTTGAAACTCATAGGTGTACCACCTTGGGTGAGTTCTATAACACACCAAGAAATCTCTGGTGCATTTCTATCGAGAAAAATAGATTTTCATGAAACACCATATGATTCTAACCGTCTTTCGATCGTCCTTCTAAAGCATTTCCCAAGTTAACATTATCATGCATCACTTTTTCCTCTATGTCTCCCCACTAAGACTCCTCCACCTGTCGAACCAAGTAAGTATTCACTATCATCTGAAAAAAAAAACTGCCCCTACCATCCTCCAAAATTTCATCCAGGTGCAAGGCATCCTACTCTTCCATTGCCATCCAAGAATGTGATGACTCCCAAACCACATCCCTTTGTGACATCCTGGTCAAGGAATTGGCCACCATGTTACCCTTTCATGAGGTGTATAAGTTCTTGAAGTTTTAGTCCTAATGAAACTCCATCCATCTCTACTGTAGCAAGTTTAGGTCTCGGTGGGAGAAGGCATACCTAAAGCTCTTTTGATCTGTGAAGACCACAAAGTGTTCCCTGATGAGGCAATTACACCAAAACTTGTGATAACACAACCGCTACAAGATCTAGGTCATGGGTGGCATAGTTACATTTTTTAGGTTGTAACTACCTAGAACCATAAGTGATCACTACGTACTGTTTCATCAGTACTCACTGCAAGCCTATATCAGAAGCATCACATGACAATTCAAACACTACCCTTTCCTTTGGAAACCTCAGAACTGGTACACTAATCAGCTTCCCCTTCAGATAACTGAAGGATTCCTGGAATAACTCACTCCAAAAAAAAGTCCTTTCCTTTTATAGTAATGTTTGTTAAAGGTGCTGAAACATGAGAGAAGTCATGAATGAACCTCTAGTAGTAACTTGTTAGATCCCAGAAACTATGATCCTCTTCCACGTACTAGGGTGCTTCCCATGAAACAACCGCTTAGATATTCGAGGGGTATATTGCTATTAACTTTTGGGACACCAAGTTTCCAAGGAAGTGCACCTCTTGTGTCCTGAACATGAACTTGGACAAATTCACGTATAACTGGTGGTGTCAGAGGACCTCTAAAAATATCCATAGATTCTCAGCATGACCCTCCACTAATCTTGAGTAGATCAGGATGTCATTAATAAACATGAATACAAACTGATATAGATATTCTTGGAAAATAGATTTCATGAGGTACATGAACATGGTCGGTGCATTCGTAACGCCGAACGGCATGAGCACAAACTCAAAGTGCCCATATATGAATATGAAAGTTGTCTTTGATATGTCACCCTCCATCACCCTAAACTAGTGATATCAAAATCGTAGATTGATCTTAGAGAACCAACCTTCTCCCTTGAACTAGTCAAAAAGGTCATCGATCCTCAGGAGGGGGTAATGGTTCTTGACTATTACCTGACTCAGCCTTCGGTATTCTATACAATGCCTGAGACCACTTTCTTCATTCTTCGCGAACAAGAATAAAGCACCCCATTGTGACATTCTTGGTCAAATAAAACCCTTTATCAGTAGGTCATCAACCTGTATCTGCAACTCCCGTAACTCAGAAGGGGTCATCCGATAGGGAGCCATCAAAATCAAACAGGCATCAGGTTGTAAGTCTATCCTGAACTCAACATCATGTTGAGGGGTAGTTTTACAACCTCTTCAAGGAATACATCCAAGAACTCACTTATAATCCCCAGGACTTCCAAAATCTCTATGTCTGCTAGTTCCACTAACAGATCATCCAGCACGGAAAGAAGGGGCTCCACTCGTCGACTGCCCTTCTTGAGACCCTACTCACCAACGAAAGTTACCCGTTGGCTGGCCATATCTAAAAACATGACCCATCTCTAGAAGTAGTTGATAATGGAACAAACAAGGAATAGCCACTCAATTCCTATAATGACATTATATGGATGCAGCTATAGAAAATGAAGGGCCCCACTGGACTAATGTGGCCCTAACATCATTCTTCTTCCACAGGAAACATAAGACGAGATGGTCTGTCCTCCGATAGGTGTACTCAATACCAATGGCATAGGAATTATATTTGAATCTATACCTAGATCATGGGCTATAATGGGTGTAACAAAGGAGTGAGAAGCATCTGAATCAAACAACGAAGAAGAAAGGGTACTAAACAAGCTGATCATACCTAGAATGACCAATGGCCCTACTGGAACTGTTGCCTCTATGGCATGAAACTATTCACACCCAACTCCTCTTCCCCTCAGTTGTTGGCTGCCTCCCATACCACACCCTAGTCGAGGTCCCTGAGGAGAACCCTAAGTCCAGCCTATCCTGCAACATATTCTATCAAAGGATTGGGAGCTCATTGTCCCTTCTGTGGCTGCTAAAAGGGTCTGGATGAAAACTATTACTGTTGAGGTGGGTGCTGAAGCTTACCACCTCCACCGTAATTCACACAGTCTAAGCACTAATTCTAATGATTCCCCTGCCTACCATAGATATAACACCTCGTCCCTAGGATCCTATAGAAAGGGTGGGTATTGAGATATCGAAAATAGAACAGCTGTGGCCTACTCCCCACCAACTGAAACCTAGAAGGCCCTGATGTTGGAGTCCTTTCGCTAATGGCCTTCCCCTTCGATGAGATCAACTAGATCCCCTCTCGCAACACACCTCCTAGAATGTGAATCATCTCCACCACTTCATCATTCTTATGGAACTCCAAGAATGTCGGTAGTGTGAAGGGAGTAATAGGGTACTATAGGGAAATTCTGAGTACCTCCTCTAAGTGCCTTGTCCACGATTCCTCATTCGGGAAGAGGTCTGGATCCAAATGAAGGAAATAATTGAACTTGATCCCCAAATACTTTGTAAACATACTCCCCTACGGAAGGGATAGTAGATCATGCCTCTTATCATCCTTCATTGTGGAAGAGAGGAATTCCACCCTGAACTCCCTCTCGAAGACGTTCCATGAAACCTCAGTATCCTTCTTCTCCCTGAGATAGAGCATCCACCACCAGCATTCCACCACCCTCATCTGGATTATAGCTAGAGGAACCCGGTACTTGTACGAGGCTAAGATCATGCTGAAATATATGACCAAATCTATGAGCCATTTATCAATCTCCACATATAAGACAATGCCCTCGTACTTTTCGATGGTATATCACTGATAGGCGCAAAGAGCCTTCTCCAATACGTAATCCTACTCCTCCTGATTATCCCTACTCTAATTTTCCTAATTTTCTTCCTATGCCTTGATCACCCGCACTACATTTGGTCATTGTCTGGGTTCCATATCTATAAGGTAAACAAGGAATGCCTAAGCCTGAGTAGTTCCAAATATTCTATTTAAATATTTATTTATATTAATCTCCACAAACAACCAAAACAAACCATAACACAAATCATAATTATGCATGTACCTTTCCTAGGTTCTCTACCATTCAATCAGTGTAAACTCACTCGGTCGTTTGGTTGGTCTAGAGTCCTTGCATCGGCTCAAAGGGGGCCCTAAATTCTCATTTCTTAGCCAGTCTTCCCTAGCCTATTTCATGCACCAAGATTTCCTAACACAGTTTCCCTATCATCCCATGCAATCCCCACTATTCCTAGTAGTTAACTCCATCTCATCTCTCATACTTCACCTCTAATACCATTCTGTCATGACCCACCTTCACCAAGATTAGGGAAGGGATAGGAACTTTCCATACCCTACCTAAATTATGTTGAAGGACAGATAATAACCCTTGAGTCCCACCTTCAATAGGCCCTATAGTGGAAACTAGCACCAAGGGAATAGAATCACACATAATATGGAAGTAATTACACTTTTTATGTAAGAAGATTAGGTGATAATAGGGTAGATCTCAAAAAACTCAAAAAGATGAATGTAAAATTATATCCAAAATACATTCCCATATGCATGTAAAAAAATAAAAATTGATACAAATACAAGAAAACCCCAAAGAAAAGTACCAAAAGAAAGAAAAGCAGAAAAGACAACCCCTGAAGCATAAGCTAGTAACATCCTCCACAGTCCTCATTGTCCTCCTGGAAACCTGAATGCAGTTTTATATATGTAGGGTGAGAATATGGGTTTACTCAATTGAAAACCCAAAATCTCTTGTGCACAAGTGTAGGGGAATTCTAATGCCTCTTGGGAAAGCAGATATAACCAAAACACCTAACAAGGAAACTATCCACTAATCCCCACCAATGCATACTCCCCAAATAATGCAGTTAGTTAATGTAATTGTAATATCACATTGATATATGGGTACCCTACATTACATTCCCACTAGTTATTTAGGACATCCTATGTGTTAGACCTCCCCCACAAGTCTCACTATAGTCCCACTGCCATCCAAACAAAAACCTTATGGGCCATCTCCATGCATCTCACTTGCACACACCTAGGACACCATAACCACACATAACCACATCTGTAAACACTTGGTCCAACGCAACCACTTCCACACTCGAAGACACCTTGTCCAAAAAAACCATTGTCATGCTCGAAGACACCTGGGCTTCATCCTGATGAAACATGGGATACAAACCTTCTCACAAACACCTGGGCCAAGAAAAAAACACACCCTTCCTAAAAATACTTAGAACATAATATACCTTAAGCCATCACATCATGCTCTAAGAGTCTTGGTCTACCTAGGAGAGGGAGAATAATGGAGCTAATAACCAACCACTCATAATAATTTTTCCAAAAAAACCCTCCACCCAGAAATGGGGTTGTTCACCACAGAGTGCTCAACATGGGTGGGGTATTAATAAGAATCAAAAGAACTAAATTTATACATATAACTAAACAAACTCTCATCCCAACATAAGGATTCTGAAATAGAAAACCATCCCATACACAACCAGAGAACAACCACCCTCATTACTATCCCTTCATGTACACACACACAATGACCCCAACCAAAGCACAACCCATTTATGGAAAACAAATCCCCCATTGAACCCATTATCATTATCATGTTCAAGTGATTGCATATAAATATTCCTTCACTACTTGGATACTGACATGAATAGCCACAATCCACGACAAAAACTGAAGGAAATGGCCATGCCACAATTTAATCACTCAAACCCAGTTCTCTTATAATGTCACCCCCAACAAAATGGATCTATAAGATACCTCAATGTACTGGAACTAAACAAATCCCCAAGAAACAGCCCCAAACGACCTCAAATACCCAACAAACAATTGAACAACAGATGATACCATCCCCATCCATGTCACCCCACAAGCATCAAGCAGAACAACCATTTGTATTTGCATAACAGATCAAGGGAGTTTTCAGATTCAACCACACCATTTATCAAGTACCTTTTGTCATTTGGTTAAGTGGGGTGATCACACATGGATTCTTATTCACTGGAAATTCATTTTATCAACCTGACTGCATGATTAAATAGTTCCCATGTTATAGCCATTTAATCTCAATATTATCTTGAAAAAATATTGTTTATTAGTGCACAAGGAAGGACCACAAATGGCCACTATTTTCAGTAGGCATAAGACCATAAAATTCACAACATAAATACAAAGATAAAATAAAAACATCGACATAATAATCAAACACACCCCTTCATTATTTATATTCCATTTATTATATTCTTTATGGTTTTTTTCTTCCACGTCCCAAGAGAAACATTATCATTCCAACCCCACATGATTCACATTAAAGAGCATTGATGGAAACCCTTACTTGGATGATCAATGATTGAATTTTTCTCCTCGCACCAATAACTGGGGTTATGCAACTAGCAGATGAAGAACTTTGAGGACTACAAGGCTGAGTGGGACGAGCTCCAATATGGTTGTATGATTTTTCTCAGAAGGAAGTCTCGAGGCGCATTAAGAGAGACCGAAAGAAAAAGGGAATAGAGAATGTTGGCTTAAACAAATGTCAGATCCTAAAATTAGGGAGAGGATTTATATGTGCATAAAAGTTTGATCATGGATCACCCATGTTGTTGGGAGGTTCTACATGTTGGGATAAATTGAGATTTAATAATTCTCCTTGGATATGGTGTAGATAATGGATATGAGTTAATATATTTTCTTGAAATGGACAGAAACATGTAACATAGACGAAACAATAAAACACATCAATGGTGTGAAACTATATAAAAGGGCCACACATTTTAGTAACTCAATGGTCTCCCAACTATTAAGGGTTTAAATAATCTTGAAATGGCTTTAAATGTCTTTGAAAATGGTATTAAAACACTTTTACGTCAATAGAAAAGTTACTGGGGAAAAAATGGAAGGTCTTAGAAAAACTAGGAATGACTCACCGTTAGGTGAGTCACCATCACCTGGGTGTTGTCACACTAGAAATGTTTCCCTTGGACCATTGCCTTGGAACCATCACCCTCACACCATTTCCCTAGTACTGTCGACATGGCACTATCACCCTAGCACTGTCACCCTGGCACCTTTCCCCAAACATCGTCGCCTTGGCAGTGATGCCGATTGGTGCTAAGGATGACCCATTATTGCCAACGATAACCATTAGTGCCACTGATACCCATCGATTCCACCAACACTCATTGGTTCCACTGATATTGATCGATTCCACCGACGCTCTTCAGTGCCATCAACATTCATTGGTGCCACTGACACTCATCGGTTCCACCGACTCTCATCAGTGCACCGTTCATTCAATCATAAACTTTGGAAAACTCCTTATTAAGTCATTGATGGTCCCCAGGACACCCCAAACACCAGAATTTTGTAATGTAATGGCCCGGGAGGGTCTAGGAAATTACCTCAGATACCACATAAACTATTCTCACCCTTGAGAATTCAAGATTACACCCAAGCAAAAAGGGGGTGTCCAAACAACCACCTCGCAAGATACCTCTTTGGGACAAACCACACTAGAGTTGTCTGAAAGTCGAAACAAGCCTCGATATCTAGTAATTCCTCTCCCTCGCCTATCTCCTGATCAACTACGGATATAATACCGCTCTAATCCCTCGAGAAATCATAAAAACATATAAATTTCACACTGTTAAGACATATAGGTTAGGAAGTCCCTTCATCCATGTTAAGATATTGTATGCTTTGGGTGGAACTAACATGGTCACAGAGCTGTAATCGTATCCACCATAATACGTCTTGATTAGAGATAAGGTCCTACCCTCCCCATATTGTTGAATTTTCACACACATTCAGAGAATAAGAAAAATAGCGCATCTCATGGTTAATAATGTCAAGAATTACATCACACCTAAGTACAAAACAATCACACACACAAACTCAAAACAACTCTATATACTGGCCACAAATCTATGCTTTCCACTCAAAATTACTCTAATTGAGTCCACCATGCCTCCACAACATAGGAACCAAGGGAATGGTTCATCCATGAAGCATATTCTCTTCACGATCCTCGATCCCCACTCGCCGCTCCATGAACATTACATCATCCTCAATATCCATCTCTCCCCAATTGAGGATGTGTGAGTCATCATGTAGATATTGATGGAGCCAAGACACATGCAAGACCTTGTGGACCTTTTTAGCGGTGGTGGTAGGGACAGTTAATAAGTAACTTCCTTGACCCTCCGCAACACCTCGATGGCCCCAAAGAACCTTGGAGAAATCTTAATCCTCCTATCAAAGCTCTGCTTCCCACACCGAGGGGAGACCTTTAAGAAAATTTGGTCCCAAACCATAAACTCCAAGGATCTCCTCCTATGATCAGAATATGATTTATACTAGTCCTGAGCCTCCTTCATCCTACCATGCACAAGATGTTCCTTCTCTATCGTGCTCTACACTGCCTCTGGTCCAAGGACACCTGCTTCCCTAACAACTTTCAAGCACAAAGGTAAATGATACAGTCTTCCGTATAAGGCTTTGAATATATCCATAAAAATAGTAGAGTGGTGGATATTGTTGTAGGAAAATTCTACCAGAGGAAGGTGTCATACTCACGATCCCTTGTAGTCTGGAACACATGTCTGCAGCATAACCTCGAATGTCTAGATGGTCTTCTCTATCTGCCAATCCATCTGAGGGTGGAAGGCAGTGCTAAGGAATAAATCGGTGATAAAGTAAAGTTTTAATCCCATCCATAATCATGATGTAAAGAGTGTATCCCGATCCAAGATGATGGATCTGGGAACTCTGTGCAGCCACACAACATCACTAACATACTTTTTCACTAAGGTATTCAGTGCGCTCAACTCCTTAATTTCTAATAATTGATCTGATTTCATCAACCAATCCACCACTACCCAGATGTCATCATAGACTCCCTCAACTCTTGGTATTCCTATGAGGAAATCCATCAAGACATCATCCCACACCCACTTGGAAACATCTAATGGTAGGAATAGATCACTTAGAACATGGTGCTCAGCCTTCAACTACTAGCGCATTAGGCACTTTTCTACAAACTCTACCACTACCCGCTTCACTCTTGGACACTAAAACAGACCTATCCAGACATGATACATCTTGTAAACTCATAGGTGTACCTCCATGGGTGAGTTATGGAACTCACCGACAAATATCTCTTGAATTTCCATCGGGATAAACAGCTTTCCACAAAACACCATCTGATTCATACCATCTTCGGACCATCCTTCCAGAGCATTTCTCGGGGTAACATGATCATGCATCACCTCAACCTCTCTGTCTCTCCACTAAGACTAGTCCACATTTCATACCAAATAATACTTCACTTTCATCTAAAACAGATATCCTCTACCATCCTCCACCCATTCATCCAGTTTCTAGGATGCCAACTCCTCCATTTCATTCCAAGAATTTGTTAACTGCCAAACCACACCCCACTGTGACGTCTTTCTCAATGAATCAGCCACCATGTTCCCCTTTCCTAAGGTATAGAAGATCTCAAAGTTTTATTCCTAAATAAACTCAAACGATCTCTACTACCAAATTTTTAGGACTCACTGGAAGAATACATACCTCAAGATCTTGTGATCTGTGAAGACCATGAGGTGTTCCCCAAAGAGGTAATGTTGCTACAACTTCATTGCGAACTCAACCTCTACAAGCTCCATGTTGTAGGTGTCATAGTTATATTCATGAGGACATAACTTCCTAGACCCATAAAATATCACTACCTTTTTCTACATCAGCATACACCTCAATCCTTAACATGAAGCATCACTGAACAATTCAAAAGCTACCCCTTTGTTTGGAAACCTCAGCATTAGGGCACTGACCGGCTTCCTCTTCAGATAACAGAATGCTTCATATCACTACCCACTCCTAATAAAAGTCTGGAATTTCTTGGTCAAGGTTGTCAAGGGTGATGTAACTCAAGAGAAGTTAGGAACGAACCTCCCATAGTAACCTGATAAATATCGGAAACTAAAAACCTCTTCCATATTCTTGGGTACTTCCCAAGAAACAACATCTTAGACCTTCAATGTGTTGACTTATATTCCCTGATGGGACACCACATGTCCAATGAAGTGCAGCTCCTATGTCCTGAACTTGTACTTGGACAAATTCTGATATAATGGGTGGTGTCAGAGGACCTCCAAAACAATCCTCAGATGCTTGGCGTGACCCTCCTCAGAACTTGAGTGGATTAGGATGTCGTTAATAATCACAACTATGAACCAGTATAGATATTCATAGAAAACAGAGTTCATGAGCCCCATGAACATGGTTGGTGTGTTCATAACACTTAACGGCATGACTATGAACTCAACATTCCCATATCTGCATCTAAAAGCAGTCTTTGAGATGTCACCCTCCTTCACCCTCAACTGGTGATATCCAGACCACAGGTTGATCATAGAGAACCAACTTTCTCCATTGAACTAGTCAAAAAGGTCATCGATTCTCGGGATGGTGTAATGGGTCTTGACTGTTACCTGATTTAGCCTTCGGTAGTCTATTCACATCCTAAGAGCACTATCTTCCTTCTTCAAGAACAAAATTGGAACACCCCATGGTGATGCTCTCAGTTAGATAAACCCCTTCTTTATCAAGTCATCAATCGGGATCCACAACTCCTGCAACTCAGAAGGAACCATCTGATAGGGATCCATCGAAATTGTACGGGCATCAGGTTGTAAATATATCCTGAAATCAACCTCATGTCGAGGGGGTAGGGTCACAACCACTTTGGGGAAGACGTCCAGGAACACACTTATGATCCCCCGGACATCCAACATCTCTGAGTCTACCGATTAAACCAACATCTCGGCTAGCATGGAAAGAAGGGGCTCCACATTCCAGCTACCCTCATTGCAACCCTGCTCGCCAACGAAAGATACATGTTGGACTCCCATATCAGAAAACATGACCCTTATCTAGAAGAATTTGATAATGGAATACGCAGATAACATCAAGTAGAGTCTTATAATTACGTTATATGGCTGAATCTATTGCAAAAGAAGGTCCCCAGTAGATTAATGTGGCCCCAACATCTGCATGTATCCTCAGCAAACATAAGACATGCTGGTCTGACCTCTGATTAGAATACTCAATACCAGGGGCACGGAAAGTCTCTCTATGTCTAGACCTAGATAATTATCTAGATTAGGTGTAATGAAGGATTGTGAATCTCCTAAATCAAACAAGTAAGAAGAAATAGTATGAAATAATCTGATCATACCTTGAATGACCATTGGCCCTGTGGGAACTGCTGCCTCTGGGGCATGAAACTTCCCATGCCCAGATCCTCTGCCCCTCGGCTGTCAGCTGCTTCACAGACCACGCCCTGGTCAAGGATCCTGTGGAGCACCCTAATTCCATTCTCCTCCTACAATGTCTTCTCTCGGAGGAGTGGGAGCTCGTTTTCCCCATTGCGGCTACTAAAATGGTCTATCTAGAAACTGATGTCACTAAGGTGGGAGATAAACCTGCCCACCTCAACTATAATTCACTTGGTCTGGGCACTAATTTCAATGATTCAAATGCATGCCCTAGATAAAACCCCTTGGTCCTAGGCTCATGTGGAATGGGTTTGGATCATGATATTGAAACTGGAATAGCTGGGGCCTGCTCCCCACTGGCCGAAACCCGGAAGGCCCTGATGTAGGAGGTCTATTGTTAATCGCCTTCCCCTTCAATGAGCTCAAAAGGATCCCCTATCTTGGGAAACCTCTCGGAATTTGAATCATATCAACCACTTAAACCTTCTTCTAGACCTCCATGTACGTCGATTGAGTGAAGGGAGTAATAGGGTACTATAGGAATGGTTGGAGTTCCTCCTCTAAGCACTTTTCCCGTGATTCCTCATCTGGTAATAGGTCTAGAGTGAAATAAAGGAGATCCTTGAACTTGATCTCCAAATCACTTACAAAAATACTCCCCTACTGAATGGATTGTAGATCTAGACTCTTCTCATCCATCATTGAGGAATAGAGGAATTCCACATGGAAATCCCTCTCGAAATCATTCAACCAAACATCAACCTATTACTTCTCCCTGAGATAGAGCATCCACCACTGAATTGTCGCTCCCCTCATCTAGCTTATAACCAGAGGATTCCGGTACTCAGATGGAGCCAAGATTAGGCATAAATATCTCACCAACTCCTTGAGCCAATTCTCCAACTCCATGTATGAGATGTTGCCCTCGTACTTCCTAAGGGTCTATTGATGAAAGACATGAAGTGTATTCTACCACTGGTCAGCCTCCTCTACTTGAGAAACCCTCTACAAATCATCCAAATCAGCCACATGGGCCTCAATCACCTGCACTACTCATGGACATCGTTTGAGTTTCATATCTACAAGGTAAACAAGGAATGCCTAAGAACTAGTAGTGTATAAGATTCCATTAAAAAATTTCTTAATAATTTTCTTTATTTTAATCTCCCCAAACACCCAGAAAACACAAGAATACAAGTCACTATCATGCATGTACCTTTCTTAGGGCCTCTACCATGAAATCATTGTAGCCTCACTAGGTCGTTCAGTAGGTCTAGAGTCCTTGCATCTGATAAGAGGGGGCCCTAAAATCCCATGTCCCAGCTGGTCTTCCCTGGCCTATTTCACACAACAATATTTCTTAGCACTATTTCTCTACCATCCCATGCAGTCCTCACTATTAATAACCCCAAACTCCATCACATCTCTCAACTATCACCTCTGATACCATTCTATCATGACCTACCATCAAAAAAATGAGTGGAGGGAAAACAACTTGCCATATCATCCCTTCTTCAAGTTGAATGATAGATAATCACCCCCAAGTCCCGCCTTCTATAGGCCCCTGTAGTGGAGACTAAAACCAAGGTTATATAATCACACGTAATATAGAAGTCATTACACTTTTTATGTAATAGTATCAGAAGATAAGATGGTATATCTCCAAAAACACCAAAAGATGAACGTAAAAGTAAAGACAAAATCCATTCTAATATGCATGTCCAAAAATAAACTAATACAAGTACAAGAAAACCCCAAAGGAATGTACCAAAAGAAAGAAAAGCAGCAAAGATAACCCCCGAAGCCTGAGATGGTAAGGTCCAACATGGTCCTCGAATTACTACAGGAAACCAGAATGCAGTTTTATATATATAGGGTGATTATATATGTATAATCAGTAGGGAAACTGAAATCACTTGTGCACAATTGGGGAGACATTTTAATGCCTTCTGGGAATTTAGAGAAAACCAAATAACCTAGAAAGGAAAATATCCACCCAGACTCACCAAGGCACACTCCCTAAATAACGCAAGTCAAGTAAAGTAATAGTAATAGAAAATTCATATTTGGGTACCCCGCACTACTTTCCCACTGGTTATTTAAGACATCCTATATGTCATAACTCCCACAAAAGTCTCGTTGCAGTCCCACTGCCACCCCTAAAAACATTCTTATGATCCATATCCATGCATCCTATCAGCACACACATGGGATGCGACAACCACAAATTACCATGGCCACAAACCCTAGGGCCACCACAACCACTACCATGCCTGAAGACTCCTGGGACAGAATAACCATTTTTACTCTTGAAGACACATGGGCCTCATCCTGAAGACACATGGGAAACATACCGACCCGCACACACATGGGCCAAGCACCACAATACACCCTACCCAAAGAGACATGGGAAATAATATACCTTATGTCATCATATCCTACCCAAAGATTCTTGGGATACTTGGGAGAAAGAGCCGAAAGGAGCTAACAACCAAACACTAAAAAGAATGTTTGGAAAAACACCCTCCCCCCTGAAATGGGGGTGTTCAGCACAGAGTGATCAACATGGTTGGGGTGAGAATAAGATACAAAAGAACTAAATTTATACATTTAATGAAAAAAACACTCATCCCAACATAAGGGGTTTGAAATAGTCAACTAGACCATACACAACCAGAGAACAACCACCCTCATTACTATCCCTTCCTGAACACCCACACAAGGGCCACAACCAGAGAACAACCCATTTCATGGAAAAACCACCATTATACCAATTCTTGTTATCATTTTCAAGTGATTACATTTAAATATTTCTTCACTATCGGGCAAATAACAGGAATATCCACAAGCCAAGACAGCAACTGAAGGAAAATGTCCAAGCAGTAATATAATAATTCACACTTGGTTCTCTTTTAATATAACAACAACAAAATGGATCTGTGAGATCACTCAAAGTACTAGAACCAAACTAAGCCCCAACAAATAACCCCATGCAGCCTCAAATACATAAAACAAATTGGAAAATTGGAGATCCTTTCCCCATAAATGTCACACCATAAGCATCAAGATGAACAACCTTGTGTATTAGCAGAACAGAACAAGGAAGTTTTTATATTTAACTACACCATTTATCATGTACATTCTTTCTGTTTGGTTAATCAAGGTCATAAATCAAGGATTATTATTCACTGGGATTCTATTTTATCAACCTACTTTACATGATTAACCAGTTTCATTTTTATATCCATTAATTCAAAATATTATCTAGAAAAACATATGTTTATTATTTACCAAGGAAGGACCACAAAAGACCACTATTTTCAGTGGGCATATGCCAATACAATTCCCAACATAAAAATAAAGATAAAGGAAAAAAACAATATCATCATTAAATACACCCCATCAGTATTTAGAGTCCATTTATAATCTTCATTAAGGTTTGGTTTCTTCCATATCCCTTGGGAAACATTATCATACCCACCCCGCATGATACACATTAAAGAGAGATGAAGGAAAACACTACTTAGATGATAAATAATCAAATTATTCTCCTCGCACCAGGCACTGGGGATGTGCGACTTGCCTAGGAAGAACTCTGAGGAATCCAAGGCTAATTGGGATGGGATCCAGCATAGTTGCACAATTTTTCATGGATGGAAGTCTCGAGGCACACTAAGAGAGACCAGAAGAAAAAAGGAAGAGAGGTTGTTGGTTTAAGAAAATTTCAGATCCTAAAATAGGGGAGATGATTTTGAAGTACATAAAAGTTGGAATGTGTCTTGACCACATGGTTGGGCAGTTTCACACTTTGAGAGAAATTTAGATTTAATAATTATACTTGGATATTGTGGAGATAACATCTGTGAGATAATTTATTTCCATTAAATTGGGAAAAAATGTGTAAGAGAGGTGAAATAGTAAAACACATAAATGGTGTGACACCATGGAAAAAGGCCACATGATTTAGTAACACAATAGTCTCCAAACAATTATGGGTTCAAAACATATTTTAACAAATTTAAATGGGTATGAAATGAGTATTAAAACACTTTTACATCAAAATATACATTAGAGGGGAAAAATTGGAAGGTCTGGGAAAAACTAGAAATGACTCACTATTAGGTGAGTCATTATTGCCCTGGCATCGTCACCTTAGCATAGTTGACCTGGAACCTTTGTCGTGGCACCGTCACCCTAGAACCGTTTCCCTGGTACTGTCACCCTAGCACCGTCACCCTGGCACTATCATCTCAGCACCATCGCCCTGGCACTGTCACCAGGGCACCATTACAGTGGCACCGTCACCTTGGCATAGATGTCGATTGGTGCTATAGACAACCCACCATTCCCAATGATGACCTTTGGTTCCACGGATTCCCCTAGGTGCCACTGATGTCGATCAATGCCACTGATGCTCCTCAAATCCACTAATGTTGAATGGTACCACTGATTCCCATCGGGCCACTAACACTCATTGTTGCCATTGTTCATTCAATCCTGAAATTTGGAAAACATTTTAATGCGTCACTGATGGTCCCTAAGACACCCCAAACACCAGAATTTGGAAATGTAATGGACCAGGAGGGTCTGGGCCATTACAACATAACATTTCTTCATGGAGGTATTTTAATAGAAACAGGATCACCTACCTCGAATGAATTTTCATTCCTTTTGTTATCAGGATAAATTTTATGTCTATTATAGTCTATCCTTATAAGTTGCTGAATTATTTTCCTGTTTTTAGCTACATCGCCTACCGCATCTAGTCCCATAAACTTTCACTCAACAAATTTACCCAATAATAATTGATTTTTATACCATGTTCTATAATGCCTCAAAAGGATACATCTATATAATTTAATGAAAACATTTTTTATTAGAAAACTCATCTAAAGAAGGATGTTGATCCCAACATCCCATGAAATATATTGAACTAGAATGAAGTACGGCTTCCAATGTTTGAATTTTTCATTCTGATTATCCGCTAGACTAAGGATGAATAGTTGTGTCGAAAACTAATCCAATTCACAATGAATTTAGAAGGACTATCTAATATTTACAAGTGAACCAAGGATCAATTGAGTATAAAATTGAAAGAGGAAGTCCATAAACCATAAATATATACTTCATATAAGTCTAATAATGTAGGTATAATGATAGAGTATCTAAAATGGGATTGAAATCTATAGTTTTATAAATATGATAAATAATAACCATGATTAAATTTTTTAACTGAGGAAGTATTTTATAATCCCACCTTGAAATACATTGAAATATTTTCCCATTTCCACATTGAAACTGATAAATAATATATCATACCCTATACTGAATTTATTGATGCTATATCCTGATGAATCATCAAATAATCATGGTAAAATTAGAAAAATATATTTACATTCCATCCAACTAGTAATATTCCCTATGGTCTCTATAAATCTTAGTTCTTCGAAGACAAATAGAAAATTGATAAATTTGAGATTCATTTAAAAAATACCACTTAAACTATATTTTAAAAAAAGCACATAATATATTTGAAACACTCTAAACACATTCTCATAAATATTAAAATCATAAAACATATCCTTTATAACATATTTAAACACTTCCTTCAAAGCATGATCCAATTTATATTCTTTATTAATTCTTTTTGACAATTTTGACTATGCTAAAACCTTAATAAAAGAGGTGGTCCCTACATTGACAACTTCTTTGATAAAATTAATCAAATAATTAACCAAAAGATCATGTTCAAAACCTAAAATGGTTAATGAATAATTATTTTTCTAACTCAAAGAAATGGTATCTTTATCTTATATTTTTAGGATGATAATGAACAATGAAATCCTAATCCTTTAACAATTCTAGGAATACCATTTGAATCATGTTCAATTCATTTTAAATTAACATATACTTCCATGTTTTCTTATTAGTATATATTTAAAACCTTACTCCATATAAATTATGTCTCCAAAATTATATAGAAAAACCATAGGATCCACTATTTAATCATGTGTAGGGTTATTTAAATCACATGGTTTCAAATAATGAGAAGAAAATTAAATTACTTAATCATTAAACATTAAGAAAACCCAAATCCCTTCAATGAATAATTATAATAGATGAAAAACTCCCTATTTATGCATGGTAGGGAAAATACTAGAGAATTAACAAGTCTTATTTTCAGTTCCAAAATCAAAAATAACATTATTCTATCTAAATGAATTTAACCCATTTTTGTGTAAAAATAGTTTATCAGCTAGAAAAAAAAAGAAATTTTTTTAGAAATCCTCTAGTAATAACCTTCGAAATGAAGAAACATACCAATCTATATGAAATTTTTCAGCCTTATAAATTCATCAACCAATTTTTTTACATGGGACAACAGTAATTTCCTATTTTGGAACAATTTTCCCCTACAAATAAATCTATTTTGACAATAAATTCCAAAATTATCAATAAAACGTTTTTTATTTAAGGATTTTTAGATCAATCCATATTTTTTCATCATTCACATAACATTTTGAGCAAAAAAAATTTCATCAGTAAGAACAAAAATTAACTAATCTAGATATTCATAGAAAAATCTATTTATATGTTCCATAAACATATAAAGGAAATTTTTCCAACCAAAGGGAATAACTAAAAAGTCATAATTACTGTATATTGTATGAAATATAGTCTTAAGACTATTTACCTCTATCACATTCATCTGGTGGTACCCTGACCTAAAATCAATCCTTTAAAAGTGTTATACTCTATAGATCTGATCAATAAAATCCTTGATATGAGTCAAGTTATACAAATTATTAATATTTATGTTATTTAAATACATAAAATAAAATAAATGACTCATTAAAATGACTTTATTTTCTAAAACTAAATAGGGGCATCACATCTTGAAGTACTCATATTAATGAAACATTTATATAAAAACAAATAAATTTTATTTTTCACTTCAAAATGGTGAAATTGTGCCATCTAATAAAGGTTATTGAAATAGGAATAGAATAAGGTAGTATTTTATTTGTATACTCAACCTCTTGAGTTGGAATGAAACCCTGAAAATCATTAGGAAAAACAACCATGTATTCATCAACCAAAGGAACATCACTTATTATAAATGTTTCATTCTTTTCAATGTCCTATGATATGTTACATTCATAACTATTTATAATAAATTTATAAGAATTTTGGTAGGTTATTAAAGATATGGAATCATTTAACAAATCATAATTAGACATTCAATATATCAATGCATGATAAACGTTAATCCATTTAATAGCCAAAAATAACAGCATACTCAATTATGGGTAGTTAAAGAAGATTTGTAGAAAGACTATTTCACAGTTGAAAAGAGGAATATTCATATAAATGTTGGATTTTTTAATCACTCATTCGTTAAATGTCACAAAATATTTTATTGTTCAATAATTTTCTAATATTCCCAATATAATTGAAAATTTATCATAAATGATAGATTTCAATGATCTATAATCAAATATAGTATTGGATTAATTTGAATACATGTGTAACATAACAGTTCCAATTAAATTGATGGACCTCCATTATCCATAATAGTATAAAATTACAATTAAATACCTTACAGTTTCTAAACATGATGATTTTAATCATGTGAAACTAACTTTGGACACATGTTATCATAATAAAAAATCTCATTGAAACTAAGAACCATAATTTTGGATGAATATTTAATACCACAAATTTCGGTTTTTTTAGATTCTTTTCATTACACTCATTAGCCCTGTGAATAGGATGACAACACTAGTTTCAATATTCTCACATTATAAGACATTATACATATTGTTTCTTACTAAACATATCGAATGATTTTAATTTTATTTTCATTCAACAAAACTCTGTCAATGAATGAATATAATGCAAACCAAACAAATTTTTACTCTTGATATCATAATAGAGATACGTATCATAAAAATCCATCTCAAAATTCTTAGATAAAGGAACAATTTCATCATATATTTTAAATTATTGTGAAGGAAATTATAATTGTAACATTAGTTTGAAACCATAGTAAATTAAATTAATTTGATTATTAAGGTTTTAAAAAAAAATTGTGCATACACAAATTGAAATGTAAAATTAGATTCAGAAATAACAAAAGAATCATCATTTTCTCCTTAAGTACAATAAACTATTACAACATTATTTGTGAAATAGTCCTGGGAAAATATTATTCTATAAAAACACTCTCAACATCATCCCATTCCCTGACATGAAGGTCATTTTGGACACTGGTATTCATAACTAGAAAAAACCATCAATATGAATCACCGTGAAAATGAAAAATAGATATGGTTAATTTTTGTAATTTTTAATATCTCATGACTTTAAATGTCTTTTCCAAATTGTTGATGCATCCATTAGCCACCATTAGATCAGAGGTTCCAATAGATATGGAGTATTTTTCCTCTTAAAATGATCTACTACTGTTATTTTACAATGTGGTTCATCTATATTATTATTATAATGGATACCACCACTATTTATTTCTTTTTTCAACTAATCCATCAATGTAAGGTACTATTATATTACAATAGCATCAATTTGAGAATACTAATAT
The DNA here is from genome assembly GCA_963277665.1 of Viscum album. NCBI lineage: Eukaryota > Viridiplantae > Streptophyta > Magnoliopsida > Santalales > Viscaceae > Viscum > Viscum album. The sequence continues at coordinate 1,811,550,411 of OY728140.1, read as the reverse complement.
GGGAGGATGTTTTCCTCTCAATTCCTTATCAATAAATCCTCCATGTTTCTTCTATAGAAAAACATTCGGAATAGTCATATCAGGGAAGAAGTAAAATTGTAATCATAAAATTATATAACATAACCATGTCATAAAAATCATCTATGTGTATTCTTTTAAAATCAAACTAATAACTTATTTTATCGAAACCATGCTTTGATACCATCTATAAAGACCCACCATTAACCATTATACATTATAGTGTTTTTTTACTAGATTTTACAATTTTAAAATTCCATAGAACACTCAATGGATGATATTTAGAAAATTACAACAAATATCTCACTCGGTAATCCCATAAATTACATTTCAAAATAAATAAATAATTAAATTTTTTCATAAAACATAAAATCAAGTGAATTAAATATGGTACCTATTAATGAAAAATCATAAAATTTTCCCCCTAATCTCATCCCCTAAACATAATCATCCTTAAATGCTATAAAATACATTTTAATACTTTTTATGGGAAAAATATCCCATAAAGGGATATGAAATAATGGAAACCATTAGTCCATTGAAAAACCATTAAAACATATTCTAAAAAGAAACATTTATTCTGGAAAAGGAAATAATCATTTCATGAAGATCATAAAATTATTTTTTTTAATGAATGATTTCCAAGAAAACTATTTATAAATAATATAAATTTCATTTCATTTATACGGGATATAATCATCATATTAACCTTATATAACTATTAGAAAAAACTCCTTAAAAATTATAATAACAATACAAGTGACTTTAAATATAATTTTTCGGAGAACAAAGTCATTTCCCAATGGATTGTAGTAGTATGTGGTAGATGTTTTGATAAATAATATCCAAAAACCATATCATGAATTAACCACCTGAAGACTCTTGTAAAGCCATGATAAAAACACTTTTTGATATCGAAATTCCCTTTTCTTGTAAAAAATATTTTAAAATGAAAAAATTGTACTGATAATGATGAAACTGCTTTAATTTAAATGAATTGAACATACCTATAAAGTGATCATTGTATTATTATAGTTTCACAGTATTGGAAAATTTCTTTCATTATGTATAAGTTAAAAAAAATTCTTTTATCAATTGTAAAATCTGTTGAAATGAGAACATTTAAAGATTATTTTTAAAAGAAATTCCAATACAAAAAATATTATCTTTGATGTGAGAAATAATAAATTGATAAGATTATATATATTATATATAAATACACATAAAACATGTTTAAATATATGTTAATCAAAATTCATTTCACACATAATTTAATCATGAAATAATTATGTAAACTTTTATCTTAATGAATGGATATTGTGTTAAAAATACCATTACACTATGTTCAAATGTGTTATTCACTCACACTTCATTTCCTAAAAATCATATTATATTAATAAATTATTCAATTTAAAATAGATACCACATATATTTCACTTAAAATTATTTTTTACATTCATTTTCTGATATTTTTATGAGTTATTCATATCAATTTTGTCGTTCCAGGAGAATTTGTTTCATAGTTTCAAGGTTAGTTAACATGTTCATATATATGGATTTTTTAGTGAAATGGGAATAGTATATTAAAAGTGGAATTATATAGTATTAAAGTAATTCCAAAATATTAAATGGTCACATATATAATTTTTCTTTCATAAAATAGGATGATTCATTTGATAACACTTTAATGAAAACAATATTGTTTATGTTGGAGGACTTTCTGACCATCTTTATTTTGTTTAATTTTTTTAATTTAATGTCTAAATATTATTTAATGAACATGAAATCTATTACATGATAATTTTTTAAATACTATCTAAATATAAGAATAGTTTTATGTCTATCAATAACGGGGAAAAGGTAAACAAAAACTCATTATCTATAGAAATGGTTAGCCTCCATAATCTACAAAATGGTATTATTTAAAAGAAAATGAGGATATAAAAATTATGAATTAAATATATTCATTTAATAATATAAAATTACATTATATCATGATATAATAGTTATAACTAGATTATGGGTCAATGATATTAAGATAAAGAGAAAGAATAAAATAAATTAGGAGAGGTGGTTTAAGTAAGGTACCTCATGAATATCACCTACATGTAGGCTTTCATAAGTTACATTAAATTGGAATATTGGGGAGTTAAACACCTCTATAATATTTATATGGATGTGTTTTAGTTAATTTGGTAGAGAATGTCTTAGCTATAAGGCTTTTGGTTATTAAATAATGTTTAGTAAGGGGTTCTCTTTTATAAATGAGGTGAGGGGAACTTTAGGAATATCAAAAAATATTAGGATATAATTAAGATATCATATAGAAAAAAACATCATAATGGACTTATAATTTCAAGGGAATGAATTCTTTGACAATATTATACATTATTTGGTCTTATTTAATATTTTTAAATTTTTTATAAATCGTTTATTTATAATTCATGATATGTCATTATTTCAAAAATTGACACTATTTATACTATATCATTAAAAACATAAAAATAGTTAAATTTGAAAAATATATATTTTATTATATCTTTTAAATGTCATATTTATAAAAATAATTCTTGAAAAACATTAAATATCCCAACATATATTAATTTTAATAATTTTAATCTCATTTTGTTTATTTTTTTCATCACTATAACAATTACTTCTTCATCGTTTTGTAGGTATTTAATGTAAATATTTATTCACTAAAAAGATAAACTAAATTAACATGATGAAGTTAAATATTTTATAAAAAAAATAAAATTTATGGTTAAAATTATCTTTTAGATTACAATATATTAGAAATTTTATATTTACTAAAATATATTAGAGTCACAATATAGACTTTTATAAGAATAAAATTCTATAAGGTGATTATGGTCTTCCATGTTTCTTTCAGTGCTTATATATTCTTTATAAGGATTATTATGGTTGAAAATCAAAAATCCATTAAAATTAGAACACATTTAATGGTTATTTTTAATCCATAACAATATTATTTTTACCCTCCATTACCAAATTTATGCGTAACTCTAGTAATATATATTACTAAACTCCCTATTCATATTGTCAGAAAATAAAAGGGAAATATTTTATAAATATGTAAATTATGATTAAAATGATAAAATCCTATTTTCAAAATCCAACACATAGATATGGAATATTTTTAATGAAAATAAAACTGAAAAAATTCACCAAAAAATGTTTTTCGGAGAAAATACTCTTTTTAAATATAAAATAATTCACTACTAAAATCAAGAATAAAACCCATTAAAAATAATAATGTTTCATTTATATAAACAATATTGATCTCATTTCAATTTAAATCATATTTAAATATCACATTTTGAATCTAATATAGTTTTTAATAATATCATGTATTTGTTATTTTCATTTAAAAATAAGTATTTTCATTAAATTCTAAAACATTCTCCCTATGATAATTTTTAAGAGTTGATTTTAAAAACTATAATTTAGATTTTAAAATTTAAATTCATTAATATGGAAGTTGAAATTTTAAATAAAATCATATAATAAATTATTTTAATAAAATTATATAATTTTTTTCAATAAATACTTACAATATTTATTTTGAATTTTATTATTTAATTAAAAAATAAAAATAAATATGAATGAAATAATTTCATAATTAAAAAGGTTGTAAAAAAACCACCAATAATCACATGTACGTGATGGTGTAAGTAAACCATTCCATATTAGTTTTCCAATGATTACCATCAATTAATTTTCATACAAATCATACGGTGATGCTACATTAACTGATCACAAATCATACTAAAAATATTCATATCATTACTCAAATTAATGTATTCATTATATACTATAAATAATATCTACATATGTGTTAATTAATCCCCCTGAAGGTTTTATTATTAATAACTCAAAATCATTATTATAGAATATAGTTCTTAATTCTTTATCCCAATATTTACATTAACTATAAATGAGTGATTTTAAAGAAAGTTCTTCTCCCATATTCATATTTTATATTCCAATATTCAAATATTTTATTTTATATATTTTATATACATGATAATAACATGATATAATACTTCAATAAAAGGATCAAATCACATGTGTCCTACCCATGAGATAAATTTTATCAACTTGAAGTCTATGTGGGAATACCGGATGTAGAAAATAAGAGATAATAATCCTAAAAATTGTTTTTTTCATTAGGTTGTCCAACATTTGATACCCCATCAACAATCACTATTGGGAACTATTTAATAGTATTTATCAGGGAATTTCTATCTTATACACTTCATATATTTTAATAATACATGTTTATTTTAAAAATTCAATGTCATCTAATTTTTTAGACTAGATTTCTTAATTTCTTATGTCATGTATAATTTCACATTTTAGGTATTATGATATAATTAAAAATGTTGTTTTGTATAAATATTATATCCATACTATATTAAACATCATCATTGTTAGAGTGCAATTACATGATGTCGATTTTTCTCTTCCTCGCTTACTATGATTATATTAATATTGGATTATCTCTCTCTACAATGATATCATTATAAATTAAAAATATAAAAATATAACATAATATTGCACATAAACTGATGATCAACAAAAAAATTTATGTTTCATTAGGATCTCCCTATAAAAATTACTCAGTTCATATGAGTTATGATATTGAGAGGAAAGAATTTTTTTAAGTGGGGGAAGGCAACAACCATAAATTTTAATATATGTTTTCCTCTAAATAAGTGAAAAATTAATCATATAATTAAATACATGGATCAAAAGAATATTGAACAGTCATATAATTATAAAAATAAAATCATGATTTGGAAAAAATATTAATTTGGGTAACTAAGTAATGAAATATATTAATATATATTCATATATATATAAGTATTTTAAACCACAATTCATAAATAATTTTTATGTTTATGAAACATTTTTTTATTAATTTCACATCTTATTAAAGAAATCTACTTACATTAATGTTAAATTTTGATTTAAATAAAATAAAATATTTATTAATTAATTAATTATTATTATTATTATAGAAATATTGATAAATAATATAATAAAAAGACAATTTCTTACAAAAATGTCTTAGTTTTTATTTTATAATTTTAATTATAATTTTAAATTAAAGTTATATATATTGAATATATTAAAATAATATTTTGTTTTGATTTATAGTTTCAATATTAGTTTAAAATAAATATTAGGTTTTTCAAAAAAAGGTGAATAATAATTAAAAACCCCATTTTATAAATAAAAATAATTCTTCAGTATTATGATTACATATTTTTAATTAAAAAATAAATATAACTTTTAATGAGAAGACATATCCATGTTGAGAAATCTGATATAATTTTAGAATATTATGTTTCTACTTATTAACCAAAGTTTTAAATTTCTAATCATACGTTGTTTTTTCAAAAAAATAATTCATAATTTATACTTTTAGTGTGTCAATAATAATCATTTCCACTTTTATAATTGGAATATAATAAAATTACACCTATTATTATACACCCCATGTGAAATTGACATTTGGATTAATGATTTTATTAATAAAGACTAATTTATTTTTAATATAAACTGGAAAAATAATGTTTTCTGAAATACATTGACTTTTATTACATTATTAAAACTTATATGGAACTTTAAATTTAAAAAATTAATTTATTTTATAAAATATTTCATTAGATAATATTTTTTTTAATTTTAATGATATATTTAATGTCAGAAAAACATATGAAACAAAAGTAACATATTAATTAAAATAAAAACCACATTGAGAATTTTCATTTAAAAAGTATTATTTTTAGAAAACATTGTTCTATTGTGATTTGATATCCATAAAAAATTTATTTTCATTTTAATAAACCTATCTATATATTTATAATAATAATAAATTATCATCATATCCCACACATAAAAGTTATGTTTATATTGACATTTTATATAAAGGGTTTCTACACATTATGTGTACTAATAATAAAATATATTTCTCAGCTCAAAAAAAATTTATTTGATAAAATTATTTCAATATTTATTTTAGTAATTTTAAAATAATAAAATATAGATAATTTAATTTTTTGTCAATAAATATTGTTTTGAACAGTTAATGTGGATTTACCTTGGTTAATGTCAATTATGGCAATGTATTTTGACATATTGCAAGTGGAAAAATAATTTTATTGTAATAGGATTAAAAATATTTGGATTAATTTATGGTGTTATTTTCATTTTTTGTAACACAAAATCAACTACATATTATGATGATGTTTATCATTTCAATAAGTGTGTATATTATTTCTCTCTAATGATGAAGTTTATAGTTTTACACAATTGTTTTCCTTATACTCTATGTTATTAAAAATTATGACTTCATTAATATATTTATATATATATATTCTCCTTACCTATATAACTAGTCATGTATAAATTACTTCGGTGGGGAAATAATTATTTTTTTTACTTATTGATTCATCAATAAAGTAAACCTTATCATTATGTCAATATCATGTTTTCTACCTTAAATTCAATTATCACCCCTATAAAATTATTTAAAAATGATGATGTTTCATAAAGGCCTCTATATTTTGTGACTATACTTTTTATTTCAATTATATTTTTAAAAGAAATAATTTAAACCACATATTCTTTATATATTACAAAACTCAATTTGATATTCCTTACTTATGAGGTTGTACAAATTTTTAATTCATCAAGATTATTTATGAATTATTTTTATAAATTAATAGCCAAATTGAAAAACTATTATAGTTTTTAATAAAAATGGATGTCCAAATTAATTTTATACAATTATATCCACTAAATATAACAATATAATAATCAAATATACATCAATACATGATTTTTAAAACCACTTTATTCTCATAGTATTAACATGCATATGATTTATTTATCGTGTAATTTCTATTTTATGGGATGAAAAATCATCTACATATTATGATTAAGTTTATCCTTATGATAATTGGGTCTTTTATACCTCTCTAATGTGATGGGTAGTGTTAATGTTCCATGATATTCAATGTGTGTTACACGAGTGGTATAATGGACCAAACCATCTTTCGCATTACATAGAGAGAAAGGGATTTGGGGGGGTATGGCTCTTCAAATCTAGTGAGGGGTTATTCATCATGCTCCTCTAATGTTATAAGAATCAAGAATGGGTGTTTCTCGGTGGTGGCTGATCTGAAGGCCATACAACAATGAACTAACCTTTGTTGTCTCATTATTGGGGAAATTGGGATTTGAAGTCAATTCCAATTGGAAGTGGGGATTTCCACATCTAATTCCATTCCAAGTATTCTTTGAACTCAGTATGGGGCTTTGGTAATATTTATCTAAAATCTGTAATTTGCAGGTTATCTAAATGGAATGTGAATTTCAATCCTTTCTATCTCAAGTAGTCTAATGCTCAAATATGGGTTAGGCTCCATTGTCTAAATTGGGTATATTAGCACCTAAGGAACCTCAATGACCTGGCCTCATGCATTGGTACTCCCATCAGATTAGATCATAGGACCTTGGATGGAGATCTTGGGTTCTTTTCTCGAATTCTTATAGATGTGAACTAAGAAATCAAATGGCCTACCAGTATTTCCTTCTTAAGAAATGGTAGCATGACTGAAGAAAACATGGAGTACAAAAATCTTCCATCATTTTTTTATGTATGAATGATAGTGGAGAATTATGTTTCTAATTTCAAGGTGCTCCATAAAAAAGTAAATTCCTATCATAAGGCCTCAGATTGGACTAAGGTTAATAGGAATAGAAAGAGTAAGGAAGTTATGGTTGAAAAAAAGGGGCCACTAAAAAGTAGAGTGGCCCACTAATCCTCAACAAGGTCCAGCCTATCGTAGATCCTATTTTTCTCAATGATGGACTTTACTCACAATTAAATCACTGATGGGCTGAGATAATGGAGGAAGAGGAGAAAGATAATGACGACTCACCTTGTTCCTCATCCATGATGATCACTCTAGATGAGAAAGTAATGTTCTGGACCATTTCAATTGATGTTTATAGTCAAGCCTTTAATATCCAAAAATTAATTGAATAAAAATACCATTTTACCAGTGTTCTCAAATGATATAAGAGTCTTGGTAAGGTCCATATAAGAGAAGAGGGGTCCTTCTAACTTTGAGGTCTCTATAAACTGAATAGATCCAACAACGTTTTCTTCTTATAAACAGATCCCTACTTCAAGTGCAGTAGTCTGAATCTACCCAGTTTTTTCAAAACTAGTAGATAATTCAAATTTACCCTATTAAAACTCTCTCATTCTTATAGTGAATAAGGATCATTTCTATTCAGTTGATACCTGCAATTGTACACCTCCACCTAGAAATTTTTTAAAGGATGGAAGTGCTCATGTTTCTCCCTCAATGGTTCCAAATGTTGTATGTTCAGATCCAAAAGACACCAAGATTGATGGTGTTGTTTCCAAGATAGATAGTGTTAGTTCAGTTAAATACAGCACACCAACAACCTAGAAATTGTTTTTAAGAATTATAGTGGTAATTCTCATCCCCCCCCCTAAAATGTTCCAAATGATGTCTATTCACATTATAAGGAATTCCAGATAGACAATGTTCGTGCCATAGATCATTTTCATAGAACTATGTCAGATAATGGTTATAGTGACTTACTTATCAAAGCATGAAAAGGAGATCCTAGCACCCATGATATTAATGACCGCCTGCATGATGATTCTAGCCCAAAAAAGGATGGTCGGTAGACCCCTCAATGTAGGCATGCATAAAGTTAAAGGTTCCAAAAAAGGGGGAATCAACCCTATAGTCATGTTTAAATGAAGATACTATTCTGAAATTTTAATGGATAAATAATTGATACACAGTGATATACCTTAGTTTTTTTACTCATATTTATAGGCTTTTTCTTATTGGTATCTCTGAACCTAAAAGATTGTTCACTTCTAGAATTTTCAATCTAGAAAATCCAGGTTTCTATTTGCATAACACTAAAAATAGAATGTCAGAGGATAATAAGATGTTATTATGGAGCATTAATCCAAATCTGAAATTTCACTAGTTTCTAGTATGGAGCATCATGCCACTTTATCTTTCAAGTATCTTGGTTCTCAATACTCTATCTCCTTGGTTTAATCTCATAACAATTAGCAGGATCGTAGAAGATTAATGATTGATATTGAGGATCTAAAATCATCTATTTCTACTCCTTGGTTGGTACATAGTGAATTTAATTCCATTATGAATCCATATAAAAAGATTGGGGCCATTTCTAATGTTATTTCCTCCAGGTAATTCAAATCATTCATTTACTCTAATGGGATGTTTGAATTTAACGTAGTTGGGGATAAATACACTAGGTACAAAAAGTATTTAAATGGGTTTGTTTCCTGTACAATTGACAGGACTTTAGTCAATAAAGATTTTATTGACTCATGGGACTCTATTTCGTGTAAAAACTTATCTATAATCATCTCAGATCATCATCCCATTTTGGTTGACTTGGTGGGTATGGATCTTAGGCCTCCTTTATCTTTTAGGTTCAACAAGGTTTGGATTTTACACCATGAGTATATACCCATTGTAGAACAGACTTGAAATTATATGGATCGCAAAAAGGATGAATTTTTTTGTGTCATCAAGCATAATATCTTTAAAAGAGCTCTTAATATTTGGAGCAAAGATTGCTTCAGCTCCCTTGATTAGGAAATCTCCCCGTTGAAGTCTCTCTCTGAATTTTGTAGGAGAAAGGCACCCTGATTGGTTTCTCTAACAGTGTTTAGGGTGAATCCGAGTGTGTTTCTAAGCTAAATAATCTTTTGAATATCAAGGATTCTTTAAAAATAGATATTTTTGGGATAAATGGTTGAAGGATAGTGATAGGAATTCCAAATTATTTAATTTTTTTCAGAAAATCAAGAAGGTCTCTTAAACATTATCTTTGATTAAAAATTGGGATCATATTATTGAAAACAGGGGAGATCTTTCAAATCATGTAATTTCTTATTTAAAGGATTTATTCAATGAACCACCCCTTTCTAATTAACCATTATAGGGTATCATTCCATGAATTTTGGATCATCAGGACAACACCAATCTTACCTCTATTCCCGTGAATCTTGAGATTAAATAAGTGGCCTTCAGTCTAAAGTTTGAATTTTCTCCAGGATTGAATGGTTTTGGTAATATCCTTTTTCTAAACATATTGGGAAATATTAATACTAATTTCTACATGCTTGTCATTCATTTTTTAAGGGGGTTCTCTCCCTCATGTCTTGAATTCCCAGTTTCTGGCATTGATTCCAAATGTGGAAAATGCTAATGAAGTACATATTTTAAGGACGGTTTCATTAGCTAAAAGTATCTAGATAGTCATTTGGAAAATCTTGTCTACAAGGTTGGAACATATTATAAATAAGATTGTTTCTCCCAATAAGTTTGGTTTTATTAAGGGGATGTCCATCTAGGATTGTTTAATCACCTATTCGGAATGTGTTAACCTATTAATGAAATCCACTAGGGGTGGAAATATTACTCATAAGCTTGATTTTAAGAAAGCATTTGACACAATGGATGAGTGATTCATCTACATGGTACATGAAATGTTTGGATTTAATTATTTCTTTATTGCTGGGATAAAAACCATTTTTAGCACATCCCACATATCTATCATCATTAATGTATCACCGGAGGGATTTTTCGATTGTTCTAGAGGAGTAAGACAAGGTGATCATCTTTATGCTATAATTTTTTCCATCACAGAGGTTTACCTTAGCATACTTCTCTACATCATGGAAGGCAAGGGGAAAATTAAGGCTATTAATGCAACTATAGGCCTCATAGCTTCTACTCACTTTTTGTATTCTAATGACATTATCATTTTCACCCAAGGTGATAAGAGAAATATAAAAAAAAATAAAATGGGATCTTTATCACTATTCTTCTATCTCTAGTCAAGAGATAAGCTTAGATAAATATTTTGTTTAATTTGGTAGGAACGTCTATACTCCCAGGAAGACTGATATTGTTTGATAGTTGAGCATTCAAGAGGGGGTCCTTCCTTTCCACCATTTGTGGGTGACTTTATTTTGGGGGGGCCTACATATTTTTATTTCTCATAGATCATTAGTAATACTAGAAGAAAAATTTCAACTTGGAAGGGGAAAACTCTCTCTATGGATGGAAGGGTTTTCTTGATGAAGTTTGTTATTGTATTTAAGATTTTTTATTTCATTATGGGGTAAAAATGGAATATTTATCTCATAAAGAATATCTATATCATTATCAAGAACATTATCTTGAGTGGAAATTTTCTTGAATGGAAATTGGATATGGTCTCTTGGAGTAATTTTTTAAAGCCTTATGATGCTGGTGGTTTAGAAATAAAAAAATTTTCTACACTTCAATGATTTTTTCTATTATTTTTTTATTTGGAGACTCTTCAATATCAATTCTGAGGCTCTTTCTTTCCATAGGGATAAATTTATGAACAAGCTTAAGATTGGTGATTTTAATCATCTTGATTCCTATGTGGGGCCTACCTTCAAGTCCATATTTCCCTCAATTGACTATCAATCGAGAAGTTTGGTTTCCAAGGATTCATCTCTTGACTTTTAGAGAGCCAACTGGACTGGTACTCTCCATGAATATTTGATGGTGGGTGATGACACTGTCTGGGATTTGAACATTTCTATAAAATATCCAATTGTTAACATAGAGGGCCTTATGAATCAAATTTTTAACATTGTTAATAATTATTTATTCTCTAATATGACATATTTATGGTCATGGTAGCCTACTACTTATAGTTTACTTTATTCTATGATTTTTTACATGTTTTCTTTACAATACAACATGGACTCTCGATGGATGGAGGGGTGGAAAAGGAATTATAACATAACCTCTTGATCTGTACTGTCTTGGATAGTTTCTCATCAAAAATTTCATTTAGATTGTTATATTAAATCTTGTGGAAGATCCTTGTGGTCATCATGTTCTCTTTGTCACCAGCATAGGGAGGATGCAGATCACCTCTTCCTTAGTTGTGTTTCTTCTACTGTGATGTGGAAATCCTTTGGAGATATATTTGATATACCTCTCCTGAATATGGTCTACATCCATGATTTTATGAAAATTTTGGGATCCCTCTCCGTTTTTTATTAGCTCTCTGATATCTTCATGGTAACTTCATCAGGATTGATTTATTATATCTGGTATACCTGAATCTAGATTCTTCACACTGGATAGTATTTATCATCCTCTACTACTCTCTATTGGATTCTTGATTCTATTTGTGAGGATATCATCCAACGTAAATACTTTTTTTCTAATTCAATGCATGATTTGATTATTCTTAACTAAATTGGAGTTTTTGGTTCTTTTCATTCACAATATGGTTTACTGTAAGTCATATTGCAGCAGCCACATTTTGTATGGATTAAATTCAACTATGACGGAGAATCTTGGGTAAATATGGGTCCCTCTGGCTATGGTTCTATCTTTAGGGATCATCACAGTGGTGTTCTTGGATGTTTTTGTGGTTTTTGTGGCTTCATTTCTTCAATCGATGTAGAGATTCTAGGTATCATTATTGTGGTAGAGCAAGAAAAGAGACATGGGTGGAATCATATTTGGATATAGAGTGATTCTAATACTATTGTTTCTACTATCATGTGGGGATATTTCTACATATATTAGAAGATCACTAATTGTTAGATCAACTTCTTGGATTTTATTCTCTTGATGGACCATATCATTACTCACACTAATAGAGAGTCTACCTTGGTTGTGGATGGCCTTTCAAATAAAGGTGTCGGTAGTGTTGATTTTCTTTGGTATAATATAATCCTTAATGAGTTATTACCTCTTATCATTAGGTATTGATATAAGACACATATTTTTAGACTTGTGTAAGTTGGTTTATTATGTTCAATAAAGGAGCCTTTCTTTTCATGGAAAGGACTCCTCTATTTTAAAAAAACAGTAACACCTGAATGTATCGCCTCAATATACCTCCAGATTATAGTACCTCATGAAAGAACCCGAGGGTATCATCACATAGTATAACATGATAGTATCACCTCATGGTATTACTAACCAATTACACCTAATATAATAACCTGTTTTAACCACATGACAATAGCACATGACGTTAGAATAATTTAGTATCTCTTAAAGATAGCTCCTAATGGTATATTCTTGTCGTATTATTAGTTTATAGCGTCTAGAGGTAATTTCTTATAGGGGATTATAACAGTGTCTTCTTACAGTAAAATACATTATCAGGTTGTTTCTTCTAGAAGTTTCTTCTAGAGGGATCACATAATAGTTTCTTCTAAATGTAGCCCATTATGGTAGATCCTTTTCGTAGAACCTATCAATGGCTCCTTTTTATAGCATCAAATAATAAATCCTAGAAGTATATCCTAACAGTATATCTGAATGATATATCATGATGATAAATCATATTTGTACCACCTAATGGTACCTCATAGTAGTACCACATGGCAATAGCATATAACTATTTTCAGTAATTTATATTATTTCCATTTTAATTACATTTTGATATAACATTATTTTAAAGACTTAAATAGTATAATTAAGATACATTTCAAATGAGTATATTTATATAATCTACTATATTATTGTCTTGATATTTTAAAAGGGTCTTCCACATGGATTTTAAGGTGATCAGCATTAATGGTCACTTAAATTCACTTCCCCAATATATACTCCAGATCATTTAAAGTGTTTTTAAAGTGATTATCTTTCTATAAAGTTTCTTGGAATTCGTTATATCAAGAATTAATTTTATAGATTCATTCCATTATAATGGAACTATGTCACCACTGTTGGGTAGAGAACATCATGTATTAGTTCCATCCTATGTTTTCAACCCATGTCTTTTGGTACTGTAAATCATGTGATGTTTCTTCTTCCATGTATGTGAGTCTATATTTTCTCATTATTATTAACACTAGAGAGTGTTTCATCATCCAATAATCATTTTCTAAAATATAATATACTTAATTAATGAATAAAAAATCTTTTAAATAGAATTGAATGATGTGGGGAATGTCAATGATGATTTTACAACTTTTTGATATTGTGATACTAATCTTATCCTTGTTTTTTGTAACACTAAAAATCATGGATATTGGTAGACCTTTTTTTATTTTTTTTATTATTTTTAATCCCGTATGGAATTATTATAGTTACACTACCATGAATAATTGTTTAACTAATTATAATATGCTTATAAATTAGTTTGACCTTGATATGTTACTTCTGTGTGAATTCTCAAAAAACCAAGATATGGATGTAAGATGAAAAAATTTGATAAATGTGGAAAATTTAATTTTTTTTATATCAATAAGATTTATTTCCTGTAGAAATTTGTTATCTATAGATGTGGTATGTAGTAGTAATGGGTTGTGTAACTATGTTATAGAGTGATTTTTGATGGGATGTGGTTGTGATATGTAAATTATGATGAGGAGACTGTTGTGGATTAGACAGTTCTTTGTGGTCTTGTTTTCCTGATGATGGTCATATGTTTTTTGTTGTGATGTTATGTGTTATGATAGTTTCATGATTAGTAATGAAATAACATAAATGATAATGATTTTAATTTGGCACGGTTAAAGAATGGATAAATGAGTGGGTTGATTAAATGGGGGTTCTTTTTGGTAAATGGGTATTCTATAAAATGGATTAATTTATAATAGGGGATCATGGTTTTTATTTATTGTTTGGTGTGATGAATTTAGAGGTGGTATAGAAAGTGAGTAATATTGTGTGTTGGTTGGTACCAACACATGGTCATGAACAAATAGGTTGGGATTCTTTTTGTGGATATTATATATATTTTTATATTATTTTTGATTAATAAATGAACACCACCCATGTCTAAGAATATGTGTCATTTCCTATATATATATATATCAATATATTTTTAAATTTATCAATAATTATGAAGGAAGAATGTATATAACATCGTTCTCTCTATCTCATACAAAAAAGAATAATATACAATATTGGTGATATCTATATTTAAAAAGATAAATAGTGTTAAGTTGGCATTATCTACATTGTGTCTTTGGGATGAATGTGGGATGATGGGATGTCTTATGTTGGGAGACATTCATTATATGCAGAGGGAACGAGGTTGATTCCATCCTTATTCATGATACCCTACTAACCTTGATACTATTTTGGATGACATATGATGTGACATCGTGGTTTCTTCCAGAGAGGTGTGGTTTGATGGACCACTTTTCTTTAGGAGAAATATGATGTGATGTTTTTGAATTTTGGAGATGTGGTGTTGTGTTGTGATATGTGTAAATTTTTTATGATCTAGTACTTATGATGTTGGGTTTTTAGAGTGAAAAATATATGGCAGACAATTTTTGGGTACCCTTTTTTGATATGATTAATATTATGTTAATATACATGGATGTGTTATTTTGTGATCATTCCATGGTGAGGATGGGTTTGGTTAGTTGACCAATTTTGGTGCTGTATTATTCTTTTATTTTCTCACAAGTAAATTAGTCTTTTTTTCACAAATACATGAGTTGATTAATTTTTTATCAAATAAGTGTTCTTGAATTCCCAAACAAGATATATAAACTAATATTACTTTTTCTTAGTGGAATATGTAGATTTCACATGTAATTACTAGTTTAGACCCTAGAACTATTAATGTATCCCTGATTTCACATTATATTTGGGTATTTATTATAGTGGCTTTTACTTGTATCAGGTTTATTTGTATGTATATTGTGGGATGGGTTTTCATTCCTTTTAATATGTAATGGACTAACTTTGGATGATTTATCTTGTGTCCCACTCTTATATTTACTATTTCTAGTAATTAATCCTTTTTCATTGTATATAGTTAGTGCATGTCAACAAACTGGGGCTAGCTACAACCAGAACATATATGTTTTTCATTCTCTCAATCCCTTCATTACAGTGTCTTTTGGGGGAGGGGTCCTCATTTAGTGGTATCAAAGGTAAGATTAGATAAATATGATTATGTTTTGGGTGATTCATAGTGATGATTTCATGGGTTGGTGTAGAAAAAATTCTAGATAACCATGGTGGGTGACATAGGTATGGTAGACTTTCTAGGAAATGGTATTTTTAGGTCCCCCATGATCTAGTGCATGGAGACTGAGGATATAGAATGACTTTTTTAGGTGAACCAATTTGAATGGTACAGAAATAAAAGAGGTATATTCATCATAATGACTTATGTTATTGTTTAAATTTGTGTATTTTTTATACATTAATGATGAAATACATTAAAATTAATTAAATAAATTTCAATAAAATTATGCACTATTGAGAGTATACAATCCTTGTATCACATTTTCTATGTAGGTCAATGTCATCATGTTTATTTTGATTAGGTAGTATGTTTTGAGTAGGAAGATATCATTGATCTAAATATTGTTAATTTTATTGAGGTAGATAACTAATGGAAGTTGGTGTTGAAATTTTTTTGTGGTGTTCTTTAGGGATGAATAATGGTTTCATTTCTGGTTATGAGGTAGATAGATGGATGGAGGAGTCGAAGATAGACTTCATTTTGGACTATGCCTTGATAGAGAATTGGGTCCCCTTGAAATCTAGCCAGTTTTAGGGATCTATGCATCATTGGTGGATGTGATAACTTGGGGGCGGAAGGAGGGAGATGCTTCATGGGAATATTTTCTGAAAGTGTTCTGGGAATTTTTTTTGTTCTTTGAACATGAAGGTATTAAAGAGGCAAGAGCTAATATCTCTTTATAAAAGGATAAAGTTAGTATGAGATCTCAATATTAGGAGCACAATCCTCTAGTGTTAACTAGAACATTATCCTGATGATGATTACATGGTGATTCATCTTGAGGAGTAACTCTATCAATCTATTAGGTATGAAGTACCCCCCATTATGTTTCCCATGTAACAATATTTTCATAAAAATGAATAAGATATGGATTTGGTTCACTAGTGAGGAGGTTTAACATGATATGGGTGCTAACATGGTTACATTATTATTAGTGTTGTTAGTGTATGGACTTAGGCACTAGGACCATCATAGTTTTAACTAGAAATGAGTTGACCATAGTAGACTCCTTTTAGAACATTATGGACCAGTGGTTTTCATGATCATCATATGGGATTTAGTTTAATGTGTTTGATTTGTAGGATTAATTTCCATCATCTAAATTAGTGATTCATGATCCAATGAGAACATTTTGGGGGAGTCAACCTAGTTCATCATTATCCTCAGTAGCAGTGGGTAGGAAGGAAATTTCAGAACCGGGGTTAGAACATTTATGCTTCACCAAGGAGGGATGGAGGTGTTTGAGGCCTACTTCATGATGTTCCTTGTGTTCTGGTCCCACCTACTAGGAATTTTTGGGTAGGTTTCCATCAGTAGATATGTTGACAATATGTAAATGATCAATTGAATGCATTAAAGGTGGTGGCACTATATGAGACAAATGTTTTTTGAGGTATGATCATCATTTTATCCACACTTATTTCTACATTATTTAATTTAGGAGATTCACATTCCTTTTCTACCACTATATTATATACATTGGTAATATACATAGACCTTTTTCCGATTCCCCTACTATTGAGCACACCAGTGTGATAATTTAAACATTTTTTCGATGTGTGCTAGGTCTGCCGATTTATTTTGGGGCCGCATTAGAACTATGGGGATCTATTCGTACTTTATATGTAGATATATGATTTCATCATTGGAATCAATAGGTTATATTATATTTTAGTTATATTTAACTACTTCTAGTGGAATATCATGTTCATGTATGGGGACTTTCACCGTACTATTTTCCATTGTGAGTGTTCTTTTAGGTGGGAATTTAAAATGGATATCTCTTTCACTATTTTAGGGATGATGTTTCTAGGGAATCTATTTGTTCATGGGTGGAGGAAACTCGTAGTGATATTTTAGTGCTTCTAGATTATTTTCCCAAAGAGGTTGTTACTATTCAAATCAATGTGATATGTAGTTTGGGATAAGATTACAAGATAGTACCTGTTGTATTGTGTTTTCTCCTTTAATATGATACCCTTGTAGTTTTTGAGTTGAGGATTCATATATATGATCATTTTTAGAAAGGTTTCATCTAAAAAATTATGTCACCCTGGGGTTCTCAAATGTTATTATCCATGATGGTGATTTTTATTCTAGGATTTTTCTTATACTATTAGAAGATTAATAAGGAAACTATCATGAATCAATATCCTAATCTAATGACCAATGATTATTTCAACCAATTAAGTGGATATAGTTTGTTTTCCAAAATAAATCTATAGTCTGGATATCATCAGTTCAGGGGAAGGGAGGATGATGTCCTGATGACTACCTTATGATGTTGGCATGGGAAATTTTCATTTTGTTTATGTTGTTCTGTTTCATGAATTAAATATATATGTAATCATGAACTCCATATTAAGTGAATTGCTCAACTAGTTCATATTATTCTTCTTCAAAGACATAATAGTCTACTCAAATTCTTAGGTAGAGCACACCAATCATATATATACCTTCTTGTATGATCATTGATTCATCTATCTATATGTAATGTTGTCTAAGTGTATTTTTTGGGAAACAATATGTGAATTTCCTTGGGTATGTGTGTCCCATTAGGGAGTAGTTTTCATCCTATCAATAGTAGATGTAGTTTCTTCGTGGGAATCCCCTAATATTGTGATAATAGTAAGTATCATCCATTTCATTGAGATCTATTACCATTGGATCGTATATGAAATATCATATATTGAAACATAATAGACATCAATGACCATGAATGTAATTGATATTTTCTAAATTCATTAGCTTCATGATTTAATTGAGTACGTGAAGGGAAAATTGATCTACTCTAAATTATTATTGTTTCCATAGGAAGGGGTACTTTATATGAGTTTTTGGTACATCATGTCTAGTCTTGAGAATAATCCTATTGTAGTGTAAGGTTGTGATCATTTGTGTGTCTATTAAGCTAAATACCAATTAGAAAATAAATTTCATCCATGATCTAAAGTTCATTGTTATTTTCTTTCGACAAATATTGTGGTGAAATTATATCATTTGTTAGTGCTTGGTAGTTGTAAAAAATCATAAGGGATTGAGGTGAATATATTTTTTTGCTGATATAAATCAAGTGTATTAGAGTGTTTTAGATATTCATTTCTATTATGATATGAATATATCCAACATAAATGGAAAGGGGAAGGATGTTACTACTTATTTGAAAAGTGGATAACATAAGGATGAAGTTAGGGATCCTGAACAATCTTGGGGTGATGGAGGAGTTAAAATCCATAATTTAGGATGAAAGGTGGTTAATTGTGGAGGATTATTATAAAAGTTGATAATAAAATCCTATATGATTCAGTATGAGGATGTGTCTTAGTTAGGAGACCCATAGGCTCAGGTGATGCATAATCATGTTCGGAATGGTGATGATATGAAGAGTTAAAAATAGGATTTTCAAAAAAAAAGATGTTATATCAATGGATTCTAATACTTTTATTAATGATTCATGAGGGAAAACTTCACTACTTTAATGGATCAAATTTGGATTTACACCAAGAGTATCATAGAGGTAACATGGATGGAGGATGTAGTTTTAGTATCTCAAGATGAAATGGGATGTGAAGGGGTTTCAGGCTTAGTGTTTTTTTAGTAGTTAAGTTCACAATAACATGTTCTTAGTATTTTTGTAGAATTTCAATGTTCTAATGTGTAAATGGTATGAAATTTTGATTTATTTTCTCACATTCAAACCCAAATTTATTGGATTTTTTTTATTTTTTTAACCATTTTTTGGTTTAAAAAATAATCACACTTGCTCAAGATTAGGGAGTAAGATATCATAGATGATTTTTCGAGGTGGGAAATGGATGAATTAGAGATGTTTAATGGAGTCCTGATGTTCATTGTCTCTTGTCATGATGTTCTTTTAACTTCATGAGTTTGATGTGTATTGAATCAATAATTTGGCACACAATCTAATTCCATCACTTCTGTCCACCCTCATAAGAATGGATATACAGAGAATACTATACAGAAATTTGGGAATATGTTCTATTTTTCATCTTATACTTCGATGGATCTTTATTATTTTCATTTTACTTTTTTGTTTTTTTGAAAATAGTCACCATCACTCATCAATCATCATTGTCCCATTTTAGGATATGATTGGGAGTTCATGTCAATCTTTATTATGCACGGATGTGTTTAGATAATCATCAGTTCTCAATACTGATTTGGTGGAGGGAATGATAGAGATGGTGTAACTCATTCATGATTGGTTTAATGAGTATTAGATCAGAATAAGTCATCCTAAAGTCATAGTTATAGCCCCTTGAAGTTTTATATTATAGACCACATGTTCTTGAAGGTCTTACTCAATATGGGTAGTGGTTGTTCAGAGTGGGGCAGTGGTTAAGACCATGCCTTAGTTTTTCGGGACTTTTGAGGTGTTTTTGTTAGTTATATATATGGATTCTTCATTAACATGTCACCCTTTAATAAAATGGATTCACACTTCCTTCAACATATATCATCTCAATCTATATCCTTTTGCTGACTCCCGTGTCATTGACATGGGGTAGTTTGATATGAAGGATAAAAGTATGTTTGCAGAAAGGCTAGTGAAGTTCTAGGATTATTTAGGGAATATGTTATAATAAATGACTATTCCATTGGATCATATTTTTTGGAGGCATGTTGACTTATAGGAAGGTACTTGGGATCATGATACCCATATTCATGTCATCTACCCCATTTTTCTTTCATATTTTTCTTATTTTCCTTCTTTTTTTTAATGATGTTATGATTGTACCTTACTTATTTATAGGAAATGTTGTTATTATTTATTAAAATAATGTGTCATCAAAACATAAATGAATATAAATAGGTGAATATATGTTCCCAAATTGTTATTTGGTTGACCTGGACATGATTCAAAGAGTGTACAAAAGTCATTACTCACAAAAGAGGTTATCATTATGACATGGGATATATAATTCATTGATTTGGTTACATGTGGCTCTAATTATTTTTGGTTTTGGTAGTTTTTTACATGGAAATATTCAAGAGTTTAATGTTTTATGAGAGTTATCATGTGGATGTTAAGAGGTTTTTTTCTGTGAGAAATATTGTGGATGTCATTTGTTTGGGTGTTTGGTTGGAATAGTGATTCAGATATAATTAGATCCATAAGAGGTATCTTGATGGACAATTGTTTGGACATTATACTCATTCCATATGTGATGGGATTAAATTTATATGTAGAAAATAGTTTTAGAGTTATTTTATTTACTTTTCTAGATCATATGTCCCATTAAATATTCTTAAATATGTTTTTTGTGGTTTCTAGAGGAGTTCCCCTAGAGTTCGGAGGTGTTTGGGGGGGGATTGGTTGTTTTATTGGCCAATGTTTTCACCTAAGGGTAGCACATGATGGTAAAAACAAAACATTTCCCATGATTTTTTATCTCGATGATAGAACCTAGTAATAGTCAATGATAATTCTATATTTTAGTAAAACCTAATTCTATCTCATAATAGTCTCCTATGCTAGTATCTTATACTAGTATCCAACCAAGTCTAGCTAGCTCTTCTGATAGTAACTTATGGGGGTAGCTTTTTATAGAATCTTCTTGTTGGATCTTCTGATAGTAGATTCTAGTGTTACATTCTAATGTATTATTCTTCGGTGTAGGAGACTTAGTCTAGATGTATCTTATGTCATTAGACAATTGTTTTAGTTCTTAATTTTAGCTTATCTAAGTAGCTTCTAACCGAACTCCGGAATGTAGCTCCTGGAAATAGATTATAATTTTTTATCAAAATTATATCATACTTATATCTCATTATCATAACTCATTAATCTATATCTAGATGCTAATTAATGATGGTATCTATTAAAAGTATCTAAAAATGTATTAACCTAGTAGTATTAATTGGAAGAATCAAAATATATTTTCCCTTGAATTTAAGGAATTTCCCAATTTAAGATATTTTTGATGAAAATGGGTTTTAGAAAATATTTAAATGTATTAAGATTTGTTTTGGAAGATAATTATATTACCAGTTTTGTTAAAACATTTCTCTTTTAAGTATGTCTTCCCTATAAAATTTAATAAAATATTCACTAATTTTCAACTAAAATCATATCTTCAATATAAATTCCTAATGGTCTCATTTGTTTCTTTTATAAAACAAAATTGTTTCCGTCATTCATTTGGGTTTTCCTTCTCTCAAAACAAGGAATTATGTATCCTTTTTGTGGTTATGGAACGATTTTTTTACTTTTTTGAGATCATCCTATTATAATTACATCATTTACATGGAACCCCTATTATAGTTACTTAGATTCATATGATGATTCTATATCTAGGATGTTAAATTTTTTATTTTTCATTGTTTGTGTCATATCAGAGGGTTTTATCCATTTAAATTGTATATTAAAGATAGTATAAACCATAATAATGATGATAAATATCTTCTTAATTTTATCAAAGTGGTGGGGGAATGATTCAAATAATTTTATAGCGTTTTGAAATTATCATATTGAGATTTTGGATGTTTGATGGTCCATTTAATATAATGGCTAATGGTATCCCTATTTTTTGTTCTATTAATATATGATGTGATACCTTGATGAGTGATTTTATTGATTCAATATTTAATAAATGGTTAACTAGTTATACACAAATATTTAATTAGATTCACTAAGACATATATATTTTTCTGATAATTCCCCTAAAATAAAGATATGGGTGTAAAGAGCAATGATATTTAAAATAGGTAAAATTTAATGTGATGATATAAAAAAGTGTTGTTGAATGTTTTAATGGGTAATTTATGTTTTGGTATGTGGTTGAAATGTGATAATTAATTAGGATACAGGGAGTATTTGATGTAAAATAGTGGTTATATGGTTTTATTGATAAGGATGTGGTAGTAGATGTGATGCTTCTTATATAAGATTATTGGAAAGATGATGATCGTAGGTCTATCATTGATATGTTCTTTGTTTTTCATTTTCTGAAATATTGTCGGAATTAAATTAATGAACATAATTTGAAATGGGAATGGTTGAGGAATTAATTAATGACTTGTATATTCAAATAAGTTTTGGTTGGTAAATATGTAATATGGAAAATGGCGTAATTTTTTATGGTGTATCGTGGATTGCAGTTGTTGAGTGGTGTGGTGAATTTGGAGGTGGCAGTGAAATTAGGTAATGTTGTAGGTTGTTGGGTACCACTTTTTCATCATAAACCAATAGGTTGGGGTTGGTTTTCTCAATATTATATACATTTATATACTCATTGTGTTTTTTATATGCACCAAACCATGTTAAGATATACTTTCTAAAACCCACACATATATAGGGATATATATATATATATATATATATGGGGTTGTTTTTTAAAACATCACAATTGTGAGGACTATTTTCATGTTACCCTCTCCTACACACTGACTCTTTTAAGTGAGGTTGATATGCAAAAGATATAATGTCCAGAGGTCAAATTTAAAATATTAGTGATCTGATTTGATGGAAGGGGTGACTATATGAAGGTTCTAATATGATTATATGTCTTATAGTGGTGGGTGTTCATGTTAGGAGGAGGGAATGAGGCTAATATCCATCATTTTCATAATACCCTAAAACTGAAGACACTATTATTTATGATATGGGATGTGGTGGCCTAAGTGTCCTCATACAAGGGGTGATGTGATGGCCTAATTTCAATGGTTGAGATGTGATGATAGTTTCTGTGTTACGGGTAGGTGGTGGAATGTTGTGATATTCTGATGAGAATAAAGAGTTAGGAAAAACAATTTTGGTGTCTGAGGGAAGAAATTTATTTGGAAATTCGGGTGGGGAACCCATTATCGATATAAATATTATTATATAAATATACTGGGATGTATTATTCATTGAGTGTTTCATGGTGATGATTTTCATGGTTAATTGAATTTTTTAGGTTTTGAATGGTTCTGTTTTTTTATTAGTTCCTTTGTATGATTATTTCACATGTACACGAGATATATTGGTATGTCCCAACTATGTATACTTGTTAGTTCACACAATGTATATAAAATGATTTTTAGGTTTCTATGAGGAGAATTTGGACCATTTTGGACATTAATAACTTAAATCCATGAACATTTTTTATGTCACTGATTTAGATCATTTTTGGGTATATGCATTAAAGAATTTTCCAATTTCATTTTTTATTTATGCATACCTTTTGGGATGGTTTTAGTTTCCTTTTTATATATGTCTTGTTTTTTCTTATGATTTAATTATCAAATCTCCATATCATGTGTTTATTATTGTGGGTCATGCTTCACATTTTATGTTGTTTTTATACCCTAATTACATGTTTCCAACCCTTATCAAACTAGAGGAGGAAATCAGGGGTTATTATCTCCCACTCTTCAGTGTGGTGTCTCTGGGGGGTCGGTATGTGGCATATTATTTTCGTAAGAATACATTTTTATTGTGAGTGATAGGTATTCAATACCATAATTATGATTATGTTTAGTATAGATTATGGTTCTTAATTATATTCCATGAATAATTCATAGAATTTTTTTATTTCAAATTCTACCACATGTTAATTCTTATATCATCTTATGCATTCATTTCATATTTCTAGGTTTTCATTGTTTTTATCATTCACTTTATGATAGAATGTTTCGAAATATTTTCAGGGTTATTCCATTACTTGGTTTTCTTGGTCTAACATTTTTATAGACATTTCTCTATGATATCATATTATATTTTAGAATACCTATGGGTTGTTAAGAACTATGTGGAATTTTATGAAAATGTTTTTTTTATGTTTAAGATGATGTATGTATGTATCTAATCCCCCAAAGACATTTATTATTTGAAATTACTTTAAAACTTCTGAAAAAATTTATTTTTGTCATTTTCATTACTATCTAACTATTAATAGATTTTCCAAAAATCCACAAAAAAGAAACATCATAATGAATAATTAGCTCATATATAAATTTGGGGATTGGGAAATATAGTGTGGAATACCAAAAATATGATCCACTTAATCATTTTATTTAGTTGGGTAAACCATTAGATACACTAAAGATTAGTATGTGGGTCTATATCTTATATTAGAAACATCATTGCATAGGTGATTCATATTCTTTAACATCTCCCTCTTTTGTCACAATAGGGGATTACTCGTGGAAGAAGCTTCCAAGGAAAAAATTGATAGAAATATAATATTTGTATCCACTTATTCATACATAGTTGAATTATATTTTCCCCTTTTGCATATCCCTCAAATATCTTCTTCAACTTGTCAAACATATCAATCTCTTATAAGATAGTAATTTTTTGGCATTTATATGTTTACTTGATGACCACTTCATAGGTTTGGATGATTTGAATTGAAATTTCTTATTAGATATCTGATTGAACCCCTCTTATAAAATACCATGATTTTAATGAATCATCCAATGATGGATCTGATAGATACAATAGTAGCAGAGAAAAATTACTCATATACTATAGCACTAATGCACTACCTATTTATAGAAAATAAAATTTAATATTTATTTGTTAAGTAATTTTATTGGTAAAATACTACATACTATGAATCTATTCAATTAAACCTCTTAAAAATACATTAAATATATTCAAATATATAATTTAATTCCACCACATAAAACAGAATCATTAAAACATAATAAATATGAATATAAAATTAGTGATCTCTATAATCTCATTTATAAAAATAATTAGCTAAATATTTTTCAACTATTTATCTTCTATTAGAGACTCTAGTTACCCATAGAAATAACGATTTCTTAGATTTTTTAAATTATTAATGAAATATCAATACTGATTTAGAATATGAATTTATAATGATCAATTTCATGATAACATTTATTGAATGGACAAGGGAAAACAAGATCATCTAGAGGGTCCAC
Organism: Viscum album; assembly: GCA_963277665.1. Classification (NCBI taxonomy): domain Eukaryota; kingdom Viridiplantae; phylum Streptophyta; class Magnoliopsida; order Santalales; family Viscaceae; genus Viscum; species Viscum album. Next base: position 1,811,524,365 of record OY728140.1, on the reverse strand, counting down.
TAGTTTCGAGCTACTATAATCTTTCTTTTGAGACATCATTAAGACAATATGGTGACATACAACAGTATGAAAATAATCTTGAAACCAATCAAATGAATCCTTTATTAAAAAAACACCCAAATGAAAATATAAATATTTCAATAAAATCTATATTTTATAATTTAATCAATGTTAAATGTAATAGTTTTTTATAAAAACACTTTTTGAGGAAAAATATTATTATTTTTAATAACACTTTATAAACATCATTATTATATATATGAAATTATTTTTTATTTATTACATTTAAAAATATATATACAAATAAATTTAATTTTATTACACCCTTTTCAAAAAAGAACTTGATATAGTGAAAACAATCCTAATAATTATGAAAAATAATTACCATAATTATCAACGTAAGAAAATACATATCTCTTTTGAGTATAATTTTCTAGATTAATTTGATTATAATTATCAATAATTGCCGATGATTATAGCTAAAAAATCCCAAATATACCATGTATAAGAAATGTAAAACAAAAAATTCCAATCATCTGAAATCTCACCATCCATTAAAATTATCAACTATGATCATATTGGTCAAATAGTATATAAAAAATATGTTACCCACAGAAACTACAATGAAAGAAAACCAAATTGGTCATTATTTTCTATAAACATGGTTATGAACCACTCATTCTTTTCATGATTTTTTTGTTCTCTCCAAACTTCTTCGTCATGATAGATAATTTAAAATAAATAATGAATTAATTGATAATTATTATGAAAAAAGAACATAGAGATATGATTTCTATAAACAAAACTGATAACCATGACCAATTACTAAAAGACAAACATTAATGATAGCCCTGATAACCCTTGTTTCATTTTTTAATATGTTGATCAAACACCAACTCATGAACTACATGTTGATTTATAAGTATCCCATATCCTCTCTACAATAGCTCCCGTAGTAAAAACCTATCGTAGATTCCATTTTTAGGATCTGAAATACATAGTTATGAAAAATGGAAATTAGACCCCATTTTCTTTGTATATTACTAAAGATTCCTACCAATAACACTAGATTTTATTACACACTGAGACTCTAATATAATAAATAAAAAATCCTAACTTAAAACACATGTACTTTTATTGAACTTTTTCATATCTCACATAATGTATTTGAAAATACCTTTGATAATACCCTTCTGAACATTACTACCAGACAATTAAAAATAAGAAAGTATTTTAAATTAGGATAGATCCATGAAATAATTGTATTCTTATTTGAAATTGGTAGTAATATATTTTATTTTATTTCCCACCTTTATATTCATTCTATAATCTCCCCCCTTCAATCAAAACATCACTATTGTAGACCCCGTAGATCCATCCCATGTAAATTGCACAACAATTTTAACTATTAATTAGATCTGATATAATTTTTCCTAATCTAATATGGGATAAACATTCTATGGGATTCCATGTATTTATGTTATATGGACCTATGGAAATTATGGAATTCCACCAGCTGGATACTAGTAATATGGGATAATATAAAATAATGGGAATTATTTTTCTTATAAGTTAAATAATTGAACCAGAACCCATTCATAGAATTATGAGAAAACAAATATATACATTTTAGTGAATATAATCATTGAAAACTAATCTAAAAAATATATACCATAAAAGGAATATAAGAAAAACACATCTTAAAAAATAATTGAAAGAAAATATTACATTACAAACATCATTTATCATCTAAAATGAATGAGGCATAAAACAATGTTATGTGATAATTAACTGGTAGCTGATGATGGAAAAATGATGGAAAAATATAAAATGGGAAAATGGGAAACACCCACCAACTATATCTATTTGAAAACATTCAATAATTATTGATAGTAATCATGAATAACATATATAGACCAATATTGTTAGAGGAATTATAAAAAAATTCATATCATGTATGCTTTGAAAATTGAATTCATAACCCATAAAAATTGAAATGATTCTAGATGATTTGAAATACATTTAATTTATTTCATATTTTATTTTAAAATAAATATCATGTAAATTTATTTGGGAACTATTTAATTATTCAAAAAAAGAATTATTTTATACATTTATTTAAATTTTGTAAAAACATTTTTATTGAAGATTTTAATTTAATAACAAATAAAAAACTACTACATATATATTTTTATAAAAAATACATTAATGAAAAAAAATCCATAGATATTAAAATAACATTAAATTAAAAATTATCTACTTCATAAAAATACAATCATGACCAAACATTCATAACAATTTCAATCATCATGGGTACTATGGAGCCCAAGGGATGAAATTGAACAATGAAAACCAAATCTATATATCATAAGATAAATATTGGATATCAAAAACTATTCATAACTTCTTATTTATCCCTACATGTCTAGATATAAGGGGGGATGATTTTTTTTACAATATATTACACAGATCCACTATGGGTTGTACTGATCTTACACTAGGGTATAATGCATTCATATGTATCTAACCAAGACACATATGGTTTCCTTGAAAAAGAAAATATTGGTGAGATAAAAACCCATCACATAAAATATAATCATATCTATATAAAAATAAACCACTACCTAAAAGGTAAATACCCTTACTAGTGGTATGTCATTACTACACATAAAAAATAAAACAAACTATAAGCTTCCCTCTTTTTAATAAAAAATAACACATTCCAACCACATTTAAATTCTCACAATCCATCAACTATATAAGAGATTGAATGTTTCAATGGATTATTATTTTGAAAATAATTAAAAAAAGATATATTTGGCGCATGAGACAGTATAAAAATGATAAGTAATTTGTTTCAATTTAATTTATAATCATATATTTATCCTAAACTCTCAACCATTTCAATGTTATTCACACTAAAAAGAGAATTGCTTATCTGGGGTCTTTTAGTTGTGGTTCTAGTAACTACAATGATTATAATACATATCGAAAAAAATATAACAGAACAAATTTTATAAAACCACTCCAATATTTGTATTATTTTAACAATTAATGGCGGATTTACTTAAATTTCCACTAAATGTTTAAAAAAATCCCTAATTCCTCCCCCATCTCCTGCTCCCTTTATACAACCCAAATCTATTTCTACCCTCTACCCTGATCTACTCCTCTTCTTTCCCTGATGGAGACCCCAACCCTATGACCCCAATTCTTCCACCCCTTCTACCTACCTTCTGCCTTCTTAGTGGAGACCCTTACCCCCATGACACCCCCTCTGACCCCGACCATTATGACCCCCCTCATCGATCTCTCTCTCCTCGACTCACAATTCTCATCCAAACTAATGATGTGAACCCCCCCCCCAACCCCATCTAACCTCCAACTCCTCATCTAAATTCCCCTCCTTGGTGGTGATGTGGTCCCCAACCCCCTCTATCCCCCCTCTCCCCAACTCGAATCACATCCTTGTCAGCAACACATATCCCCCTTAAATTATTTCATTCTAGTATTAACCACATAATAATTTTTACCTCATATATGTGGATTCTTTTGTTCAATTTGGGTTGGTTTGATCGAATAAACACATGTTCATTATATTTTCTTCTATAAACCTACATCTATGATAATGGAAACAAATAAATGGATCAATAATTCATACAATCATCATGAAAAACCTAATTCCAACTACATATTTAATTAACATTTTCATCATTTTATCTATTATTTTATGTTAATTTATTTATCATTTTTATCTAGTATATATTTATTTTTTTCATAGATATTTTTAGATTTCATATTTTTCATTCAAGTATCAACAGAAGGCACAAAAGATATAAAATTTTTCTTTCAACCACGGTTTCTATGTTTTTTATTTAAATTTTCTTTATTTTTTAAACTACCAACAATGCATATTGATTTGATGTTATTAGATAAAAAAATTTCTCATTATTGAAGTATATAATTATAAAAGAAGAACATTTTCCATTGTGGTGAAATCTTGTGACATAATAGGCACATGATCTTCCTTTGATCTTCTGAATTTCAACAACGAGAATGGTTTTTGGAAAATAACATTGAGTCAATATCAATTTAGGGAGTTTTACAATGAAATTCAATATAAATCATGGTAAAAATGACATTAATATTTTCTTTGAGATTTTGTGGCATGTGGGAATCATCCCTACCATAATCAAACACATGGTTTGACTGGTATAACTCAAAATGTTTCTTTTTATTTAAACCTGACATTAATTTCATTAAAAACACAACTGATATACTCAAAACCATGAAAACATATTCCAATTGTTTTTATACATTATGTAAAAGATCAATAAATCATTTAAAACTTTTAAGAATATAACACACCATAATATGATACATGATGTTCCCTATATGACTCAAATTGTGTGTCATCATTTTAAAATTGACATTTTTATTAAAAATGTCACTTAGTAAAAAAAAAAAATTTATAAATTTATTTATAATTTAGTATGTTGATTCAAAAATAAATTGTGATGCTTATGAATCGGTATCACATCAAACTGATACACGATGTGGTTTATATGAGTCAATGTCTATGTATCATGTTTAAAATGAACATTTCGTAAAAATAATGCATGTGACTTACTCAAAACTAAGACAACTTATTCAGATTTAATTAATACATTTGGAAAATGATTCATATGTCCTTTGATATGTACAGAAATCACCCACACCACAATCTAATGCATAGTGTGAATGGTATGACTCCAATTGATTTTTTACATAAATTTTACATAAATTTTTTTAAAAAGGATATATGACATTCTCAAAATTGAGAAAACATATTCAAATAGTTTTGATACTTTAGAAAAATGATACATATGTCATTTGTGACATGTAGGAATAAACCACACCTCACTCTGATACACAGTGTTCCCGATATGACTCCAACTACTCTTTTTTATATAAAATATATATCTTTTTTAGTAAAAAGGAAAACCAAACTACTCAAAACATAGAAAACACATTCATATGGTTGTTGATACCTCAGTAAAAGAATTCATAATTCATTTTTGATATGTAGTAATTAGTCTCACCCTTATATGATACATGATTTTCCTTGTCTGACTCAATGTTTATATTATTAGTTTTAAATAAACATTTTAGACTAACATGTGTCACTCACTGAAAACCAAGATAACACATCCATGTTTTTTTTGATAATTTTGGAATTAGATTAATTTGTCATTTTGGACCTATAATAATGGTCTCACATCAATCCAATATACAGTGTAGCCAATATGAGTCAACATATGTCTTTCTAGTTTAAAATGACAATTTAGTAAAAAAGAGAAGTGACGTACTCAAAACCAATAAAAAACATTCATATTGTTGTTATTGTTTAGGAAAACAATTTCAATGTAATTTGAGACATGTATAAATTAGGATCACCACAATATGATTCATGGTGTGACCGGTATGACTCCATGTACATCTTTTTACCTAAAATTTCCATCAATTTTAGTTAAAATAACAAATGAAACACTCAGAACTATGAAAAAAAAGAACATTGTAATGATAATTTTTTAAGAATAGTGAAAATTAATTTCTTTATTTATATGAATTATCCTTACCTCAATATGATACATGAGGTACCCACTAAGACTCAAAGTGTATCTTATGAATTTAAAATTGACATTTTATTTAAAAAAGTATCACTCATTGAAAATTAAGAAATGTGGATTGAATGTTATTGATAATTTATTACAAAGATTCATATATCATTTGTGACATGTAGAAATTGGTTTTGTTGTAACAATGATACATGATGTGATTCATATGAGTCAAAGTGTGTGTTTCCATATTAAGTTCATGATTTATTAAAATAAGATATATAACGTACTCAAAAATGATAAACTGTATTCTCATTCTTATTATACTTTAGGAATATGATCTATATTTCATTTTAGATGTTTATGGATCATCTGTACCTTAATCTAATTCATGGTGTGACTATTATGACTCCAAGGGTGTCTTTTTATTTAAAATTGACATCAACTTTAGATAAAGGGACAAATGATATACTCAAAACCAATAAAACACATTTAGATTAACTTGAAACATTAGAAAAATGATCTATGTGTAATTTTTTGTGTAGTAATCAACAACATATTATTTTTTGTGTAGTAATCAACAAAACACGATGTTTCTAGTATGACTAAATGTTGCCTCTATGAGTTTAAACTCAATATTTTTGTTCAAAACATTTCACTCACTAAAAACTGAGTAATAATGCTAGGATTTTCAATATAATTTGGGACATTGATTGATAGTTAATTTTTTATGTGTATTAATCAATCTCACATAAAAATTGCACATGATGTGATATATAAGAGTCAATTTTGTAAAAACGAAAATTGACATACATGGAACTGGGAAAACATATTTGGATTCTTTTTATAATTAATATAAATGATGAATATTTCATTTGAGTCATGTAGGAATCTGTTTCACCTCAATATGATGCACAAAATGAATGTAATTACACCATGTTCATATTCCTATTTAAAATTAAAACATATTTTAGTAAAAAATAAAATTACATATTCAAAACAATGAAAATGCATTCAGATTGGTTTGATACTATTATAAAATGATCAATTTGCCATTTCTGACATGTAGGAATCTACTGAACCTCAATAAAATACATGATGTGTCTATTATGGCATGAAGTTTGTCTTTTTATTTAATATTTACATCTATTATAGTAAAAATGACAACTGACCAACTCAATATTAAGAACACACATTCAGATTTTTCTGATACATTTTGGATAATTATTCATAATTTATTTATGATGTGTATGAATGAACCATGTATCAATTCAAATTAATGATTTCCCTTGATGTCAATAAATGTATTTTAGTGTTTTCAAACATTAATGGAATGGTAAAAACCATAGAATACAGACTCATCTTTATGTAAAATCATGGTAACCCATATATTAATTGGTTTTATATGTATGTGAAAAAAACATGTCAAACTAACTTGTAGTGTGGGTTGAATTACTCGATAAACACATCTTAAGTATACAAAAGAATTTAAAAACAAGTTTTGGGGGTCCAAAAATAGAAAATGACTTCTAAATTCCTAGAAATTAAGTTACATCGACTGTAGATTTATATTTGACATATTGGAACCGAAGGAACATCATTCTGACATACTGTTTGACTGTCATGGTCATAAAACTATTTTTTTTTGTGTTTTAAAAAACTAAAACAAGCACAAAATCTTTAAAGCCCTATAAAATGACCTTATATTGATGTGAAATCATGGTAAAACCTTCAATGGGTTGTTTTTTAGGTGTATGCATAGACAACACATCAATCTGATCTACGGTGCTATTAGAATTACAGTGTAAACACTTATTAATGGTATGTATGAGTTTAAAAACAAGTGTTGAGGGAAAAACAAGTAAAATGATATTATATTTCACTGAAATCAGGGGGGAAACAGTAGATTTAATTGGGAAATTTTGGAACCAACGACATATCATTTTGAATTATAGTGTTCATGTGATGGTCGTAAACTCGTTTTTAGTGTTTTAAAACAATAAAACAGGTGTCTAATGGTCAAAACCATATAAAAACCCTCATATTGATCTCAAATCATTGGAAAACTAAATATGAGTTATTTAATATTGGACTTGTTATGATATCACAATCACTATGTTTTTTCATGAAGACATTCCCAAGAATAATACCAATCGATTTAAAACAAAAAATTTTATTTTTTACCTATATCGTTTTAGTTTCAAGTGTTTAATCATTTATTAAATTGTTAATTTTCGTTTTCCTAATTTTTTTGGATTATATATTATTTGTTTTAAGATAAAATTTCTTCTATTTAATAAACAAAAAAATATATTATCTGCGTCATTTTGAATATATTATTTATCTTTTCTCTTTCTCACTTACCATCATAAATGATTGGATTTTCATTACAGGTGAAACATTCATGCATTAGGTATGAAGTTTTCTATTGCAATAAAAGATATTATTTTGGTTTTCTATTATAATTGTGATTTATTATCTTGATTTTTTTGGATTTTTATTATAGTTGAGGAGATGACATGGTCGATTTTAGTTGATGAAATGATGTGGAGGAGGATAGATGTAGTGGAGGTTGTGGTGTGGATTTATATTGTGAATCTATTGTTGGTGGACATATTTTACATGTATATATTGATGACTAAGTTATTGGTTCAGAGATGTATCAGTTAACTAAGACTGAGGTTATGATAATTGTGGATGGTTGTATATATGGTTGTGGATGTATGATATATATATGATGGGTATATCATATATTCATGCTAAAGTTTATTGTCTGTTAGTTTCAAACATGTTATTAAAAAAATGTTATTTATGAATGGTTTTTAGTAACCACCACTAAATACATTAAATAAAATATGTTTTAATGGAAATAATAATTAACCTCTGCTAATATGTTAAGAAACTGTTAGATTCAGTTTATTTATATTTCCATCGTATTTTTTCAATAGAAAAGAAACTCTAAATAAATATGAAATAGCTGCTAAATGTTCCAAAATAGATACAAAGAAAACCAAAAAGAAATAAAAACACTACCGCTAAATGAATAGTGAACATAAAATACCCTATAGTTTTATTTGTTGCTACTATACTATTTAGTGGTGGTTTAAACTGCTGCATTCTATAAAAAAACCTCTACTAATTATAATTTCATTATTGTCAACAAAATTTAATAAACCAAAATCACAATAATATGTGGAATAATTATTCATAAAAATATATTAAAATATTGAAACATCTTATTAACTAGAATAATTACATTAAATGATCCAACTAAGCTATTAGTCAAACATTTTTTGTGCATTTTATTTCAATATTGATTTAATCCTTTGTAATCCTAAAAAAATCCATGCTCTATAACAATCAGTGGATCCTAATTTCTAACACTAGGTAAAATAAAATAAAATTGATAAAATTATTATAGTATCAATATCATATATTATAATAGAAAAATAGTCTATATTTAAGGTTTAGAGGATCACGAATAGTGAAATTTAACTTAAAATGTAATTTTTACTAATACAAAAGACAATCTACCTCAATAAGGTCAATAGATACGTAAAGGACAATGAGAAACATTATATATAAGAAAAAAAAGAAATTTCAGACAGGATGAACCCTACTTCTCTATGAATAGGGTTAGGCAAGGAAAAAGTAGGAAAATGATAAGGGAGAGTGGGAGTGGGAAGGCCTTAAGAGTACAACATAATGAGGCAGCCTATAAAATCATTGAATATCCCTATATTTTTCCATGGTGGGTATCGAAAATTCTAGAGGTGGGTCTTGGTGGCCATGTGTGGTCAAAGAGGGGAAGAGAGTGCTTGGAATATATTAATAATAGAAATGTTTAAACATGGAATTTATCAAAAATTGTATTCTAGGGGGAAATAATTTTTTGAAAAATTAATCATTGCATAATGGTTCGCTAGTACAAAACATCACTATAAGAAAAATCATGTAGTAGTGGGATGAACCATCCATTAAAAAAATTAGAACTAATAAGGGCATATCACACTATGAATCCCTTCATTGAACTATGATGTACTACAGTCAAGAACAATAAAATAAGGAATCCACTTATTTTGGGTGTGAAAAATATCACAATAAAAGAACGTATAATCTAAAATAATAAGATACACAATTCATATTATAACCCAAAAAATTATGAAATATGTAAAAATTAAATAGAAACAAAAAAAAATATATTTCTAGACATGAAAAATGGTTTGTCAGGCTTCACAGAATCCTCCTCCAATTTCTCAATCGTTATAATAATATTTTAATTATATGTATCCCTATATATATGTTTTCTTACTACAAGATTATAATCTACCAATTAATGTTTATATATATCCACTATTAATTTCTTCATTGAACATGGAGTAGTGATATGATGTGTAATAATTAAATCTTATTACTTTTCACTCATCCATTGATTCTCTTTTACTAATTCTATTAATTTGGTAGTTGTATAATCAAATATTTTTTCCAATTTTTGAGAATCATTAAAATATTCTTAATTATTCTTAGAACAGGATTGAATATTCAAAATCAAGGAATAAATGAATTATAATTATTTATAATTTGATTAAATATCATTTATTATATCAATATGAACCCTATTCAATCTCTTGTTCATTTTTTAATTTTTTAAACATCAATATTCCACACATATAAATTTATATCTTAATGTTTATATTTCCATAATAAACTCAAATACTCTTCCTGAATCTACTGGTCTTCTTATTCTAATTGTTGAATAGTTTCCTCATGTTTATTCCATGGTATTTTTTCAGAATAAATTAATTTGATATCACATGGTATTTTGTTATTCAAAACTAATATTTTATGGGAATTTAATGATTTAATAGTTCATGAATTAAATTTATTTATACCATTTAATTAAAAACATTAGAATTCATCAATATGAATCAATCATTTATTATACACAATTTAAAACAATGAATTATTTTATAATGTTTATTTTTTTAAAATTCAATAATTTTATCTATATAAAAAATTAATATTAGATCTCACATAAAAAAATTCAACAAATTTTGAGTGAAATTTAGAAAAAAAAATAATTTAAAAAATAGATATCATACGATACTTTTTATAAGAATTATAATGAAAGTGGGTGAGAGATAATTAGGGGAATAAATAATGTTATGAAATGTCATTATAATTTAATTTTAATCCTTTATACTCAGACATCCTTAATTGAAGTTAACTAGAACATTAAGAGTATAACACTTATTTCTCATGAATTAGCATTGATCTTGTTAATATTTCACTTGAAAATCCACTTACACAATATGGATAATGACTACTTTATCACACTTTCTTAGATTTATGTATTTTAAAATATTGTTAAACATATACACATCACATATATATTTTTATATGGTTCACCCTTATTGGGTAACACCAAGTATAATACAATTTACATTGTTATGATCAACCAAAATCCATTAATTCCATTAATAATTTGTATGTTTGTGAAATCCAACTCACAGGTATATTTTCACATCAAATATATTTTTTTGGAAAATATTATTAACCCAAGGTATAGTTCCCTCAAATCCACTTTATTTTTGTCTAAACTAAAAGAATGTTTTATAAGATATGAATGAAATATATTAAAAATAAATCATTAATATTTTAGATACACAATATATTGGTGGATGCTATTGATTTCAATGGCATATTCATTCATTGGATGGTTTTGAACCACAACAAGAACAGAATAACCATTCTATTATATAAAATGAAAAACCATTTTTTTAATTATCCTTTATAGATTATTATTTTTTATTTTATTTTCCACCGAGTTTTGAACTATTATAAAATATCATTTGATTCACTATAATAACTCATTTATTCTTCAAAATCAAATATTTTTTTTCATAATTGTGTTGATATTCCCTCTAATATTACCTCACATCCAGCACTCTCTATAAGAGAATTTATCCATCTTGTTTTTCAGACAATCCATTTTTTCTATCATTTTATTTCTAGGAACAAAACATTCATTAGGATAATTATCCTTTAAATTTATTCCAAAATTTCATCATTGGATATTCTTGAAAATTCATTTAATATGTAGAAGTCAATAATTTTATAGACACATATTTAATTTTATTATATAAAATTTAATAATATATCTTGCTAACATTTTCATTGATATGTTGGAATATTTTTTAATTCCCATCAATAATTTAATTTAAAAAATAGTATTAATACAATATGAGATCATCCTAATAAATAATAAGAATTTTTAATATCTGATTATACTAATAAGATATCTCAAAAACATGTCGATCAAAACAATGAAATCATTTTGAGCTTCATTAGTGAAAACAACCTTCAAAATTAAAAATACCAAATGCAATTACAACAACAAAATCATTAATAATATCATGATGCTCTAAATGACTCAAAAAAAGTCATATGGATTCTATAGAATCCTTTTTCAACTAGTCACTCATTAACCATTCTTATGTGTGTCATAGTGACACCATAAATCTAATCTACATTCTTAAAAATAAACACAAAAGTAACTATCTATGTGTCATAAAACCATATCATAACATATTAAAAAAATAATCTGTTCGGAGAACCTCAAATATATACATATTTTCTTATCAATGTATATATAGAATCAATCACTACTATAGGGCTCACCATTCCCATGTTGGAATTTCAAAATGATGAATGAATATGTTTTGAATTTACAAAATATTAAAAAATTTAAAACCAATACCTCTTAAAAAGTGTACTGATGATTTTGATCTCTGATCATATCATCCAAATAGTTTTCCAATTAGTTTATAAAAATTTTCTTATAGCTGAATATCATTAGAATGAATGTCCAAAACACACTAAAAATACTATAATGCAGCCCTATAAATTTTTCATAGTACACCACAAACTAATTCCACCAAAGAGAATATTAATCACCTCAGAATGATTTATGTGGAGGGATACTCAAATGGTACTCAATGTGTGAATGTAAAATCTAACAACTTTCATAGAATTTCAAAAAAATTGTCCTTCCATTTTGTTTCACATGTTTTAAAAAAAGGATTGAAAAAAAAATAAAATTATGGAAAGGATTGGTAAACATTATGACCAATATTATAGTCCATTTATCATGGTTCATTTTGATGTCATCCTCATAATTAAAATTAACCTGTCAAAATTCCCCTTTATTTAAAAGGGATGAAATAATAGAAAATCATACATGTGTATACTTTGATAACTACAAATTATATGTCCCCAACATTAGGAATGAAGATGTCACAGATATTTCACATCAAGATAAAGTGGAAAATAACATGGTGATGGATTAATATGGATATAGTATATTCTCATTCCTTCAAGATACACATGAGAACACCCTTTCATGATATCACTACAACACATCCCATCAATGTAACGTTGCGTCAACATTAATGGTACCTATACCCACATTCCACCACTTTAGTAGTATATCTTTAGTGTATTATAATTATATCCTTCTTTATCATATGTTAGAGGACTTTATAGTAATACAGTGAACCAACAAGTGAATATTGGTCACTGAGGAGGGATCTTCCCACCATCCAATTACAATGAAAACATTGCATGACCTCTATTCCAAAAAAATCACAAAAGAGTGTTCATATGAGATTATAGATTGGATCACATTACCCCTAGGACCATGAATAACCTATCACTAAGGATAGAAAATACAATGAAAACTAGAAATATGAAATTATTACTATTACTTATTATGATATCCATCAAATGATTCTATTAGAAGAACATGACTACATTACTTCTCATACCATCCAAGACATCCACTATTCTCTTCCAAAATCATGATCATGTCGATATATCCCATCACTGAGAAAGGGGAAGACCAATATTCTATCTAATAAATATGATTTCTTATATATAACTTTATATAGATTATTGTAAATGGTATATAAAATAGTCTTTCTACCATCAAAAATTATTTTGAATTCCCATTATAGCTATAGAATCCATTCATCATATCTTCAATGAAATCGATAAACATCCCTATATCCCATATAATGATTTATAGAGCTTATAAAAAATAATGAATGTTTATGTATAAGTTGGTAGTTATCATATACTAGAGATTATAATTTGGAAGTCCCATATTCTTATTCACACAATAATTGAACAAGCTTTTTTAAATATTCCATTGGTTACAAGATAGCATACTAATTTACATGATTTCCATCAAGTGGTCCATCAGCTTATTCTGACTATGATATGGTAGTGGGATCATATTTCAACATTCATGGTTATTTAATATTAGTATATATCTTTGGATGTAATAAATAATGATTATATCCCTACTCTTATTCGGTTTGAAGAAGACAACCGCGTTGTTTTAATGACTATGAAAATGTGAGGTCATATTTCCTCTAATTATGATAGAATCCACCTTCATATTCGGATGAAAAATAGTGTAATTTTACATATTCACTATTAAAGAGATATTACTTTTAATTGATCTCCTCTAATGACATTTTATATCCCTACAATTATCTCATCGAATAACCTCACTAATAATCCCCAAGGATAGAAACATAATGATGATTTATCAAAATTAACACCACAAACCAAGGTAGGGGATATATTAATGATTTCATATGGTTTTATAATATTGAGACCTTATAATTCATTCCAACAACAACCTTTTAATAATCTGAATCACAATCAAAAATTGAAATCTACTTAAACTTGGGAGGTTCCACCCCTGGTACTGTAATCAATTGTTTAAGATGTATTTCCAAAATAACATACATTTGAGTTCCTCCACATGATGAAATGTTATCACAATATGATGTTAAGTTAATAATATATCATGAAAATATGGTTAACTCAAAATTTTCTAAAAACTACCCACATTCCATTTCAGATGTATGAAAATCATTTTTAGTTATTGAAAATGTTTTTGGCAGAATAACTAGGATATTTTATCAGTATTATATATTCAAATATCAGATAAAAATAAAAAATATTGAATTATTCTATCAAAAAACATAAGGATACATCAACCAATAATAATTTATTCCCCATCCAAAATGGTTATTCAATAATGGACTGAGTATTTTGAATTACCTCTCCTCTAGAATAATGAAAAAAGAAGCCTAGATAAAGGAATTATGTTATGTTAATCTTGTTGGATACATTTTGGGACTAAATATTTTACTAAATAGTTATTCATTACAAAATATTAGTGTTTTGGAAGAGGGACCTCTAAAAAAACTCTTGCCATTGGAATTAGTAACTTTCATTATAGCATCAAAAATTCAACCTAGTCCATAAGGATATTGGAATTTTACCCACCAACACTACAACTAGGATCCTAAAATAATCTATGTTTTTTGTATATTAATTTTTGAATGAATTGTTTCTACACCAATCATAATTATTAGAGGAATATTTACCTCATCATCCATGGAATTAAATATTTTCTTAAGGGTTAATTGGCTTCTAATAAGTGATTCTCAAGCCCTTTTAACTATTATGTGACACACTACTATTATTTAAGGAACACACAATAAGGATGGTTGAGGGCTTCTTACGGATCAATATCCATAGATCATTTATATGGAAATATATCGTCTAAAATGATGAACCCCATTTAAGATTAATTTTGGTGCATCCCTCTAAAAGAATATATGTAATATATTTTCTTGAAATACCTATAAAAAGGTTTTAATAAAGTAATAATTATATCCATTATAAAAATAATTATTATTTGATTCATGCACATTTTTATGAATCAGTAAAAGTCATCAATTCCACTAAAATTGTTGATATAGCATCAAGTATATACATCAATTTACGTAATGATGAAATAGACACTCAAGGCATAGTTCTCACCAAAACACATGTGGAAGGTGTTTGTACATTAAAATAAAAGTATATCTAGAACATGGATACACCAATTTTTTTCCACACCATTAAATTTATTTACTAAATAAAATGAATAAGTAAAATTAATATTATTCTCACATATATGGAACATGATTTCCACCTTTCCTGAAGAGATGTTGGAGTAATGTGAAATTGGGAGAGACTATCTTATACATCTTAACGATAAATTACACATGGTCAATATAATCATTGATTAAAACCTTCGAACCGAAGAGATGAATGTCCCCTTTATTAATTAAGTGTGATTAAATCAACCTACATGAAAAAATTTATGAAAACAATGCCAAATCCAGGAACAAATTACCAGTTTACTTGAACCAGAATACAAGGGATGTAAAATTATTTTATATACTCCAACTAAAAAAATCCTCATTATCAGAAATTAACCATTTCAGAAATCATAAATTATGTCAAAAATAATATGTGTGTGTGTGTGTGTGTGTGAGTGTCTGTGTGTGTCTGTGTGTGTGTAGTTGAAAAATCAGGGTTCTCCCTCCATCCACTTTTACTTATCATCTTAGATATATTATCTCAAAAATATTTCAGTTCTATCATGTCACTCATTTGAAAACTAGATTCTTTAGAAAGTCTTCATGCCTAGTTCATAAAGATTAGAAATTATAACTGAAATTATTGGATTCGAATCCATATCAAACAAAAAATAAAAATCCACCATTCCAAAGAAAATTGAATAGGAGACTTCAAGAAAGACCTCTATGATTTAATGTCATAGTTCACCTGTATAAAGATATATATCAATCAGTAGGGGTGAAAATAGTAGAAGAATTCAGTAATCATTTGAATGATATTTCATTTTATGTTACAGTATTATACAATTTTGGTCCATAAATGGATAGTAGGACCTTCATTATCAGATAATCTACCTGTTCAACATTACACTGAGAATGGGGTTGATTTTTTCCCACATTAAATAAAATCAATGTGAAAAATAAAAGCACATTATAAAATCACTATATGGAATGGATAGAAATACATACACAATTTGAACCTTCCATTATATAAAATAATTATAATATTCATCTAGATTCTCCTTGATGACATGTAGACACCATTAATCCTAGAAATTTACATATGGTTATCTGATATGTTTGTATCTATAGCACAATTCCATGAGCATTCCATTTTTCATAACAAATTGAAATATTATTCTATGCAAAGTATCATGGTTATGTAGATTTATAAAATAAATATACTAAAATCACATGAACTACAATTAAAATGTACCATAGTTCCATGACAAGACCAGTATTACACAACACCACTTAATGAGTTACAATAATAGAAAAACTTCCCTCATTTCGAACCATAGTGGGAACAAGGATACTCACCATATGAATAGTGGAGGAACAAAACATAATATCTTTTAAATGATCAAGTCTAAGGATATTTCATCATAGCCATTTAAATTTATCTCCTCACGCTTCATGAACTAGTAATCAATATTAATTTTTTTATTCGAGACAATAATGAATAATTATTATTTTACATGATATTGGGAAAAATACAGAATAATTAATTTTCATTAATGATATTATCAAAATAATGGACAATTCTGGATAAGTGAAATTAAAAAAAAGAATCATTAGTGGCCAACAATTCCACTACCCCTCCCTATGAAGAAGGTGACATGGAATATTTCATAATTAATTGTGAAAAATATATTGATTACCATATGACCATGATATTAGACTATCATGATCCTGATATCCTTAGCTAATAACCCTATAAAGATGTTGCACCCAAAATTATATCCTCTCCATTTAATGAAAAGACGTCAAATCTATCCAACACAGGTATGAATTTCCAATCTAATTTATAAATGGTGTATGTATTTAAGGCTTGAACAAATTCTAATCCAGTCTATACACTCATATATTTTCTACCCCATCACTAAATTTAAGGGAACCACCATGGAAATAGAACCAATATTGGGAATAAAATCAAATTCCATCTTTGCTAATTACAAACATATAGATGATCCTTTTTTGATTAAGAATATTAATAAAAAACTAAGTGTATTAAAAAATGAGATTGAAAAGGAGGCTATAGAAGCTAACAAAACTAGGAATATAAGGACATAGAATATCTCATTATATTGACCACATCAAAATTGAAGGGATTCATGTGCCAAAAATATATGGAATGAAGAGCATCAAACAAAATAGTAATGTGGAAACACTAATAAAATATTAAATGATTCATTTTAATACTATTATGTTTAATTATTTATCATTTAATGTAAAATTATAATAAAATCATTAGAAGGTTAGCAGGCCAACTCAACTTAACCCACCTGCAAAAACATTTAATCATTGTAGTGGACAAAAATATTCTTTAATAAAAGAACTCATGATTAATAATGAAAATTTAATTATTATGTAAAATTTAATCACATAAAAAGATTATAAAAGTTCATAAGAATGATCCAAATGATTAATTAATATTAAAAAAATCATAGATATAATATTGGGATATAAATTAAAATGAACAATACAGACACTAATGTGAACTCTATATGAATGAATTTTGTACAAAATAACTCTTTTCTCCTAAAACTTGTTAAAAACAATTATAAAATATGTTAAACACAATAAATTAATGTGTGGAAACATTTCAAGTGATGTATGGATTTTTTAGTATAAAAATGAGTGGGTATATATAGATTAAAATAATATATTGTGACTGTTAGGATCAGATCACTAGTCCACATGGCTGTTGAAAAATATTGTCATTGGGAATTATAACTATAGGTAACTATGTTATAGTTATAATTAGTTTATATATAGGATAATTTATAAATATAATTGATAAATAATGGGAAAAATAATTCATCTACTAGAATGAATGATCATTTTTAATTCCATTTATCAGACATGTGACAGAGATTCCATTACAAGGGTTCTCTTATGAACAAGCCCATGAAATTATTCAAAAAAATGTATTGAGAGAAATAGAAAATGTGATAAGTTAATGTTAATGGATATCACCACTTGATCAATTTTAACAAAGACACCCTATGAAAATATAACCATTGGGCACAATCTACTATAGCAGTATTGTAGTAGATGAGGCATTATAGTAACAACCACACTGTAGTGGTGACAGACATTGTAGTTATAGTACAGGCGGGTGATGTAGCATGGATGATTACTATAGGGATTACAGTAGTGGTGGAGGTATTGTAGTGGTTACTATAGCAGATTGGGTGTTATTAAAGTACTATTCACAAAATGGGACTTGAGCCATAACATTCAGGCCTACGTGCCATGTGTTGGACTACATGCCCACTAGGCATTCAAGGAAAATATATATAATGTAATAAAGTGGGTTATTTTGTGGTTTATCCCTTTGGAAGGCTATGACATCACTTTCAGGTCTGCATGTGTGTGGTATGTGTGTTTTTTATGTAATTTTACCCCAAAGCACCTAATATATAAATATATAAATATCCTAAAAAATATAATATTCTTTTTATAAATATAATAATTGTTTCTTGAATTCCATTTCCATTAATAATACACTTAATAAATTACAAATGAATATAATACAAATATGGTAACTATATTGTTTGATAAAATGTAATACAATAATTCTATTTAAAAATATTAATATATTAATTTCAAGTACTATAAATATTTTTTCCGAGATATTTACTTAAAGAATATTTTTATATAAATTTAAATTTTAGTATAATTTTATTATGTTCCTTCTAAATTTTAAAATGCTAAAAATGTTGTCTAAATCATAAAAATATTTTTTTCCAAAAAAACAATAGTTATTTAAATATTAAATTTTCATAATTAATTTGTTATTTTGAAAAAAAAAATGGAAAATGGATCATTAGAAGTTGTATATGGTAAAGTTATTATAATTTTATATAATACATTATTTTTCAATTAATTTTAAAAAATCAATTATTTATTTTCAAAATGATTTACAAAGTCTTAAAATCAAAATACTAATAAAACATAATGCATGTGAAATAATTCATTAATTAAATAATATACTCTAATTTTATTAACTTAAATTATTTTCCCAAACTATAAATAACATTAAAAAAATAGAAATAAAAATAATAATTTAATAACATTATTATTTGTAAATGTTATTTCTCTAACCCGTAGTAATGAAAAAATTTTATATTTAATTGAAAAAATAAATTTTATGAATAAAAAAAAATCTCATTGTCATATAGAATTATCCAAATCCATCTATAATCCAGTGGTTTACCATATTCAACATCCTAGACATCAAAGGCCTATATTTATAAACTATTAAATGATCCACCTATAGAACTTTTAATACCCATATATGCAACCAATTTATTTCACACTCATGAAATTAAGAAAAAAATTCCATAATTTTATCTTTATAGTTTCATTCCAATGTGTTTTTAAAGTACCATTGAACTCTTCTAAATATTTTTTAATATATCTTTCAATTTAAGGGATTATCTTCCTCCTCCTTTTCATTCATGTACTACCTTTTTGGTTATTCTTCTATGTTCATAGTTATTTTTTCTCATATGTTTGGGATCTCCCCATTACAATCCATATATTGTTCTATGAATTATAGACTTCAATTAATAGCATTAATAATTATAAATAAAATAAATTATATTATTAATATGATGTGGAATTCAATATTTGATTTTCCACCCTCCTAATTTATATAGTGAATATCGAAGTCTACTTATGTTCATATTTATTCATTTAAACCAAATTAAAAATACATGATTGAGGATTTATATATAGAAAAACCACATTATATTCATGTGGGATTAAAATGATGCAATTTTCATGCATTTGAACACTAATATATTCAATTATCTTATACTAAATATGTTTTTGTATCAAAAGGTATTTATTAAATATAATCTTTTATATGATATATGTGGTCAATGTCTACTATTACATTTAAAGGGATTACCTTTTTAGTACTCCGATTTATTTTTTATTGAATTAATATATAGTTATGTAATGTTTTATGATACTTTGATGAATATATATGTTATTTTATTTTCTTAATCTTTGATATAGAACATTGGTTATATGCTTATAAATTGATTTTTTATGTTTTGACTCATTTCCATGTTAAGTATGACAAACATATTATTATTCTCTCATTTTATGAATTATTTTTTATCTATGTTGATATCTCATGTTCCATTTCATTTTTATATCCCCTATTGGTCTTTATTCTCACTTTTTATATTGTTTCATGTTACTAAGAAATTACTTCTACTGAGTTGTTGTAGGATGGAATAATGATGGGTAATTAAAGAGGATTATTTTAAGTTTATGATTATTTTTCCTTTATTTTGAGACTGTAATATATATAAACATTCCAAGAAAATTAATAATAAGTGGACCTTTAAATTAATCAGTGATATATATTGTTAATTAATTATCTTGTATTAAAAATGTGTGTCACCATAGTTGGTATCAAAGTAAATATGTTGATATTTTTTTATTAGAACTATTAATAATTTGTAAAAACCATAGGTATCTAACATCATATAGGAAAAAATTTAATATTTTTTATGATGAATAAATTCGGTGGTTTTTATGAAATGAAATTTTATGTTGTGTATTAAAAATTGATATGGACCATATATAGTTGTACCAGGTGGTTATAACTATAGAAAGGGAATATTATGTATTTAAATTATTGTGAAATTTTTCATGGAAAATATTTTCTTAAACATAATTGGTTTTATAATATAATGGGTGTAAACATTTTTAATTACGTTATTTTTATAAAATATTGTCAAACAAATATAGGTATATTAAAATTATTTTATGATTGATGTATATCATCAATTAATCATGATATATGAAAATTTTATAAACATTCCTATAATTGAAATCATTAATATGTGTCTTAAAATATTGAAAATAACTCACATATGATTTCATATTGTAGTCAACTAGAAGGAAGTACAAGTAAACGTGTAAATAACAAATGAAATGTACTATTCAAAAATAATCTTCTTAATATCATGGATGTTTGATTAAAATTTTCATGATGATGATGAATTATCTAATTGAGGTTATGAATAACAACATAAAACATGTAGAGTACCCATATGTAACATGTATAGAATAATTGACAATAAATACATCATGATTTTATGACCTCATGTTTTTAGTGGTTCTTCTCATTCACATATCCCATTACAATTGATAAATAGTATGAAAAAAAATAAACAATTATTCAATGTGAGAGAAGGTTATGAAAGATTTATATATCTTATAGGGAGTTGTTGATCAGTGTTTTCCATGTATCATTAGTAGAATTCCATGGGGTGAGGTGGAATCCCTGGAATGATAAGTACTCATAAATTTAGTTTCCAAGAATTATTTTCACCATACCATTAAAACAAAGATAGATAGTTAATTCCATTTGTTGAAAAAATTTATAATGAATCAGTGGGGAATAATAAGATGATCGCTAAATGTTTTTGATGATACACATCAATATTTTTCAGTGATTCTGATGGGAAGCTCAACCAGTTCATTTGTTTTCTAAGACCACATAAATTGAAATCTCATACAACATGAGAGATTTTTATTTAATAGAAAATATATTTATCTTCTGTAAAATAAGATATATTTTTTGAGATGCGTAGTTGTGTCTCATAATAAATAAATGATTAGGAATATGGAAACAATATTCAGGATGAATTTGAGCATAGGATAAATGAAAAGGGAAAACTACCGATAAGAATTAATTATGGGATGAATCACTTGAGGAATTGTATGTATAGTATTTTAAATTAATTCTTATGTGGAAAATATGTCTATATATCACAAAACGATCATGGTTATGTATATCCTTAACAAATAATTTCCAATTACCAAGGAAAGATCATAAAATATCAATATAAGGTCAATTGATATATTTTTTGGGACATCAAAATTTTAATAATAAATTACCAAATCCATATATAATAGATGAAAACAATAATCATTCCAAATAAAGGCCATGGGATAAATAGCCATATTTTACAATAATAATGGATATGAAAAGGACATAAATTTTTTAATGTTAGGTACAGTCAACATAAAGTCAATACTGGTAATAAAACTATTCAATTTTGGTTCTACATATTCATTTATTTCATTTATGTTTTCATAAAACATCATGTAAAACACTGAAATGCTACTGGATGAGTTATTAGCTAAAAATGAAAGAAAAATTCATTGAAGAATGTTATATTAGGATAACCTTAGTAAAAATATTGATTACAATCTCTTTAAAATCATGGTTTTCAGTCAAATGGTCGAATTTTACATATTATAGTGTGATGAATTTATAAAAGTGAAAAATTCCTTGATCAACTCTAGATGAAATGTTATTTTAGTGTTCATGAAATAATTTCCATTAATTGACATTATATAAGCGATATCCAAGACCAATACACTCAAGGAACATCCACATATTAGATTATTTAGGGAAATTATTTGTGTAGAAGGTGGATAAATAAAAAGTACAAAAATAAGAGATGTATCCATTTTTTGGAGGATACATTGTTGATTTTCCAAAAAGAGTTACCTAGAAATCCTTATTAAAGACAGGTATATTTAAAAATTGAACTCATTGTATGGTCAGAGCTAATATCAATCACCCTATATTGAGAGAGGTTTGTAAATATAATGGCCCATACATTACATACATAGATATTACAAACAAATTAAAGAATATTAATTTGTAAACATAAAAAACCATTCCAATAATATAAAGATTTATTGTATTTAGAAACTAGGAAGCATAAAAAAGTATTTAATAAGACATCTACATTGTATCCCGGTTATTCATTCTTAATTATACCCCTTTTGATATATCTTTCTCAATACCATTATTAATACAATGGGGAGAAGAAACATAATAAAGTGTGAGATTAGATGCTCAGTAAGGGTAAACAAGGGAGATATAAATCATATCATAATCATAAAAAAATAATATTATAAAATTTGAAATTATTATCCTATATATGAAAGATCATGATATCTTGTCAAGGGATAAATCATAAAAATTCATAAATAATAATGAACATATTCCAAAAAATCAAACCATAAGACATAGAATTATTGGCATACAAATAAGAATAGAAAATTATTTCATATAAGTCAAGGTTCATAGACAAGAACACCATAGCAGAAACAGTCTTTTACTGAACCGAGTTCACCCATCATTATTTCCCTTTATTACTGAATTGGGTCTACTTCTCGTTCTAGCCCTGTATAAATGATTTGAGATCATTTCCCATTCCATCCTTGTCTGTCTCATGAGATATAAATATTTATCAAATTCCTTAGAGGAAGATATAGGTCTCACCTTTCTCATAATGAAATTTATCTTACATATTCCCCAAAAAACATAAAGCATTCATCATAGCATAATGCAATAAATAAAATGGGTTATATACACATCATTACATTATAATATAATTCATTTAAAACCAATAGATTTCACAAATAATATTCTATACCAAAAATAATAAAAACTATAAATAATAGGGATAGTATACTTGAAACATAACCTTATTAAATAATTCCATCTTAGATGAAATTAATTTTGATAGAACACTTGAAATTGATTTTTGAGGAAAATATCATTTCTACATCAACAATATTTTCATTTCTCAAAATTCAACAAAATTTTAAAAAAAATTAAAATTAAAATAACCATGAAATATTGTAAATGAATCTTCATATAAAGGTGGAATTATAAAAACATGAAAATTATATCATTTCAAATAAGTTTAAAAAAATTCATCTCATTATTTTTTCAAAAAATTCAAAAAGTACATCATATCGAAAACAAAAATAGATTCCTTTCATACTATTTAATAAAATTACCCAATGTGTAAAATTGTATTAAAATAATTTTAGATGAATAGAAATAATATTTTGGAATACATATTTTGGGAACATGAACATGGATGATAAATATACCTAAATAAATACTTAGATATAAACAATCACATATAATAATGAGATTATGAAATTATACATTACCCTATGTCTGATATCCTTTGAATATATCCAACCCTCTTGTAAAATGATTTAAATATGGTCATTGACTTATACCAGATCCATATTAATTTTTATTATATCATATATGATCATATTATTATCTATTTGGGTATATGGGTCTCAAGGTCCTTCAAGTCATCAAAGGCATTCGGACCATAAGACCTTCAGGCCACAAAGACCATGGAGTAGCCCAGTTCACATAGAGCAGGCCCTAGAAGAGGATCAGAGCAGCAAGAGTAGAAGACACACAGAAGCAGAGCTAACCATATTAGAAGAATGAGAGGGTATGGAAACTGCCATCGGGACCAGGCACTGTGTAGATTTGTATGGGGAAATGATAGCTAATCAGTAATGTAAGGCGTAGAGCTAAGGAAATCAATAATACGGAATCTGGGGAGGGGAAGTTCTAGTGGGTTGGGCATATGGGTCATGTATGGGCATGGTATGCCTCTGGGCCTTCGGTTCATGTATCTGAGGTCATGTCAGGCCTTGTTCCTTGGGCATATGGGTCATGTACGAGTTCCCCTTCAACCCTTAAAAAGGGGATTATCCATAATAAAATAAAAAATAAGGCATTCGTTCCATTCGGGTCAACTAATACATTTTTAATGCATGTTTTTTGAGTAATTTCATGTAATCCTTTTTAGGATATAGTTATATCATTTACAAAAATGATATTAATATAATATTTATAATATTTATTCATTCTTTACATTTATATATTCATGATTTAATGGATATCACGTAGAATGAATCACATCACATCATAGATACGATAGGTCCTACATAGGCATGAGTGGCGATATCATTCCCAAAATAATGAAATTTTATGGAAGTGGATGGTATATATTTTGTTATAAAATCCATATAATGTTATAATAATAATATATAGTTAATATTTATGTTATTATTCCAATGTATGAAAGGTTTTAGTAAAAATTTGATTACACCATGGTGTGGAGAAGGTAAGTTGTATGCACGCACGAATAGTGATTTCATTCATTGTAGAATGGATATAAAGAGGAACACATTTTTTTACATAAACATAATAATATCTTAGCATAGATGTGATACATAATTTATTACACTATATTGGAGACGAATCATGATGAGGAAGTAGAATAAGAAACAAGTTTGAAAGAATCAGTATATGAGATTACCTCTTCTTCGACTAGATCCCTTTAGACCTCCTCTTAAAGCACTAGAGTTTGAATTTAGAGAAGACGAGAACATATAAAATGGGACTAGGGAAGTAAATAATATAAATGGTCAGGGGTGGATTTTCTTTAAGGCTCATATTGTAGAGAATAATTGAGAGTGGATGATCCCTTTTATAATTGAGTTGATGGGAACTATTGGAAACTCAAAAAATATTATTTTATGGTAATTCCCACACCCAGAAGCCCAGAGCCGGTGCATTATTTTAATACATTGGCATGATTACATGGAAGGAAATCACAGTGTACCAATTAGTTTAATTTTCATGGAAAATAGATTACATACATGATCCTTATATTACAATTGAAAACATAAAATACAAAATATATAATCTTTTGATAACTCCATTATTCTTCTAGATAAATATTTTATATCATTCATAAAACACATCATTGAATCCTGAAATAATAAAAAAATAAGAAAGGGGTGAGCTAAAATTCTCTGTAAGGGTATGCGTACAAAATATTATATTAAGAATATATTATCATAATATTTAAGAAAATGTTAAGAACTTAAACAGAGGCCTTGTAAACATAATCATCAGCATAATACTGCAAAAATAAATAATTCCACAATTAATATGCTTAACCACTGATATAATAATAATCCAATAATCACATGGAATATCCATAGAAAATACTATAATGAGGGAATTGATATTTTTGGAAATATTAAATATCAATAAATATCCCCAAGATAACTACTATCAAGATCTATCATCATGAAAGTTTACGTCTATGGGAAGAAACTCATCTGAAATTTGTCAAGATCTATGCCCAGGACAATGTTAAACTTCATGGAAAACAAACAATAATGGTTTGTCTCATACTAATATCATATAATGAGACCTAATGATGCATTAAGAGAAATATAATTCCCCTCCCATCACTTACTAAGTCCAATTAATTCCTCTTATGAAAGGGGTAAAACATAACCAACATAAACATTCATATTAAATCTA
Source organism: Viscum album (assembly GCA_963277665.1). Lineage (NCBI taxonomy): Eukaryota > Viridiplantae > Streptophyta > Magnoliopsida > Santalales > Viscaceae > Viscum > Viscum album. Next base: position 1,811,497,570 of record OY728140.1, on the reverse strand, counting down.
TCATATTAAATAACAATACATTTTCCATAAACCATGAATGGTATAAAATTAGCACATCTATAGTCCAACAATTCATAAACCCTTCAACACAATATAATATATTGAATAATAAGAAATATATGTCAATTAGTCTTATGATCAAACAATGTATGTTGACATTAATGAAAATAATCTAATAAAATCATTAAAACGTTTTAAGAGAAATATATTTTTCTAACTTGTAAATCATTTAAAAGTCATGAAATTATAAAATAAAACATTTCATTTAAAAATAACCATCTATGGTTGTAAAGTACTTGTAAAAATGATTTACAGTCATGATGGTGGAAATAGATGCTCGTGGTTTATAAGATATAAAAACTTTATTCCCTTAATTTTACAAAAAGTTCATAAAGTACATCATTAGTAAAATGACAGAATGATTCCTCCAAAAATGTGTTAAAAAAATCCTATCAATGGTAAAAATAAGTATAAACAACAGTCAGAAATATTTTTAAATACATTTTTTTATAAAAATACATGGATGATAATTGTTTCATAGTTGATACTTACTTATAAATAATCCCATATAATAGTGAGATTTGTGAAATTAACCCTTACCTTAGCTCTGATTTCTTCCATAAGTGTCTGAAGAACAAGTATAATAGTTTTAAACAAATTTTTAACTTTTTACTGAATAATAATAATATTTATGACATCATTTATGAATGATTTTTTACTTTATATTACACGTTTATTAACAATTTCATGATAAGTCAACTCTCATGGTAATAACAGTTTTGTATCATATATGTTTGGACATGTAATTTTAGATATTATGTCATAGATCATGATTTTCATACACCAATAATATAAAACATGATTTATATATCATATATATTCAGACTATAAATATATATAATGGATAGATATATGAAATAGAATACATCATTCATGGAGATTGTGGGTTGTACATACGCATGAATGATGTTTCCATTTTCAAATCATATTGAATGCAATAAACTAAAAGACACACACACACAGATATATATATATATATATGTTATTCTAGTAGTTTTTTTATGTCATATATTTCATACTTATTAATCATATATATTTTTATAATCATTCTGAAATGGTTCTAATGGAGGACTAATCTCATCACGTCATAGAGACAGTAAGCCATATGTACGTGTGAGCGACGATATCATTCTGTAATGGTAAAAGTTAAAATATCTTATGGAATATTAAATATACAATGAATATATATCAAGTCATATTTATTATATAATTACTTTACATTAATCTTTATACATATATAAATTAATTATAGTAGAAAAAAGGTTTACACCATGGTATGGAGATATAGAGTTGTACGTATCCACTCATGAAGATATTATTTTTCATAGCATGAGTAAAAAGAGGAATATGGTTTTACCATAATCATAAAAACATATCTTAATATATTATATTCTGAATTTATTTCTTTATTATTGAAAGACATAACATAATGAGGTATAAGAATAAAAGAACTTTGAATGGGTTTGTAAAACAATTACTTCTTCTTCGAGTGTCTTAATTTTATTTTCACAAAAGAACATAATGGAATGGATTGATACCCAATGTGTGTACTATAATATGAATCAAGGGAAGTTGGGAGATTAATTGTGAAGTTTTTGGCAAAACCTAATGGATTTGGAGGTGTTAATAAATGAGAGGTTCTTGGTCCCTTCTATAAGGAAGGGGAGGGGTACTTTATCAAACTCCAAAACTATTAATTTAATATAAATTAATTTTAGATTTAAAATAGCCCAAATGTAATTTATTTAATGTATATGATTATTATTGGTCTAAATACTCTCAACCAATAAAAATTATAGATGTTTAGGATAGAAAATTAACCATTTATTTAGGGCCTTTGCCTTTAGTCAAACAATTTAACACAATTCGTGGATACTTTTATTTTTATCCTATACGGTAAGTATAGTTATAATAAAATGTCAAACAATCACCAATTGGATCAATTATGACATATATTATATTATTGGGGTTAGTTTTCAAAATTATATATTTTTATGAATTAATCTTCATTTAACAAAATATTAACTATTTTAAAATATCATTTATGTCAATTTTGACAGAATTTATTATTTGACTTTCTATAAAATTATAATAACATGATTCCATCTAAAAACCATAATTAAATCACCTATAATATGTCTATGAAATCTATAAAATTTTTATATGACATAAATCATTACATATTATATTTATTTTAATATTAGAAATATTATTTAATTGATTAATCTTTAATAAATCAATTACTGCATCATCATTGTGTATTAATTTAATTTAATTTTTTATTGTATAAAATTATAAATAAATTATCCTGATCAAGATAAACATTTTAGTTTTCAAATTACTATTTATAGTTGAATCTGTATTTTGAATAACTCTATGTTTAAAATTATTTACCTATTATAATTTTGAGTATGAAAATTTTAACATTCCCTTAAATAAAATATAGAAAATGTCTTATTCTTACCCAAGTGGCTCAAAAATATCATAATTTTTAAATAACATTGATTTTTTCAACTCCCACTTATATAAGGAAATTTGAACAAGTTTTAGGTTAACATTTAAATATTACACTATTTTTTACCTTTATTTTCCTAATTTACCCTTAACAATGGAAAATAAATAAATATTTACTTAAGTTACTATTCCCCTAACAAATTATTTTCATCCTATTAGATCCAAAATTTCATACTAATTTTAACCATGTATGTTTGTTTTTCAAAAATCAATTCACAATAGCTGTAAAATTACATTTTATTGTTAATCCTTGAATTGTGGATAAAAGAACAGTAAAAGATATGTTAAAATATTCAATAAATATTTATATATAATTCTAATATAAAAATATTTCTAATGGCCTAAATTAGATTAATATATGTGATATTTATCTAGTGTGACTTTTAAAACCAATTTGAATCAAAATAATAATTTAAATTAAAAAGTCAGTTTTTAACAACAATGTTGTATTCTTCAATATCAATAAAAAATTGAAACATTTCATAAAAATACAAAAACAATCACCCTAATAAAATTTTGATATTATGAATTAAAAAATAAATTCTATTTTTAAAAATAAAAATTATAAATTTCTTAATGTTGTTATTATTATCCATAACTGCTTTTTAAATGGATTATGAAATCTTGGGGTGTTACCGATATGACCAGTTAGAGATATTCTTACCATTGAGAGGGTGTGAATCAGTCTAGGGGACATTTTAAACCAATTTTTCTTTTTATCCATGTACCTCTTGACATGTTAGGATCTTAGTTCTCTTATTCTCTTTTCCTTGTATCATGCAATAATATGAAATATGTTAAAGTATGCACACGATATTTTTATAAGGCTCGACCCTCAATAAGAGAAGATAAATCCTTTTCGTCTATGGTAATGACCAGTGCACATATTCTCTACTATAATATAGTAACTGTTATAGTGGTTGATTAGGAAAACAATCTTCTAGTTAGTGTGGCTCCCTACACATGGTGGAGGGAAGGAAATAATCACTTCCCAGTGATTCTCAGTGTACATGGAGGGGGGAAGGGAAACAATCCTATTCCAACTTGAAACGAGTAGGATATACCTTTACACATTATTGTTCTTTATACTTCCAGTATAGATAATCTCTTGCAGGCTCAAGCTGGTTCTTTAAACTTCCATTGAAGACATTATTCTCTCTGTTAAAATAGTTTACAACCCCAATAGAATCTTCCACTTGTAGAGACCTATTGGATGTCACAGTGCTACTTTGTTCTTCCTCTCTTCACTTTTAATTTTCCTAGAAGAATTCATGTAACCAGTTTCTTCCTTTTTTGTAGCAAATCAATAAGCTAGACAGTCTTCTTCTCCTACTTCTTTATTGCAAACCCATCTGCACTGAAAATTTCTCTACTTCACACTTTCTCCTTCAGTTCAAAACCAAATACATTGTTCCCTTTTTATTATTCTTCCAAGAATCACAATCTCCCTGTGTGATTATCAGGTCAATGAAGTATTTCTCAGCTAAGCAACATCAAAATTGAACTTCCCTGTACAATTTTTAGTCGTTAATTGGGAACACTTTGTTCTTCATCTACTATTCTGTCTTCTCTTCTCTATACCAACACCTGAGTGTATTAGTATAAAAACTTATTCCTCTATGCAAATATGAATTCAATTGAACGTCTATTTCTTATTCACTTTTCAATGCACAATGAGTGTTTTAAACACTAGTCATGTGAGTGTAGTTCTACTTATCTTTGTGAAACCAAATGGTTTACAGTACATCCTTCTTCACAAAGCCACTTCAAGAGTGTTATGCACCTGTTGAAGGACTATGGGACCCCCAAATTTTTCATGCATCCTTCTAGGTATCTTGTGCGTTAAATTCAATCCTTTCATGTAAAAAAACCTTTTGGCATGAAAAATCCTTTTTGAAAAACTATTATTTTTCACGCATGACTTTCCTTTTGGCACAACACTTTTGTTTTTTTGTGCAGCACTTCTCTTTTTCATACACAACTCTATACTTCAATTTTTTTCATGCACCATATTTCAGGATTTGTCTAAGTTTCAATCATTAACAAATGAGAGGGGGTCACCTCATATTTTTAGTCATTTTTACCCTGTGTTAAAAACACTAATCTATGCGTAAAACCCTCTTCATACTCGTAAAAACTCTTTCACGCAACATTATATTTCACGGACATTCTTTAGTTTTGTAGGAACTTCATGGATTTTCAATTTTTCTTTCTTTTGATCTCAAAATACCCCTAGCATAGAAAAATTTAAACAACATTTCATACTACGCACAAAACCAATCATTCATACAGCCTCATTTTTCGCACAATTTGACAAATTTTTTGCACACTCTATGACTTTGCCAGATTTCAATGTTCTTATCCTAAAACATCAATTGCATGCAACAATTCAAACCCCTTTGAATTTATCATGCAATATTCTCTACCAACAACACATTTATTCATCTTATTTTTTTTAGGCCCAAAATTTTGGCAAACACTGGAGAACATTGCCACCTTCAATAAATGATTTTTCCATAACCTTCATGCTAATTTTCTGTGACTTGGATTCTTAAACAACTCTTCTTCTTTCATCACAAACTCCACTATTGTGATATATATCCTCTGATAGATCATCTTTAGCATCTTTAGAGTTTCCATGGAATGTACTATAACTTCCATGTCTTCAAGCAACATCATTCCTTCCAATCTAAACATAATATGATTGGAATCAACTGTTCTCCCTCTTTACATCATTTGGATTTCATAAAAATATCTCCAAACTTATGATATTTGTGATATACAAATCATAAAATCATTATATAATTTCAAAGAAATGTGTAATGGATGACCATCCTAGAATTCCAATCCCTTATACACTACCTCTTCTTCTTCAACCATCATTATTTACTTCCTGGAAATCTTATGATTCTTTTATTCATGTAATCTCTTGCATGGTTCTCAAGAAATCATGTTGCATTTCATGGTCTTATTTAAATACTCATTCATCTTCAATCATCCTTAGATTGATGATACTTCACCATTCATCATTTTTGTAAACAATGTATCACCTTTGACACAAGTTATTTGAACTAAAGATCAGTTCAACAATCATATGAATTGCATTCTCAATTAACTATGAAGACCTAATTCATCACCTTCTTCATTTTGACCAGTATTGACAACTATTGATAATAAATACAGTCTTCATACACAATGTGGTCCCAACAGTCTCCCCCTTTGTATTTTGTTTTCAATGCCCTAATGTTCTCATTAAATTATTGTCTCAATGTCAAAATGAGAATCATCTCTCTCCATTTTACTTTTTTTTCTTCCACATATCTTTTCAAAAAATCATTTCACTTTCTCACCCCTTATTAATAAGAAATACAATGTCTATATGAAAAGGGTATCGATCCTTTCTTATGGAATGTTCCATCAACCATTTAATTCAAAGTCTACTTGAGAAATGCTCAGTGTAGAAAACAAGAGGATTTGATTTAGACAATAAATATGTCCATTATCCACTGATCATGATACAACATGAGATAAGAACTCATGTAATTTGTATTTAAGGTATTTCCACTTTCATTATAGGATTAGGATAATATATGTTCAATGAAATAATCAACCTGAAATTCTTGCAGTCACTTAAACAAAAATATCCAAAACATTCATGTGTAATTGGTAGGATAAGTGGCCTTGAAGAAATTATACTCTTTTTATTTCACAGATTGACTTAGTTACCCCCCTTGGTAAAATAAATTTTACATTGAGTAACCAATTATGAGAAGTTGAGAGATGACATACCTTTTCCAATGACATGATCCGATGACAATCTTAAGAGTAATTGATTTTAATAGAAACAAAAATTGATACAAATTGAGATACTGACTCTGGAAGCTTATTCATTTGTCTCCCCCTCAAGAGAAACACTTATCATAATTTTCATCAATAGTGTTCCTTCATTATATTATTATTTTAATACCAATTGAATATTCTTACAAAGATGCCAACTTCTTCAACTTTGCTATCATGTATTGATATCACTCATAGCTTCTCAGGTTATCCCACAAAGAGCTTTCTTCTCCTTCAATTCCCTATATTAGAAACACGAATACAATACACAAAATTATTTAAAAGGATAAGGTGGATCCTCATTTATTCATCAATGTGAACAGAAAGGTTGAGACGGTTCTCTCAACAAATATGCTCCATTTTCTCTACTCCTCACATATAAGGCCCCAGCCTTAAACCTTACTTAATCTTGAGTTATTACAAGATTACACGTTGAGGATCTTTTCGGGTTTAGAGTTTTAGAGAATTAGATCATAAAACTTGCATTACATTCCACATATAAACAAAGTGGTTACATAAAGATAGTATTCTTCATTCCCATCAATGGAAACACATTTAAAATAAAACATGGATTATTTCTTGACACATCCTTGACTCTATCATCTTATCATGTACCTTTCCCTTGACCTGTGAAAAACATTTCAAAAACTTGGGATGAGCGTAAAAACTCAGTATGGGTTATAAAAACATGGAAAGGAAACATGAGTTCATATATACATAAGAATGAAATCATACTTTACCCATAAAACATAGGCACTTTAACATACCTCATAAAAACATGAATAAATCATATAAATCATAATACGTAGAGGTAACTTGAGGCATTCATAACATTCTTACGTAGGGGGTAACCCTCTTGGTTACGTTTGGAATACCCATCACAGTATATTCCCTAAAATCTCTTCGGAGAAACCTTAACGTTTCACTCCTTCGCGTTACCCAATGCATTGGAGAGCTATAACGGGCTCACCCGCCCTTAGTTTATCACGGAACCACCCGTCTTCATAATAATGCCCAAGAACCATAACATAATCATATCACATAAAACATGCATAAAGGAAACATAACATTTCCACATTTCAATCACGAGATATCAATACAACACATTGATATAATAAAAACATTATGAAAACCATTTTCAATACCAAAATAAAAGAAAAGTAAAACATGGTATTTATTTTTCTTTTAAAAATAAGGTATGGCTTGTAGAGGAAGCCAAAACTCAAATAACGGTTACGACGGCGGAGAAGTCGTTGTCGCCGCATACGTACGACAAAAACATTCCCTTTTGTCGTTTAGTAAACGCTTCGTATAAAAAAGATTCCTTTTGAGTAAACGTAAAAGTCAAAGGGGTTTATACACCGTATAAAAGAAAGTTGTGTATAAAATAAAATATGCCTCAACGAAAGGAGATTGAGACGAAGACCCATACCTCGTATCCGACTTGACCCGACCGTTCTTTAAACTCCTGAATAATAAACTTGAGTTAATCTATACTTGCTTATGAATCTTTTTCAAGTTCATTATTCCTTTTATACCATGTTATGAACATCATGTAATCATTTAAGTTAATAATGTTCATTTTGTCGGTATTTGGTTCTTAAGTCAAAAATTGACTTCTTATACTTACAAGTTGTTAATTTGGTCAAAGGTTCATTATATCCAGAATGGTATTCATTATGTAGATATCATATATGTCATATATATCCAGTACATACATTCATTTATAATATTACATCACATTTAGAGGTAAGAAATGAAATGCATCGTTCATGGAGACGGTAAGCCGTACGTACGCATGAACGCTACTTCCATTTCTATTTCATATTTTCTGGAATGGAATCATAATGATATAAAAGTATATTATAATTCCAGTATAACAACATATATAATATCATTAACTTTATCCTTTACACATCCCACATATGGTATTAACGAATCAAATCACTTTTAGGGGGCGGTAGTCCGCACTTCCTAAAATGAAGATATCGTGTTTTACCCATAATGGAAACCATAAAGGTATGCCCAAAATGAAAAAAACAGAAGCTTAAGGAAAACATAAACATATAATATATCATATATAAAAATAGTGACATCATAATGGCCACCTTTGAAGGTGTTAAATGAGTATTGAACAATCATCGTTTCGGGAGGCAGAATTTCGCCATCCACGGAAACCGTATGTTCTTTAACCATTTGATGTAGTTGTGTGAGAGTGTAGCTCAAATATATCTTATAACAACATCCTAGTATATTGAAGATACTGGTGTTGTTACAAAAGAAGTAAATAAAAAGAGTTTAGGGGGTCGGAGAAGCAAAATAAAACAAATGAACATGAGAGAATGAAATACCTTAAAAAGTGTAACTTCTTTTGGTTTGAGCCTAAAGGCTTCCTTTGAAAGGATTCTGCCCAAAGGGAATCCTCTAGGATGAGGAGAGGGATGTGGAAAGAGCAAATGGTCAGGGGTTGGCCGAGCCAATGGCTTGAAGAGTGTGTGAAATGAGGTAGAGGTGGGGGCCTTTTATAAGGGGAGAGGAGGGGCACTTTTGGAAAGTAAAGAAACATTACATTATTTGAAAATGTGTTTCGGTTTTAAAAGGTCCCACATTGATGGAATTCGTGGATAAGGTGATAAGGCATCGAAATCCATTCATCCAATTGGTTTTGGACATGTGTAGTTCATAGATTTTATTTTATCTTTCCATTTTATTTAAATCGTCAAATAATGATGTCATCGCTGCATCATTATTATGTCATAAATAATTAAATTTATTTAATGTCTAAAAATTATAAACAAATTACTATGATGTAGGAAATCTTTTTAGATTTCCATTGAATATTTATAATCAAAATTTTGACTTGTATAACCCCACTTAAAAATTGTTTTCGCAAAACATATTATGTTTGTGTCATTTTCACTTTAACATTTAATAAAAAGTAATTTATGTTATTTCCCAACAAAAGTGGATACATGGGGTCCCCAAGTTAGGCCATGACTTGTCTTGGTCGGCCATGACACAACCAATGAGGTTGGGACATGTGTCTAGGTCATTTTATATTATTAAAGCATTATTTATACATTAAACTACCCTAATTACCACTAATCGCGATTAAGAACTTAATAAGTTACTATTCACCAAAAAATTATTTTAATCTCATTGAACCACATTTTACTTCTTAATGACAACCATGTATGTCGGATTTTCAAAATTCAATACACATTAGTGGTAAACTTTAATTTAACTGAAAAAAACAGTTTGCTTGATTACCACTTAGTGGTTTCACTATTCATCAAAAATTGAAGTTTTTCAGAAAATTACCAAAAATTTACTTTAAGCTATATTTGATATTCCGAATTCAAAAATGAAGTTCATTTTACAAAATTCAAATCATATAAGTCACATTAATTAATTCAATAATTAATTCCCGCTGCCAGAGCAAATAGCGTGTTTTTACAAAACAATAAGTATCAAAAGATTGACACCAGTTTAAGTCTAATTTCAAAGTGAAATTGATTCCAATGACCACCATTGGATAAAATGGTAAAAATATATTCTAATTTTACTTCAAAACCAATTCAAAACATAATCTAATCATATAAATAAATTAGATTAAAAAGTAGTTTTGATGTAAAATGCAGTATTTTTCACTATTCATTAAAAAATGAACATTGTCAGAAAATTACCAAAAATTCACACAACGTAAATTTTGATGTCCCAATCATAAAGGATAAGTTTATTTTGACAAACATAGTTTATAAAATTGTCAAAATATAGATTCAAAAATGGTTTTCCATCAAAAGGCACTAAAACAATCTTTTAAGAATATTAGTGTATTCCATGCATAAGATAGTATTTATTTTCATTTTAAGCCTCTAAAACACTATCTTTATCATTAATAGACATAGACAAAAATATCTATTATTCATTACTTACTTGGGATGTTACATCACACTTCCACAGTTGATCTTCATTTTTGATTGTGTTTATGAAGATATTATCACTTATTCCATTTCTCTGTGTATGAGTATTCTTTATTCAAGAGATTTAAAACAACTTGTATATCTTGGTGCTATATTCATCTTCATGAGTAATTATTCTTGAGTTGGAATAAATGAAATTCAATTTATAACCGTGTGATCATCCTTTTTTCACCTCACATGAAAATCATTCTTTACTTCATGTGAAATCTTATTGTAACATTTTTCATTGGAACTAGCTTGTGCTTATTCTTTTTTATCATTCTTTCCAATTATTTTGGCCAGATAACCAAAAATTCATTAGGAACTAAGGCATCAATATTGGATCTTCCACATGGATTCTTCTGAGAGTCATCATTCCTGATAGTTTATTTGGATTCCCCACCCTTGAACATCTTGGATTTAGAATCCATGTTCTTTTCACCTTTATTTATTGAATGCTTCAAGAGATAATTATTTTTATAACATTCTTATGATTAATTCCCAAGGATGCTTCTTTATTCCTATGCAGATTTTGTGGTCTTATTTTCTTATTAGCTTTGCATACATATTGATATGGAAATTCACTGACCTTGTGACCACTACCATTCCATACATCACAGATGTTGTCAAGAATTCCAAATATTTTTTCAGTATAAAGACACTTTTGGATCTGTGGATGTTGCTTCATCTTCTCTGGGTTGATACCCCTTTCTTTCTCTATTCTTTTTCATTTAAGTGATTGTACCTACAATCCAATTCACAATGCCCAAATCTATTTCCCACATACATAGACCCACAAATCTTGATTTATTGATATATTCTATGTTATATTGTTGGTCTTTCTTCTTAATGTGTTGTTCTCTCTCTAGGGAATCATTTTCTATCTTATTCTTCATATCCACACTATTCTTGTTATAGGTTTCTTATCACCTTTCTTCATCCATAATTTTTTATAATTTTTCATCCAACCTACACTTTTTTGTAGAATTTGTTATAGAAAAATTAGTACCATAGGATATAGATTGTACATTAACTTTATCAGTTTCTTGTGATAGATAATTTAATGAGTTCATGATATTCTTATCACATGTTAAAGTTCTTATGATAGTAGAATCCTAAAATAAACATTGAGTACCAACAGAAACTGTTTATTTCTTTTGTGAAGTCTCAATATGAGTATTCATAATATTGTTCAACTCAGATTCCAGTTCAATACATATCATGTTGAGGATGAATTTATGAACTTCAATCATAATAATCTTTTATTCCCAATCCTTATTAATTACTTTAAATTTATCCTCATACAGCTTCAATTTGTTTTGTAACAAAGAGTAATCTTCCATGAACTTCATGGATATTTCTTCCAAATGTATACTTTTTACCTCAGTTCTCTTTCTCATCTCATTTTCAAGTGCATATAACATCTCTTCTAGAGTCTAATTTTGACGTTCTCTTTCTCTTCAACTTATTTGATTCATTTTGAAAAACTTATTTCAAATTCCCTCTTTGTTGCTTTAATAGATACTGCTTGTATAGAGAGATGTAAGCATTCAATAATTTTTTCTTGTAATAATTTCTCCAAACATCATTTTCTTCTTCCAACAAGGTGACATATTCCTGCATATATTGAAATACTCCATAGAAAATGGATGCACATTCTTCAATAATGCTATGAAGAATCATTCTTAATCTATCAACTGATAATTCTTGAGTGGTTTTAGATTGATCATCACCACTTATGCTAGTATTTTCATCATCTGAATTATTTTCAAATGTACTAATACATACCTCCTGATCACTTGAGGTAGGATGGATATCCATATTCTTGGTGGAAACTTAAGTCACCATATCAATACTTTCCAAACCAGATGTGTCTCCAGTATTAGCAAGGTATATATAACCAAATACTTACACTTCTTTAGATAAGAGGGAATTCAAATTCAACAATCTCTCCTCTTTGTTTTTCATGTTCATCATTGTATTTGAATATATTTTTATCTGCTCAGAGACAATGGAATATTCATTGAATCTTCACTTCATTGATAACTCATGAAAAAAACTCAACTTTTCAAAAAATAATAACTTTTCTATATATAATCCAATAGAGGTGAACCTATCCCTATGATTCCAATTGAGACGACCAGTTTGGGATATTCCTAACACTAAGTTGGGTGGTGAATCAGTGTTGGGTAATTTTTAAACCAATGTATTCTTTTTTATCCTTGTAACTCTTGACCTGTTAGGATCTTGATTCTATTATTAACTTTTCCCAGTCACATGAAATAATATAAAAGCAGTAAAAATATGCACATGATACTTTTACAAGGTTCACCACTCAATAAGAGAATCTATACCCTTTTTGCGTATGTTAATGGCCAATGCACGGATTCTCAACTATAATATAGTAACGGTTACAGTGGTTGACTATGAAAACATTCTGTTAATCATTTTGGCTCCCTACACTTGGAGGAGTGAAGGAAATAATTGTTTCCTAGTGTTACTCCCTATACTCTGATGGGGGATGGGATAAAATCTTCTTCCAAATTAAAATGTGTAGGATATACCCTTACACTTTCTGGTTCTTTATACAGCCTTTGAAGACATTCTTCTCTCTGTTATAAGAGTTTGTGACACCAATAGAATCTTCCACCTATAGAAACCTATTGGGTGTCAGATTTCTTTTTTTATTACTCTATTCACTTGTTACTTTCTTAGTAGCATGAAAGTAACAAACATATTCTATTTCTGTAGAAAACTTGTATGCTACACACTCTTATTCTCATGCTTTTTTAGTGCAAACCCAACATCACTAAAAGCTTCTCTTCTTCACATATTCTCCTTCAGTTCAAAACCAACTATACTGAGCCCTTCTTCTTCTTCTTTATATAATCACAATCTCCCTTTGTGATTATCAGATCAATGATTTTCATCTCAGATAAGAATCATCATAATTGAACTGCCCTGTATAACTACTAGTCTTCGGTTGGTCACACTTTGTCATTCTTTTATTCTTTCTTCTATTCTCAATACCAACACCTAAGTCTATCGGTATAATAACTTCTTACTTTGTGCAGATATGAATTTATTTTCACATATATCTCTTCTTCACTTTTCAAAGAACAATGAGGGTGTTAAATACCAGTCAGGTCAGTGCAGTTCTACTACTCTTCAAGAAACTGAGTGGTTCCTGGTACTTCTTTCTTTGCAAAACTACTTCAAGAGTTCTATGAACCTGCCGAAGGGCTATGGTACCACCAAATTTTTCACGTTTCTTTTTAGGTTTCTTATGAGTAAAATTAAATCCTTTCATGTTGAAACTTCTTTTTCTGTGAAAATCCTTTTTCTCACAACTCTTATATTTCCCACAGAACTTCCCTTTTTGCAGAACACATTCATTTTTTGCGCATAAGTTCCCATTTTCACACACCACTCTATATGTCCATTTTTCCTCACATCAGAGCTTAGGATTTGCCTAATTTTTTATCATTAACAAATGATAGGGTTCACCTTGTATTTATAGTCATTTTTTACCCTGTTTGAAAAACACTAATCTGTGTGTAAAACCCTCTTCATCTACGTAAAAACTCTTTCATGAAACATCATATTTCATGAACATTATTGAGTTATTATCATGCCTCATACCTTTTATATTTTTCTCCATTATGATCTCAAAACACCTCTTACATACAAAATTGTAAACAACATTCCATATTGCATTCAAAACCAATCTTTTGCAAAACCGCATTTTTTTGCGCACTTTTTCAATAACCTTCATTCTTTTTTCTATGATTTGGCTTCTTTAATAATTCTTATTCTTTGATCACAAACACTACTATCAGGATATATATCCTTTGATAAATCCATTTTTTCATCGTCATAGATTCCATGGAATGTACTGTTACTTCCATGTCTTCCAACATCATCTTTCGTTCCAATAAAAACTTATTATGATTGGAATCATCCTTTCTCCCCATTTACATCATAAGGCTTTCATCAAAAGTTCTCCAAACTTCTTATATTTTTGAAATAAAAAACAAAAAATCATCATCTGATTTCAAGGAAATTTGTAATGCATGATCATCCTATAATTCCAATCCCTTTCACACTCTCTCTTCTTCTTCTTCCATCATTCTCTACCTCATGCAATTCATATGCTTCTTTTCTTCAAGTATTCTCTTGCATGGTTCTAATGCAATTGTGAATAATTTCATGGTATTATTCAAATATTCATTCTTCTTTAATCATCCTTATATGGATGATACTTCACAATTATTCATTGTTGTGAATAATGTTTCACCTTTGACAAAAGTTCTTTGAACTTAGGATCATTTCAACAATCATCTGAATTGTGTTATCCTTTAACTGTGGAGACCTTCTTCATCTCCTTCTTAATTTTGACCAGTATTGAAAACTGTTGGCAACAAATAAAATCTTCATACACAATGTGGTCCCAATATTTACATTATCCCATACTTCAATATATCGAATCCTCACAATTCTTGAATTCGGGTTGGGTAACTTGAGGTTGACTATTCAAAATTTATTTATTGAAATCCTACATCAGAACAAGGGTCTATAAAAGGTATAATTTAAAATAATAAAAGGTGGGTATGAAGGATACCAGAGATAACCCATTCAAGAGTTCCATATAGTAATCATTAAAATTAAATAAAAATATAACCACCATGTTCTGATTGAGAGTGATAGAGAACATGATTATGTGAAAGTTAACAATCACAAATCACTAAATATGTGATGATCTAAGGGAAATTTTGATTCATCAAAAGAATTACTAGCATATCAGTTTATATATTATGATCCTTTCTATAGAGAAGAAGAATTATTTTACTATTCATACATTCACTTAATTGATTTCTTTTCATGTTATAATCATAATCTCATCCTTCGGTTGTTCATTGATCTATTTTTATCTGATCCTTTATACCTAAAAATGAATGTAAAAAATTATTTTTTTCATATCTGAAGAACTTTTGATAAATAATAAGCCTAGAATGTATTTCCATCAACCACAAAATGATTATTTATTCCAAAAAAATAGCCCAATGTATCCAATAATTCAAACTCAAACACTAGAAAATAACATCCAATATTTAACTTCTCCCATTACAACCTTATGTCTTTTCCTAAATACTCCAATCCAAATTAACAGGTTAATAAGGCCTATAAGGTTTCAAAATGAATCATAACATAATATTTTCAAAAAACATAATGATTATCTTATTATAACATTTCAAATATATAAATTTCTTAATCACATTAAAACTTTAATTAAAACATTCGTGCTTTAAAATCCTTCAAGATGAAGTACTACATTGTAATCCTCACATGTTCTATATTTTATAGAACTTTTAAATTTCTAATAAAATATCCATGTTAAATAATTCTAGAATCCCTAAAACACAAATACATTCAATCCTTTATTTTTTCTATCGTAACAACATAAAATTGACCATGATCCATTTAAATTTTCTGAGCTATATTCCTTGATGCTTTGGACATTTATTTCTGAAGTCCCCATATCAATATAGTCGAAACACAAAAATCATTCACTACATTTATCCCATTTCATTCTTTTGACTGGTTACCCTTTCCTATATGCCTTTAACAAACACCCAATCCTTTCAAGAACTTCCTATGGCGATTCTTTCCACAATTAACAGATGTGGGGAAATCCTTCTTTACCAACTTATATTTATCCTTCTTGTTCTCCACCATCTTCTTTTTATCTTTAATTACCTTAAAGTCATAATATTTATTGAAATATTTCCCTATCCTAATAGAAAATTAATCTATATATTCAGGTGACTAGAATTTCTTGGATAAAATTTCATTTCCGAGAAATGGTTCTAACAGATCAAATAAATGATTAATCATACTCCTTAGATTATGTATGTAGTCCACAACATGAAATGATGATCTAGTGAAGTTTGATTAGTATTTAGACACACTCTAATCATTGTTTTGTCTTAGATTAAAGAATATTCTTTGCATATCCTCTCTTTTATCTCAAGGTAAATACATTTCCAAGAAAATTTCATTAAAATCCATCCATTTCAAACTTTTAATTTCATCAATCTCTGTTGTTTCTTGAATCAGTGACCATTATTGGTCCGCACATCCTAAGAGATGATAATATTAAATGATATCCATATCCATTTTGTTGATTCCAAAAGAAAGAAATATATTCTCTAAAAAACTTATTCATTTTTTAGTTATAAATGGATTTGTAGTATTATAGATTTTTGGAGGTTGTTTCCACGTGAATTGATCCAACAATGCTCTTATGTGTTATGGATAAGGGTGCTCCATCTTGGTAAGGTTATTATTTATAATGTCAGTTAGTTGTCCCCATGTTTATATAAAATAATCAGTTCTAATTTATTTTCTAATTCCAACATATTTATCTTTCATATGAGGGAAATCATGATATGGATTACATGCATTGATACAGTTTTCATTTCATATACTATGAGTATTTCTAGAAAATAAAACAAATTTTATTATGAATCATAGCATATAATTTCAATCTAGTAAAACACATAAATAAATTGAAAATTTTATGCATTGGTGATCTCTTAATCATAAATATGGTTTCCTTGAGGATATATTAACTCATAAATAAATCGTAATGCTTTTCAAAGAAAATAGTAATTATCTTAATCATATCCTCCGAGAGTGTCAAACCATATGTAAAAAAATGGATATTATCTTGTACCAAGATATGACGAGTTAGGCTCAACACACCTTCTTAGATTTCTTACTCCAAGGTATATATTTTCCAAAAACCACATCCACATGTAGGTTCATACATGGATGTATTTCTATGAATACCCATATAATCTCAACCTTACTAAAATTCTAGAATGTTCATCTACACTTATCCTCAAATTATTCCTTAGGTTTTTGTTCCATAATCAATGTTTTCTAGATCTAATTTCTAAGGATGTTTCTAAACATACTTTAATACTAACTATATCACCCCTTACCATAATACTAGAGATGGGTAATTATTTTAATACAATGGAATAATTATAAGAAATAATATCATGAATGACCAATTAGTTTAGTAGTCTTAGAAAATTAATTACATACAAGAAACTTACATTACAATTAAAAAATAAAATATAATATAAATAAAACATTAACAATGAAATTATTCTCCTAGATAAACCATGTATATAAATTATAATTCACCAATTAGAATCCTTGGAAAATAAAACCTAATAAAGGGGTGAGATCAGATGCTCAATAAGGGTATGCGTACAAGGGAATATATTATGAATATATAATCATAAACCAAAAGACATGATATATAACTAAATCACATTACCTTTAAACACTATCTTCCAAATAATAGGGAAGGAATAAATAATTCCATATAAAATAAGTATAACCATGGATATTCTACTTTTTGAATAATAACATGGAATGTCCAAAATAAATCTCATAATGAGGGAATGTGTAATTACAGAAATCATCACTATCAAGATATATTCCCATAATAGATACTTAAAATATCAAATCTCATGATATTTTATGACTATGGATAGAAACCAGTCTAATTTGTGTCAAGATCTATCCTACTAAAAATGTTAAACTACATGGAAATCAAACTTGAAGGGTCTTTCTTCAACTAATTTCATTTCATGATACCTATTAATTAATCTAGGGTATATAGAAGTCCCCACTCATCACATACTAAGTTCAATTCATTCCTGTTATGAATGGGGTAAAACATAACATACATAAACATTCTTATTAAAACAATCATTCAAAATCTTAGTACAATATCCATAAACCGTAAATGGTATGAAAGTTTCACATCCAAAGTAAAACTTTTCATAAACCCTTAAATATAATATGATAGGCTATATCATATGAAATTAACATCAATTATATATAATATCCAACAAATTATGTTGACATATATGAAAATAATCTAATAAATTCTTTTACACTCTCAAGAGAAATGTATTTTTTCACTATGAAATCTTTCAAAAGTCACACCATTATAAAAAAGAAATCATTTTTTTAAAATAAACTTTATTATTATAATGGAAGCTTAAAAATGATAAGTTTTCATGATGGAAGAAATACGCTCTCATTCCATATAATTTAAAAAACACTCTTTCCTTTATTTTTCAAAAATGTCATAATGTACCTCATTTAAAAAAATGATGGAAAGAATAATTTAAAAACATTAATTAAAAAGTAAAACATGGATAAAAATGACTTTAAACAATTTTAGATAATATTTTAAAAAAATTCATGAAACATGGACATATATGAGTAATGTTTCTTAGTAAATACTTACATATAAGCAATCTCGAATAATGATGAGATTGTAAAAATAACCCTTAAGTTAAGTAAAACTTCTTCCATATCTATCAAAAACTCTTATATAGTGGTTGTAAACATATTATTAAATTCTATAAGAATCACAATATTTTTTATGATATCACATATGATTCATTTAAAACTTTACAATACCCATTTATTAACAACCCCATGTTAAAGCACTGTTTTGGGTAATAACTTCTTTGTTTATCGTAAGTGTTTTGACTTTTTATTCATGATATTATTACATAAATAATTATTAAATTAATTATAAACAATTTGAACAATTATTTATATATCATATATATTAAGCACACAAATATATATATATAGTAGATATATATGTGAAATTAAATACATTATTCATTGAGATGGTAGGCCGTACATACACATGAATGTTATTTATTTTCTCTAAATGTATTGATGCAAGAAAGTTAATGAAATATATATATATATATATTTCCAATTTCATTATTATTTCCTTTATTTCATACTTATTAATTATATAAATATTTATATTATTTCTTATATGGTTGTAATGGAGGATTAATCTCAGTGTCGGGGAGACGGTAAGTCATACGTGCCCATGAGATACGATATCATTCTGTAAGGGTAATGGGTATGAAATTGAAAGGAATTTCAAATATATAAAAATAATATCATGTTATATTTATTATTTCAATCCTTTATATACATATTTATACCCATTTAAATAATGTATAGATGGAAAACAATTTACACCATGACTTGGAGATGGTAAGTCATACGTACGCATGCATGGTGATATTGTTTTTCATAGGATGGTTAAAAGGAATAATATGGTTGTACCATAATCATAAAAACAAATAATAATATATTAGATGATGAATTTATTTATTTATTATGGTAAAAAAATAGGAAAATGAACTAGAAGAAGGAAAGAACAATGAAATATTTGGTAAAAAAATTACCTCTTCATCAAGTGTCTCATTTTGATTCCCACAAAAGGACTCCATAGGATGGATTTCTGTCAAAATTATGTCATCTAGGATGAATTGGGGGAATACGGTAGCTTGAAGGGGTCAGTTTGGTCCTAGAAAAATGTATTTAGAGGTGTGAATAAAAGATAAGGATATATTTTCCATTCTATAAGAGATGAGAGAGGTGGTTTTGGAAATTTCAAGACTATTAATATAATATAAATTCATTTTCTATTTAAAATAGATATAAAGTTATTAATTTTTATGATAATATGAGAATGTGTTTAAATACTCCCATAGAAGTAATTTTATACATGTTTATGTCATAAAAATAACCTTAACATTTGTCTTTGTCCCTGAGTTAAACAATTTTACTCTTACCGTGACAGCTCATCTTATTAGAAAATATGGTTATTATAGTTACTATAAAATTGAAAATAAATCCCAATTGGATCATTTATTAAATATTTAATAGTATCCTAGTTAGTTGGCTCAAACATATATTTGTGGAATTTTTTATCATTTAAAAAAATATTATTTAATATAAAATCTCATTTATGTCAAATTTGACAGTATTTATTATTAGAACTTTTATAAAATCATAAACACATGATTAATTAAAAAACAACATTAAATCATCCCTATTTTTTTAATTTCATTCAAAAAATTATTGGATGGAATCAAATATTTAAAATTATATTTTATTTAATATTATTAATATCATTTAGTTGATTCTTCATTTAATAAATCAATTATTGCATCATCATTATGTCCCAATTAAATTTAAAATTTTAATGTCTAAAAATTATATACATATTATAATAAATTTGATAAATATTTTATCTTTCTAATGAAAATTTATATTCCAATTTATCTTTTATATAACTCTAAATTTATGATTATTTACTTATAAAAATTCTGAGTGTGACATTTTTAACATATTCTGAAATAAAATATAACAAATGTATTATTCTTACCCAAGTGGCATAAAAAGATCGTAATTTCAAACAAAGTTTTATTTGAGTCTAATACAACATTTCCAAAGAAATTAGGACATGTATTTGGGTAATTTTTAAATATTATAATTTTTTTCTTTAATTACATGATTCACCTATAACGATGGTAAATAAATAAAATAATTATTATGTTAATATTAAAAAAAGTATGTTGATACTATTAGTTCAAAACAAGTAATAATAATTACAACCATGTATGTCTATTTTTTAAAATTCATTACCAAGAGGTGTTAATGTTACATTTAATGAAAATCATGCAAATGTGGAAATAAGGCGGGTAAAAGAGATGTTCTGATGTTCAGAAATTTTTTTATCAGAATATATTATAAAACTGGTTCAAATTAGCTAAATTAGATTAATATATGTATTATTAATATATTGGGACTTTTAAAATAAATTTAATTCAAAATAATTCTTTAAATGAAAAAGTTGTTTTTTAACAACAATGTAGAATTTTTCACTATTCATCAAAAAATTAATCCTTTTATAAAAATACCAAAAACTCACCCAAATATAATTTTAATATTAAGAATTAATAATTAATGTATATCTTGAAATATGAAATTTATAAATTTCATAATGTGGTTAATATTTTTCATAACCACTTTTTAAATGTCTAGTTTGATATCTCATATTGTTCTCAAACTCGGTATTGTGTACAATGTAAGGTGTTGAATTTATTTAAAAAAAATGCACCATGAAATATTGGAGGTGAAACATTTATAGTAAAATTAAACAAAATCCATAAACCGAAAAAATTACATATTTTAGAATATCATATGAGATATGGTTATTAAATCATCAACCAATGAATTTTAGACATGTTTTTTGTCAATTCAAACCTTATCATTTTAATTAACACTTTGTTATTCTATTTAATTTTCGACTATGGTGACAAATATTTCATTATTAAAAAGGTGAAAATTTTACTTATTTGATGTCACATAGAACTGAAATTAATAATTGGGAACATTTTTTACCATATCATAATTATTATATATCTGAATAATATTTTATAATATTTAAATAATTTAATAATACATCATTTGGAAAAACAAACAATTGTGTCAATTTTGACCAAATAGAATTCATTAATTATTAAAAATATAAGAATAATAAGTTAACTTTAAAAAAAATATTTTCTTATATTCTTATGAGGTCAATATCATCTAGAAAACTTATCGGATATATTAATAAACCCAAATTATATTTATTTTAATATTTCTAATAAAATATATTTGTTAACTCAATTAAATAAATAATTGCAACCATTGTTTTGTGTAATTATTTAATATAATTTTTTGTTAAATTAGAAGTAAAAATAAAATAATATGAATAAGATAAATAAACTATCATTTATAATAATACTTATTGTCCAATAAATCTTTTGGAGATCCTATATAAAAATGATATATAAATTACAACATGAATGTGACAACTTTAACAACACGTTAAATAAAATATTATAAGTGTCATAATCTTTTCCATATAAATCCAAATGGACAATAACATGACCCTCATATGATTATGGAAATGATATAATCAATTAATAATATTTTTTCATGTGTTTCTGTCTTTTAATTACTTTTATCATTTTTAAAAAATATATTTTTTCATTAATTATATAATTTTTGCCTCGTCAATTTTTAAGCCTTTAAGATAATTAACTATTTAATAAAAACTAAAAAAATTACCATGATAAATAAAATCATTCAATATTAAAAATGAGTAATTATAGACAAATTTATCTTGTATATAAACTTATATTAAAAATGATAGGGTTATTAAAATTTAAAATGCTCAAATTGTACATTTATTGAAATAAAATAAATTAAATGTCCTAATCTCATCCAAGCGGCTTCCAAAGGATACCATTTTAACCCCCTGATAATTTAGGTTAGGACATAGTCATCCGATTATATTAGGTAATGTGTTTGGTTAATTTTATAATAAAATTTTTACCTAAAATTACATGATTTACCCTATTACAGTTTTAACAAAAATTATAAATATCACTATTCATAATTCCTAAAAATAAAAGATAGTTATTTAAAAATATTACGAATAATGTTTCCAAATATGGAATCCATTGTTAAAAATTTACAACATATAATTTGTAGTAAATAATTTATAATTAATACCATTTCAAATTGGGAATAAGGATTTTATAAGTTAAAACATAGGAAAATATAGAAATGCATTTACATCTAAATTCAATATAATGTTAATTCCAATGAAATAAACTATACTAACTAATAAAAATATAATCCATTTATACTTTATAACCATAAATTATATCATTTAACCATATAAATTATTTTAATGAAAATTTTTTTTTTCAAATAAAATTTATTACATTTTTACAATTCATCAAAAAATGATATTTATCAAAAAAATATCAAAAAATCAACCAAATTAAATTTTTGTATCCCTCTTCCTAGGAATAAGTTTCTATTTTCATATAAAACTTATTTGGTTTAAATTTTTTATAAATAATTCGTATCAAATGAATTCACCATACTTTCACATAATTTAGTTATTTTTATTTCCACTAAATTAATAACAAGGTTATAATGGAAATTTTTTACTAATCGCATCCCATTATTTGTTTTAAAACCCCTATTAAATGCAACGTAAGTTATTGATGAATTATTTATAAAATAAAATTAATAAAAACATCTGGGTGTTACCTTCTACACCCCATTAACTTAATCTCAACCTCAAAATTTGTCACTAAGATACAAATATATGAGGCTACCTCTACCTCATCACATCCCAAAGTTCTGATGTATCTTTCTCAAATTGGTGGTTCCACCATAAAAAAAAATAACAATAATTAGTTGTATTCTTCCTAGAGATTTTTTTCTATGATCCATAATATCAACCAATTATTCTTTCTGAGAATGATCTTATCTAGTGGTAAAAAGTATGCATTTTGTATATATGAAGGATCATTTATATATATTCTAAGGAGAGATACATATGATATTTTATCAATTTGAGATTGATTTAGTACAAGTGCCAATCTATAAGAATCCTTCCCAACATGATCAATATTTTCAAAAGGGTCGATGTACCTAAATCTCACCTTCCTATTCATTCCAAATATCATTACTCTTTTCCAAGGAGATATTCATAGATACACCTTTTCACCCGCATCAAACTATAGGGATTTTCTTAAATTGTCAAAATAACATTTTTTGTGACTCTAAGTTTATCTTATGTGTTGTTGTATTGATTTAGCCTTCTATTACATTTCGTCAAAATGATCAAGTCTTAATATCTTTCTTTTTCCAAATTTATCCCAACATATTGTAGTTCTACAATTCATTCCATATAGGTCTTCAAAATGAGCCATTTGAATACTTGAGTTAATGATATTGCATTAAAATTATACCAAAGGTAGGTATTGATCCCATCCTCCATGGAAATCAATAGAGAAAGATCTCAAAATGTATTCTAGAGTTTGAATTGTCCTCTAAAATGTGCCATATGTCTAAGGATGATAAGAACTATTGAATTTTAACTCTATATTTAGATCTTACTGGATACTTCCACAGAACATTGTGATAAACATATTTTCTTGATTAGATATAATGGAAAGTAGTACTCCATGAAATCTTACCAAATCCATCACTTTTATTATGGTAGGATAATGTAGAAGAAAATACACTCTAATAATAATGAATTTCACTGACTTTGTAAGATGATAAACTATATACCAATATCATTTTGGCATTTAGATTTTATGGGTTGTTAGACAACAATGTCCAATGTGGTTTTTTCCCATTTACATTCTCGTGTGAGTAATGGTTGTAACATCCTGTTAGTCTTCGGTCACTCATCCTTAACATTCATAAAAACCAAGAATCGAGATTCATATTAAGAAACATGTCTTTTCATTCCATCCAACCTGAAGTATAATTTATTGGCCCAATTTATCTTCGTACATATAGGATGAATAGAGAATGAATAATAATTAGCATCATCCAATAACCCCTTCTTAAATTTTGGTATGTGAGTAATACAAGCACAATTATAGAAGCTTATTATTTCTTCACATTCAAGATTGAATTTGTGAACATTTCTAAAATTTTATTATAGCCCTACATCTTCCTTTTACACACCATAAAGATCAATTGTACAGATGGTTGAACATAAATTTGAGAAAGATATGATTTTCCCACTTACATTAAAATTTTATAAACCATATTTCACTAATCCATAAATATTGAATATTTTTTATCCTCAGCATCAATAGGATAGAATGGTCCATTCAACTAAAATCATCTACCACCTTATTCTATTTCCTATGGTGGTAATGTATCGAGCAGTTGTAATCTTTAATCAAATTCAACCATCTTTTTTGGATCATATTAATCTCCTTATGTGTGAAAATACACTTTAAACATTTATAATCACTATAAATATCATACCTTTCACCATAAATATAATTACTCTATATCTTTACTTAAAATATTACCATAGTTAACTCCAAATCATGAGTTGGCTAATTTTTTCATCTATTTTCAATTATTTTGAGGTAAAAGATATTACTATATCATTTTTCATGAGAACAAATCCCAACCACATGGGGGATGCATCACTATAGATCAAAAATCATTTTCCGCTATAATGTAGTGTGACCATAGGTGCACTATATATGATTTTTATATATATTTGAAATTATATTAACATTTCTCTTTCCACACAAACATAACTCATTTTGAATTTAACATGGTGAGTGGATTATATATTAATGAATATTATTTCACAAAATAACGATAATTTATATCCAATCCAAGAAAACATCGGATCTTAGTTACCATTGTTTTTCTTGGATAATCTTCAATTACTTCTATTTTTTGGATGAACATATATCCCTTCCATTGATATTATGTGACCCAACAATGAAACTTTCTGAAGAAAAAATTCAAACGCAATAAATTTTTCATAAAGACTATCCTTTCTCATGGCCTTTATTACAATTCTGATCTGATATTTTTCTACTTTCTTACTCATAGAATATATAAAAATATCATCCATAAAGTCTTCCACAAACTAATTAAGATAGTATCTAATGAAAATATTCTTTATTTCCATGAATATAGAAGGATAATTAGCAATACCAAAAGGAATGACTATAAATTCATAGTTTTTATACATTTTATGGAATTTTATCTTTAGTATATCCTACTTGATGACCCTTAATTAATGATATCCCGAACAAAGATCAGTCTTAGAAAAGTATTGATCTCAAATTAGTTGGTTTAATATGCCCTCAATGCTGGGAGGATGATATTTTTTCTTGATAATGATATTATTATCTTTTCAATAATCAATGTAGAGTACCATTGATCAATCTTTCATCATATTAAATAGAATAGGTGATCCCTAAGGTGACTCACTAGGGTGTATGAATACCTTATAATGATTCTATTGTAGTTTAATCTTTATTTCCTACTACTCAATTGGGGATATTCTATAATGTGTATATGAAATAGGAATAGCACCTAGTATGAGTTCTATTGAAAACTAATCATCTTAATTTAGTGGAATATGTGGAAATTATTCAAGAAAGGCATCATGAAACTCATTTACAAAAAATTTATTATTAAGGGTGAGTTTATCCCCAACCATTTTATTTAGGTATCATTCCTTTAATGGATTATCAGCCCTTAATATGAAGTAAATTTCCACTTAAAGGTCTTATTCATCCTTTAATCAATAGATGATCGTATATTGATCCAAAATATGAAATTTGAATTTCCTTCCATGGAAATTGAAATTAGGCCTATATAGAGAGTGACAATCCATGACACTAATCACATCAAATTCCACAAAAAGAAATATCTGAATATTTGTAGGAATCCATTTCCCAAAAAAGAAAACTACAGAATAATTATACATTTTTTATGTGACTATTATTCCATTAGGAGTTGTCACAGCTCACTCAACATCAAATTATTGAGTTACTGCATCAATACACTTAGAAAATTATTCAGAAATAATAGAGTGGGTGGATCCAGAATCAAAAAAAACATTTTCTACTTTAGAGTGTATGGTAATTGTACCTTCCACCACTTCATTATAATAGTCCACATCATTGAGAGTAATTTCATGTGACAATCCTTTATCTTTGGCCTTAATATTCTTTTTTATGTCGATCATCATAAATAGTCCTTTTATTATAGAATTTTATGGAATAATTCCATATTTCCTTGAACTTATAGCATTGAAGTGTGGTAGTTTTATTAAGTGTTTCCTTTTCTTTATTCTCACTAGTACACACATTGTTTCTATTATAGATTCATTCAACTAACCTATTACATTCTCTCCCACACATAATATATTTTCTAGTCCCTTTATGATAATTTCCTACATATTTATTTCCACACTTTTAGCATATGGTAAAACTCATCTTCTTTTTAGTGTGGTCTTTATATTTTACCTTGAATTCCAGTTTTCTCTTCTTATCAAACCCATATTTTGTATGGGTTACTCCATTATAAATCATAAACATGAGAGAACATTGAATCATTTCATTATATATATTGAAGTCCCTTATGGATAATTCCATTTAGAGACATGGTTTTAAGTCACTAAAGTCTCGATCAATTTTACTCTTAGTTTGGATAATAATTTGAGAAACATACCTTTAACGTCTTGATAATTTTTCTATATAAGTACCAACAGGTTAATTTTCCTTTTTCATCTGCTAAATGAACAACTTCTACATATTTTTTCAAATAGAATACAGAATGTACTTAATGAAAAATAAGTTCTTTAACTTGTCCCACTCCATGGATTCAATTCCATCTCTTTACTTTATATTCTTGATAAGGTTACCCCATTAATCAGATTCACATTACAAATGATGTACTTCCATGATGAATTTATCATGATTTGAACATTAGAGAACTAAAAATATATTTTCAATGGTACTAATCCATAGTTCAATCATTAGTGGATCAAAATACCCAAAAAAAATGTGGACACAGCCTCATGAAGGAGTCAATAGATTATTGGTCCATTTTTTTCTTGAAATGATATACTTCTTGAATCATAGCATATGAATAGTGTGTAATAATAGTGAAAAGATATTACATTATAATAGACATATCATTCGGTTTATTAGGAGGACAATCATTGCATTTCCTGTCACATTTATCATTAACTTGGTTCCTTCAGGTTCCTAATGTTGACTAAAATAAAGAGGAATACTATTAGAAACAATAATCATAATGGTAAAACAAAAAAAAATCATGAATAAAAAATTCAATTTAGAACACTTTATGTATTATCCTATTTTATTCATGATCATTTCTAAAATGGTAGTTCTTTAACTTATATTTCTATAAATCCTTAGGCCTCTTAATAACATTTTCCCATCCTTGTTTCAAAAGGATAATTACACATTTTCTCTAATACAAACTATATTGTCCCATACATCATATATATATATATATATTTATATTACTTCAAAATTAAAGAATATTAATTAAAATTATAAAAAACTATTCCATAATTGTATAGGTTTAGTTTCTTTAGAAAATGGGGAACATAAACAACTGGTTTATAAGACATCTATGTTGCCTCCCACTTATTGCTTCATAACTATAATCCTTTTTGACATATCTTACTTAATACCCTTATTCAAAGCCTATGGAAATAAAACATAAGAAAGGATGAGACTATATGCTCAGTAAGGGTAAAAAAATGAGATATAAATCATTTCATAATCATAAGACCTAATAACATACAATTTGAAAATGTTATAATACATATGAATGTTCATGTTATAATCTCCTTGGATAAATCATAAATGTTTATAAAGAATCAATGAACATATTCCCAAAATTTATAGCATAATAAAAATAATTTGTGGAATAAACATAATCCATGAAAATAATTTCCTATTAGTAAATCCATGTTTCCAAGACCAACCTAGTGGATAAAACCCATCACTAAACCTTTCACACTCCACATTCCAGTGCTATATTATTGAACTGGGTTTACTTCCCATTCCACCCCTATATTACTGAACTGTGTTCATTTTCCCTTCTATCCCATTATATCTCATGAATTCTAGATATTTACCCAATTTATTGGAGGATATATAAGTCCCTCCCATATCCTATTAAAATCATACATACATGTGGCACAAAAACATAAATCATTCATCACACCATCACCTAATGAATAAAATGGGATTCTCAAACAGCATTCCATCGTAATATAGTACATTTAAACAAATGAATTTAATAAATATAATTCCACCATTAACATAATAAATAAATTGATATAATAGATATATTATACATTAAACATAACCCTATTAAATTATTCCATCTTAGATGAAAAATGATTTTTATAGAACACCTGAAATTAATTTCTGAGTAACATGTCATTTCTTCTTAAAAAATGTTTTCATTAATCAAAATAAAACAAAATTTTAAAATATAATAAATCATCAGAAAATAACCTTTAAGTATAGTAAAGGATGAATCATAGAAATAATGTGTTATGGAAATGAAAAAATATATTCATTCCAAATAATATAAAAGAAAACATTCCTCTTGTACATTTGTTGGATAATTAAAAAAGTACCTTATATCGAAAAAGACAAAAGATTCATTTCATACAATTTAATAAAACTAAACAATGGGTGAAATTTAATTTTAAATATTATAGAATAATTGATTTTTTATTTTTGATTATATATTTAGGAAACATGATATTGGAAGATAAATAAACACCTGTAAATACATACATATAAACAAACACAAATAATAATGAGATTGTGAAGTTATCCTTTACCATAGGTCTAATATCCTTTGTATGTTTCTTAACCTCTTGTATAATTATTTAAATAATTTAATTGAGTTATTCTATAAAAAATAATTTTTATGATATCATATATGAACATATTATCATCTGTTTGTTAATAAAATCTCATTATTACTCGAAATTTAGGTATTAACTACTTCATTTTCATATGTATGTTTGTCAAATAAGTTACAGTTCTCTATCATATTTTTTATTTATATAATTTAAAAAATAATATTGATATAATATATATATTTTTATTCTTCTATATATTAATAGAATGAAACTTTAATTGATTTCATGTAGAATGAATCACATCACATTATGAAGATGGTAGGCCATACATACATATAAGGGATGGTATCATTCCCATAATTGTGAAATGGTAAGAATGTGGGTGTAATATATTTTCTTTGAGACACCTTATCATGTTATAATAATCATATATAGATATTAATTCCCCCATTTTACCCATCTATGTACGGTGTTAGTGAGAACTTATTATACCACAATGTGGGGACGGTAAGGTGTGTGCATGCACACATGGTGATTTCATTTTTCCTATGATGGATATAAGGGGGAATATGGTAATGAAATAATTATAATAACCTCTCAATATATAACATATACATGATATATTAATTTATAATTGAAAAAACTCATGATGAGTAAGTAGAAAATCAATAATTTTGAACGAATCTGTAGAGGAGATTACCTCTTCTTCTACATCATCCCATTAAAACTCTTCTTGATACACTATATTTGTTATTAAGATAAGATTATATCCTCTAGAATATTACTAGGGAACTAAAAATGGAAATATTCATGTGATTGTAGATCTTAAATGCTCAATGTGATGTGGATAAATGAGAGAGTCTGTGACCATTTATAATTTAGGTGAGTGGAACTTTTGGAATCTCAAAAAATATTAATTTATAATAGAATAAAAACACATCCAAAACCTAAAAAATGGAATATATTGGTATATTATATGATATAAGGTTTTAATGTCATCAAATAATAAATTTTAGACATGTTTTGCTGTCAATTTAAATCTTATCATCTAATTAACACTTAGTTATTCTATTTAATTTTTAACAAATGTAAAAAATAATTCAATGTTAAAAGGGTGAAATATTTACTTATTTGATGTAAATAAGACCATAAATGAATAAATTATAAAAATTTCAACCGCATGATTATTATTATATATTTCTAAAAATGGTTTCTAATTTTTAAATAATTAAATAATCCATTAATATTTTTAATCAATCAATATTGTCAATCCTAACACTATTCAATTCATTGATTGTTAAAATATATAAAGATAAAAAGTTATATTCAAAAAAATATTAAATTATATACCTAAGAGGTCCTGGTTTTCCAAAAATAATTGTATATATTAATTATCCTGAATTATATTTATATTAATATTTTTAAAAACATTTATTTGATACCTCAATTAATAAAATATTTACATAATCATTTTTGTTTAATTAATTAATATAATTATTTCATAGATATAAAGTAAAATAAAATACTATTACAATGATAAATAATATATCTTTCATAAAAAAACTTATAGTTGAATATATATTCTAGATAACCCTATATTAAAATTTGTAAATCAATTAAAACATGATTCTCAAAACATTGACATCACATTAAATAATGTATTATATGATTCATAATCATATCTATATGAATCAAAATGGACAATAACCCAACAAATTGATGAATATGGTCTAGATATACTCTATCAATTAGATTTGTTCATGTTTTTTTGTCTTTTATTTGTTATTATAATTTTAATAAACAAATATTTTACTAATTTCTAATAAATTACATAATTTAGGAATCATTAATGTATAAAAATTTAGGTAATTAGTTATTTCCTAAAAATTAAAAATAATTCACCATGAAAAAGAAAATAATTCTAGATTTATAATGAGTATTTACTGTCAAATTTATTTTTTTCATAACTGCGTATGAAAAATTATATAGTCGTCAAAATTTGATTAAGACATATTTAATGTTTTAAAGAAATAAAATAAAATAAATTTCCTAATATAATATAATTGGCTTCCAAAAAATAACATTTCAACACAATGATGATTTAGGTCTAAAAAATCTCATTCAATGATATTTTAACACATTTTTTAGTAATTTTATACTATTATTTTTACCTGTAAATACCTGATTTACCCTTTTATAGCATTAATAAAAATTATCGAAGCTAAATTTTATAATTACCAAAAAGAAAAAGAAATCTCTTTACATAATTTGGACCTACATACTAATAATATGAAATATATTTTTAAATTTTCCAAAAAGAGAATTTTGAATATATAATTTAAAAATATTCACATTTTTTAGTGATAAATGGGGTTTAGAAGTTAAAACAATCAAAAATATTGAAATTTTTTAACATATGAGTTGAATGTAAAATTAATTCTAATGACCTAAATTATATTAATTGGAAAAAATAAAATCAATTTATACTTTAAAACAATCCAATAATATAATTTAATCATACAAATTTTTTTGATGATATAAGTTGTTTTCAATTGAAATGAAGTTCATTTTTATTATTCTTAAAAACAAGATAGTTTTCATAAAAATATCAAAAATTCATCCTAAGTAAAATTTTATATCCTACTTCTAAAAAATATGTTTTTTTCTTATAAAAATTAATTGGTATGCATTTTTCATAAATAATTGGTATCAAAATTTTTGGAGTTGGTGGCCTAGAATCAACTACTTCTTACTTTAATCCTTAATAAATAGATTTTCATAACTTGATTGTTCTTATTTGTGAAAATGAATGAAATAATTTCCTAAGGATATCTGTGCACTAAAAGATCATAGCAGATCCTAACTATGCTGATAACCCGGAAGTTCCATAACATTGTTCTTGAATATATGGTCTTTGGGAGATGATGTTATTTGAGGGACACAAATAATACAATCCATTAGAGATGAGGACTTAAAAACCTTTGAGGAACTTTATCATGATGTGCACCATTTGTAACATCTATGAAGATATTATAAGAATGAGAACCCCCAGAAGGAAATCCACATTTCATAGTGTCATTGGATGTTCCTATCTAAGGATGTGTTTATTGGTCCTTAAGCTTTAATATTATTGTTAATGGGTATTTCAACTCGCGCACTTAGATGTATTGAAGAAAACTGTAACAACACAATATTCATAGTGAGGTAGGAAATTTTGGGTGAATCATGAGTAATACTATATTAATAGATAATACAATAAAGGATTTTTCCCATCTGTCTCATAATGAAAGTTGATATCTCAGGCCCTTTGATAAAATTTATATAGCCCAGATAAATCCATTGACATAGTAAGGAATGGGTGAGTTCAATTCTGAAAAGTCAAAGAAAGAATAATTGAGCACATTGTTTGATGGACTAGCATGAAACCTGCTTGATTTGAGATATCGAGACAGAGGTATTACATTACATGGTAAGCATTTGTATGAGGTGACACATCATTGCGACATTAACTTCTTTTTCTATGATTTCCATGGGATGTTTTTTGATGCTAACCTTGGACTTTAGGCAGGCTCCCCCTTATGCCACTGAGAAATAGGCTTATAGGGTCACACACTAATAATTCCCAAGAATCTAAGTTAAATATTCATTTAAAAAGTTGAATAAAGATTATTCCTGATTGTGGTTTAATAATTAATCAAGGATGCCTGATCACATTTATTTGAACACTATTTATTCAAGAGAAAATATTGTGGGAAAATAATATCTTTATTAGTGAGTAATGTAGTGATATTTATTTGATAAATAAATTTCCATTATTCAAGGTTTCATAAATGTGGTGGAGGAAATAAAGAAAATGAAAAACCAAAGTACATGATGAGTATATTAATATACACGCCGTGTAGTTTTTCAGGGGATTTGTGAGAAATAATATTATTTATTTAATTTAATAATATTAGATTTAATTAACTGGGCACATGTTAAGTAATAATAATAGTTAATTGTTATAATTAGACATGGGGACTTACTGAGAATTAAATGAAATGAATAAATGCTTTTGGGTAATTAATGTTTTTATTATTCTAAGTGATTAAAATCCTCATTATATAATTCTCCTTAACCTAGAAATTTTATTAGAGGTGTGCACAACAGATCTGGAAAATATCTCAAGCCAAGAGAGAATTATTTTTTCTACCAAGAACGCTCTCAATGTAAGTGAGAGATCCTCCTCCATCGGATCAAGGAGAGAACTCTGCAAGTGGCTCCCAAGGTGATCTAAGGTGAACATCATAAGAGAAGGCTCTTCTACGCTATCACATGGAGATCCTATTGGAGATGTTGGGAGATACGTAGAGCACATGTGGATAACCACAAAAGGAATCATACAATTAGATTCTAGGATGCAACGATGGATCACATAAGATTGTGACTGGATAAATAAACGGAGAGAGAATTCGATCAAGGTAATTCTTGTCTTTTAATTAAATTAATTATATCCAACATATGATAATCCTATATATGGTTCCAGGACTCAATTATTTTCTTTCTTTATTTGTTCTATTTCAAATATGTGATGTTTTATTATCATGATAGATCTCGGATTGATCATTGGTAACGGAAGAATTCATGTTGTGTACACCCACCAATGGGCTTCCAATACACCTGGAACCTACAAGTGGTATTATAAGGGTCATATCATTGATTATAATTATTTCTTCTTTCATTGGTGATTTATGAATTTTATAATTTAGTTATTTAAATTCAAATTAATATTTCTATAAATCTAATCTCGATATCTATTCCCCATCTTTAGTTTATCATTAACCTAAAAGAACCAATTTTTTTCTTTTAATTTTGATTAAAATTAAAAAGGGGATCTCATCCGGAGGTGCCAAATATTCCTGAATGTACTACAACATAACACCTGATGTATATTCGATAGTACACACCGTATAGTATAGGTTCAATGCATAAGGACGGTTCTCCAAACCATGATTTGTCATTTTATTCTATCTAAGTCTCTAAGACTCCATGTGTTGACCAGAAATAGGTGGAATACGATTTCCAGGTTACACATTGTGTGGCCCACTGAACATGACATGTAGTCCCTTCGGGTTAGGGTTGGACTGTGTATGCCATACAGAGCTTGCCTATCTAGAAACCATTTAATACAGATACTACACAGCATGTGTCCCACTAAACACATTGTGTACTCTGAAGATTTTCTAATTACATCTACATGACATTTCTTCAAGCGTGTACTTCAGATAGACAGTGAACAAAAGTACATCTCGTTTAGTCAAAACTACACATTGTGTACTCATCCAAATTACACAGATTTATTAAAATTTATTATTATATTATACAAACCCTTGAGACGTGTACCATAGTGCAGGGGTAAAGCTGAGGCACAACACGTGATAGGTTTTTTATATGTATGTGTTTAATTTAACATCTGTGCAATCTTTTTTCTACTCATTGGGTAGTTATGAATGTGAATTCACTAGGTTGCCTCCAAGGTAAAAGTTACGTACAAATATAATTTTAAATGAATTTATTTTTTAAAAGTTATGATGGATGAGAATCTCAATGAAATTTAGATAAATTGTTTAAGATAAAAGGATTGATTTATTAAAGATTATTAATTGATTCATGCATGATTTATCTTAAACAAGAACGAATAAAGAATTCAATGCTGGCTTTATTTATGTGTAAATATCGTTTCATGTCTGGATGATCATGAGCTAGACCAAGACCTTTATATATTAATAGTTTATATTTGATTTATTTATTTAAATTAATTTTTTTTCATGTTAGCCTTCTCCTCATTAATATATAGGGTCTGCGTGGCCAAGATTCTATTTTTGTAAAACCCCATTTTACCCCTCACCTGTAAGTGAGATAAAAGCATATATAATGGATGGAGCTCCCAAGATAGAAGAGGTGGCTCAAGTTAGGAGACAAGGTGAAATAAATCCATGGAGATACAAAGGTGAATATGTGGAATGATGTAAACACGAACCCAGAAGGTTCAAGGTGTTTCTCCTTTAGGCTTTGGGTTAGTTTATCAACTTCTAGATAAACTAATCAATAGAACAAGCTAATTATCATACCATTTATTTTATTTCTATCAATTGTATGGTTTATTTATTGTGGGTGTGTTTTCACAATCACATAATTAATGAATTAAAAAAGCATTCCAGATGGAACTAAATTATTATTGTCTTATGTGTAAATATTATCTTAAAGATGGTTAATCACATTAGTATAACCCACTTAATATTAAAAATCATGCAATCAAAGATAATAAAATGAAAATTTATTTATAAGGATAAAAATCCCTCAAAAAAATATTAAGTCAGTATAGCCTTCCATAATCTTGGTTAGAATTGAACCATAGTTCAAAGTGCTTGACCAACCCTAGATGGGGTGCATTCAATTATCGAGGAATTATAATTCAAGTTTTTGGGTTGACTTGACTTGTTTCACCTCAATGGTTAACTACAATTGAATGACTTGGTGTGACCAAGAGGAAAATGTTGAGGATATCCAAAATAAAATGATTTCAGGATTGGGGAGTCCACTCAGTGGATCAAGGAGCTGTGAGTTAATGCATTTGGCATTTATCTGACCTTAATTCACTAGGTGGATAAGGACATAGGGCATGATAAACCCGCAGTCTTTATGGTGAATAAAAAAAATTAAGGACATGGAAAAGGGGCCAAGGATTCGTAAATGGTCTAAAGACCCTGAGAACCATCCCTCCAAGAAGGGGAAGATCCAGAGAAAAAGCAAGGAATTGGAGGTGGTATGTTTTTCATGTGGCAAGCAAGTCCACTAGAAGAGTAATTTGACCCAAAAGTGTGGGGATGCTAATGGTGCATTCGTTATCGAGTGTAATATTTCCATTTCTACGCATTGGGTATTAGATATAGAATTTAGGGCTCACATGTGTATTCAAATGCAGGAACCAAGTAGATTTAGTAAGATTGCAAGAGGAGAGGTGGATCTTGAAGCTTCCAATGGCATGAGGCTGGCTGCATTTTCAATTGGAAATTACCATCTATCATTTCCAACTGGAATGTTTTTTGTTTAATGTACTTGTTTTTATGTGCCTAGTGTTACCAAGAACATAATTTTTGTATCTTTTTTGTATGTGGATGGATTTATTTTCAAATTTTTAAATAAGGGTTTTTTATTTTATAAGAACAACATATGTTATGGTATGGCTAATTTAAATAATGGTTTGTATATATTAAATTTTTAAAACCAAGTGTTGGAAATCGATAATGAAACAAATTCACATGACTCATACAACACCCAATTGTGGAATCACTATCAGAGTCATTTAAATGAGAATAGCTTGCAAAATCTCTTCCAGGGTGGTTATTTAGACTCTACTAAGCTAAAACCACTTGATAGATGTCACGCTTGTTTACAAGGTAAAATGACTAAGCTTCCTTTCACTGGATAAGGTGAAAGGGCCAGAGATCTTCTAGGATTGGTGCACACCGATCTGTGTAGACCATTTCTAGTAGAATCAAGAGGTTGATATTCTTACTTCATTTCTTTTACTAATTATTTCAATTGATATGGATATATCTACCTAATTAGGTATAAGTTAGAGTCCTTATAGAAATTTAAGTAATTCAAGACTGAAGTAGAGAATCATCTTGGTAAGAAGATAAATAAACTTTAATCGGATCGAGGTGGAGAATATCTGAACCCAAAGATCATTGATCTTCTACAGGAGTTTGGGATTCTATCTCAACTCAATCTTCATTATAAAAAATAGTGGAATTGTTTTACTGAAATTCGGAATCGCTCCTTGTAGGACATGGTGAGGTCGATGATGAGTTGTGCATATATTCCATTATCCATTTGGGGATATGCATTACAAACTGTAGCATACACATTAAATTGAGTAACAACTGAGGTGGAAAATGGAATTCCCTCTGAGTTATGGAATGCAAAGAAACCCATTTTTTCACACACACATATTTGGGGATTCAAAGCATTTGTTAAGTCCCTCTTAGGAAAAAAACTGGAACCCTGGGTCATGAGTTGTATATTTATAGGATATCCCAAGTAAGAGAAAAGATACTACCTCTATAACCCTTCAGATAAGAAAGTTATTGTCTCCATAGAAGCCGTATTTCTTGAGAGGGAGAACATCTTCAAAAAGTATAGTGGGATCAAGATTGACTTTGACTAATTTGATGCTCAAGATACATAGGAGTTGGTACAGGAACAAGTTCCACAGGTCCCCATGGAAGAGGTTCCAGAAATACATGTACTGTGTAGGAGCTCAAGAGAGGTAACAGAACTATAGAGATTTGGTTTTTTAGTCACCGAGGATGCTGAATCATTATTGTCAGACAATAATGAACATCTCTCCTACAAGGAAGCGGTAAATAGATCAAATGCTACAAGATGGCTAGAAGCTATGAATTTTGAGATGGATTCCATGTATCATAACCAAGTCTGGGTTCTAGTCAATGAGCTAGTTAATGTAAATAATGTTGGATGAAAATGGGTATTCAAGGGAAAACTATACATGGAAGGCCAAGTTAGAACCTATAAATCATGTCTAGTTTCTAAAGGATTCAATCAATGTCATGTAATTGACTATGATCAAAATTTCTTTCCAGTTCTCTGTTAAAATCCATAAGAATAATATTCTCCATAGCAGCTTACCATGACTACGATATTTGAAAAATTGATATCAGAACATCATTCTGTAATGGGAACCTTTAGTAATATATTTATATGAAACAAAAAGAAGGGTTTGTGACACCAAGTGAATCAAAACGAGTTTTCAAGTAGCAGAAATCCATTTATGGATTAAAGAAAGCATCCAAGTCATGGAACATTCGATTTGATGAAGCCATAAAAAAAATTTGGTTTCATTAAGAATGAATGTGATCCATGTGTTTATAATAGGTTTAATGGGAATGTGGTCATTATCATAGTAGTATATGTTGAAGACATATTGCTTATTGGAAATGATGTACCAGACTTACATTCCATTAAGGACTAGTTGGACAATTTTTTCTCCATGATGGACTTGGGTGAAGCAGCCTATATTCTAGGGATCAAGA
Organism: Viscum album; assembly: GCA_963277665.1. Lineage (NCBI taxonomy): Eukaryota > Viridiplantae > Streptophyta > Magnoliopsida > Santalales > Viscaceae > Viscum > Viscum album. The sequence continues at coordinate 1,811,458,922 of OY728140.1, read as the reverse complement.
TAATTTGTGATAGATACAAGAGGCTAGTTGGACTAAGACAGGGTGTATATATTGACCAGATTCTAAAGGGATTTAGTAAGGAAAAATCCAATAGGGGGTTGGTTCCAGTGTCCCATAGCCATCGTGCTATGAAAATGTGTCCTCAGACACAACAGGAACAATATATAATGAGTAAAATCCCATACGCTTCAGGTATTTTATCCATCATGTATGTCATGTTATGTACCAGGCTTGATGTTGCCTATGCACTTTGCATGGTAGGCATATATCAAGCCGATCTGGGAGAACAGTATTGGATTGATGATAAGACTACTCTTAAGTATCTGAGAAGAACTAAGGATATGTTCCTCATGTATGGATGAGACGAGGAGCATGTCATCAGAGGGTATGATGATTCTAGTTTTCAGAAAGATCAGAATGATTTGATGTCATGATCTAGATATGTTTTCTATATCAATGGAGGATCTGTGAGTTAGAAGAGTTCAATGAAACCAGTTGTCATTGATTCTATAGATAAGTATGAATATATAGTGGCTTCTGATGTATCCAAGGAATCTATCTTGATACGGAACATTTTCTAGGATCTTGATGTCATTCCTATCAGTAAAGATTCTATCACATTATACTGCGATAATATTATAGTGGTGGCTCTTACAAAAGAACAAAGGTCATATCAATGGACAAAGAACATACTCTAGAAGTATCACCTCTTGAGGAATTTCTATCAATAAGATGATGTTGCAGTGAGAAGAGTGTCCACAGAAGAGAATGTGGTAGACCCCATGACTAAAGGCTTATCTCAGTAGAAGCATGAATATCATGTGAGAGCAAGAAGGTTAATGGTTTTTAGATGTTGGCTCTAGTCCAAATGGGAGTCTGTTGGAGTTGGTGGCCTAGATCCAACTAAATTGTACTTTATTCATTAATAAATACCTTATCTCATCTTGATTGTTCATCTGTGTGAGAATGCATGTGATAATTTCCTAAGGATAGCTATTTCACTAAAAGGTCATAGAGGATCCCTGTTATGATGATAACCTGGAAGTTTCATAACACTATTCTTGAATATATGTTCTATAGTCGGATGATTTTATTTAAGGGACACAAATAATACAGGCCATTTGGGGTGAGGACTCATAAAACAATGACAAACCTTCTTATGGTGAGCACCCTTTGTAATATCTAGGAGGATATTATGAGAAAGACACTTTCCAGTAGGAAATCTATATTTTAGTGTCATTGGATGTTTCTATCTGCAGACGTGTGTATTGGTACATAGACATTAAGATTATTTTTAATGGGTATTAAAACTCACACACTCAAATGAATTGATGAAAATTGTGATGACACACTGTTCATAGTGAGGTAGGATATGTTGGGTGTGTCATTAGTAATAATGCATTAATAGATAATGCAATAATGGTTTGTCCCTTCTATTCCATACTATAAGTAGATATCTCAGGCCCTATTATGGAATTGATATAGCCTAAATAAATCCATGTCAATGTTAATGAATAGTCAAGTTTAATTTTGGAAAGTCAAATAAAGAATAATCGAGAACATGGTTTGACGGCACTAGCATGCAACCTGCTTGATTTGAGATATCAAGAAAATGGGATTAAATTACAAGGTAAGTGTTTGTAGGAGGTAACACATCATTGCAGTGTTAACTTCTTTTTCTATGGGTGCCTTGGCGTATTTCTAAACAATAACCTCGTACTTTAGGAAGGCTCCACCTAATTCCACTGAGAAAGAGGCGTATAGGGTCACACACTAAGTGTGTCCAACTATCTTAGTTAAATATTCATTTAACAAGTTGAATAAACATTATTCTCGATTGTGGTTTAATAATTATTCAAGGATTCCTGATTGCATTTATTTCGACACTAGTTATTCGAGAAAATATATTTTTGGTGAAATTATATATTTATTAGCGATTAATGAAGTGATATTTATTTGAGAATTAAACAGCCATTATTCAAGGTCTAATAAATGTGGTGGAGGAAATAAAGAAAATTAAAAACAAAAGTACACGTCGTGTATATTAATATACACGTTGTGTATTTTTTATAGGGATTCGTGAGAAACAATATTATTTATATAATTAAATAGTATTAGTTTTAATTCGTTGGGCATATGTCAAGTAATAATAATAGTCAATAGTCATTATTAGACAAGGGGTCTTACTAAGATTTAAATGAAACGAATAAATGATTTCGAGTAATTAATTCATTTTATTATTATATATGATTAAAATCCCAGTTATATAATTCTCATTATCCTAGTCATTTTATCATAGGTGTGTACAACGGATCTGGAAGATCTCTCAAGCCAAGAGAGAATTATTTTTCCATCAAGAACACTCTCAAGCTATAAGAGAGATCCTCCTCCTCCAGATCGAAGAGAGGGCTTTGCAAGAGGCACACAAGGTGATCTAAGGAAAACATCACAAGGGAAGAAACTTCCATGATTTCACCTAGAGATCCCTTTGGTGACATCTAGATATATGTGGAGCACATGTGGATCACCGCTCAAGGAATCCTACACAGGGATTCTATGATGCAATGAAGGATCACATCAGATCATGACCAAAAACATCAACAGAGAGAGAATTCAATCAAGGTAATCCTTGTCTTTTAATTAAATTAATTGTAACCAACATATGATGATCCTCTCTATGGTTCTTTGACTCCATTATTTTCTTTAATTTTTCGTTCTATTCCAAAGATCCGGTGTTTTTTTATCGTGATAGATCTTAGATTGATCATTGTTAATGAAAAAAGTAAAATTGGGTACACCCACCAACGCACTTACTCTGTACCCAGAACCTACATAAATAATTCATTGTACATTTTCATAAGTTATTTATATTTATTCCTACTAACTTATCTACAAGTTTATAATGGTAATTTTATACTAATATCATCATATAGTCTATTTAAACTCATAATGGAATGAAATGTAATCTATTGAATATTATTTTAAAAAATATTTCTTAAAAATATTTGGGTGGTAGGTTATACCCCCTTAAATTGAATTTCTCCTTCAAAATGCATCACTGGGATACAAAATGATGAAGAAATATCTACCTCATCACATACTAAAGTTCCCTTGTAGCTTCCTCAAATTTTTGGTTCCCCAATAAAACATTATCCAAGAGAGTGATCTTGTTTCATAGAATTATTTCACTGTGATCTATAATCTCTATAGTGTATTCTCTATAAGAATGATCTTGATCCAGCGATATGAATTATGAGTTTAGTACATGTGAAGGATCTAGTATGTACTATCTCAGGAGGGGTAATGGAATACATTTTCAACATGGTAGAGATTTAGTGTAAGTTACAATCTATATTAAACCTTCCCAACAAGGTCGTGATTTTAAAAAGGACCTATGTATTTAGGGAATCGAATTCCCTTATTCCCAAATATCATTACTCTATTATTGGGTGGTATTCATTGAAACACCTTATCACCCACTTCATACCGTAGGTCTTTTATTAGGTTGTCAACATAATTTTTTTCAACTATGAGATACTATTATGTATTGTTGAATAAATCTGACATTCTCTTCCATTTCATCAAAAAGGATCTTGTCCTATTTGAATTATTTCCCCAAAATCATTCTATCATGTTGTAGATCTATACTTAATTTCTTAAAGGGAATCATAGGGATCCATCTATATACTTGATTGATAGATATTATTGTAAGAATATTCTACCAAAGGTAGGTGTTATTCCTAAAAACATTTGAAATACATAGAGTAAGATTTCAACATATCTTATAGATTTTGAATTTTCCTCTTTGACAGACCAAATGTTTGAGGATGATAATAAATGCTAAAACATAACTCTGTATCTAGAGCTAGATAAAGTCTTTTTAAAAACGTTGAGGAAAACCATGGATCTCAATCACAGATAATGGAATGTGGTACTCCTTGTATTCTTACCACATATATAAAATATATCATGGTAGGATAATCAAGAGAGAAATAATATCAAATAAAAATGAAGTGTGACGACTTCATAAGACGATCAACTATAACCCCTATAACATTATGGCCTTTATTTGTTTTGGGATTTCCAATGATAAAGTCCATAGTGTTGTTTTCCCATTTATATTATAGTATGGGCAATGGTTGTAATGTTTCCTTAGTGTTTTTCCTCCTACCCTCAAACTGTTGACAAACTAATAATCAAGAGACTTATTCCGTAACATATATTTTCATTCCACCCCACCATAAATACATTTTCAGGTCCATTTACATCTTTATGCATCCAGGATAAATAGAGAATGAGGATCTATGAGTCTCATCCAACATAACCTTCATTAATTATTGTATGAGAGTAATAAAAAAAGAGTCATAAGCCTTATTAATCCATCATAATCATTTTTGAATTCAGGAAAACATTTCACCTTCTTTTATAGCTATACATCTTCCTTATGTTCCTCCTTAATATTCACTTGTATAGATGGATGATCATTAATTTATTAAAGATAATGTTTCTCCCCTTACATTAAAATTTCAAGATCTATCATTCATAAGTCCATAAGTATTGGATATTGTTTATCATCATCAAAGATATACTAGCATGGTTACTTCAACTAAATTCATTTTCCACCTTGTTCTCTTTCCCAAGGTGGTAATGTATTGAGCCATCATAATTTTAATCAAATACAACCATCTTATTTGGAGAAAATTCATCTCATTTTAAGTGAAAATATACTTTAATCTTATATGATCAGTATTAATATCACATCTTTCACCATAAAGATAATGCCTCTATATCTTTATTTCAAAGATTACCATAGCTAAGTCAAAATAAATAGTTTGGTAATTCTTCTCATGGTTTCTAATTGTCACAGTGATTAATAAATCGCCCTTTCATTTTCATGACAACACATCCTAGAACCTTCATGGTTGAATCACTCTAGATCCCAAATCATTCTCCACTACAAGGAATTGTGAGCATAGGTGCATCGAATAAACTTCTTATTAATTCTTTGAAATTATCTTCATAGTCCTCTATCCACAAGAACATAAATACTTTATAAGTCATGTTGGTTAGTGGATTATATAGTCATGAAATAGTTTTCCCAGAAGGATGATAATATCTTTCCAAACCAAGAATACATCAGATCTTAGTTAAAGTTGTTAGTCTAGGCCAACATTCAATAACATATATTTTTTATGGATGCATAGATATCCCCTCTCTTCCGATTATGTGACCCAAAAAACTCTCTAGATCCATAATTCACACAAGGAAAAGTTTTCATAAATCGTCTCTTTTCAAAGGGTCTTCAGTACAGTTCAGAAGTGATCTCTGTGTTCTCTCTTTCACATAGAATATAAAATAATATCATATATAAATACTTTTAAAAATTAATCAAGATAGTATATAAAGAAATTATTAATTATATACATGAATTTATTAGGGGAATTACTAAGACTAAAATCCATCATAATAAACTCATAGTGTCTATACCTTACATGGAATTTCGTCTTTGTCATCTCCTCATTCAAAACCTTTAATTGAGGATATCCTCAACAAATATAAATCAAGGAAATGTATTAAACTCTGTGTATTTTTTTGGGTATGACATAAAAGAGGGTAAGAGGATTTTTTTTTTTCTTGATAGTGGTCTTATTATGTTCTTGATAACCATTGTAGAGTCTAATTGAGCCATCAATCTGATTAATAAATAAAACATTTTCACCCCAAGGTGACACACTAGTGAATATTAATCTATTTTCAAGATTCATTAAGAGTATCTTATTTACTTCCTACAACTTAATTGGGGTCATTCAATAAGGTTTATTTGGAAAAGGCATATCATCTAGTATGAGTTATATTTGAAACTAAGATTCATGATTCAGTGGAAGTCCTGGAAATTATTCCATATAGACATCAACAAAATCTTTTAAAACTATGTATTCTTAATATTGAGTCTCTCCCAAACCATTTTAGAAAAATAACCTCTATTTATAGGAACTATGACCCCTAATATGGAATAAATTTCCTCTTGATTATCATATTCATCCTTACATTGATAGATGATCATAGATTGATCTGGAATATGAAATGTGACTTCATTCTATGGAAATCGATATCATCTCCATATAAATAAAGCCAATCATTTCCATGAATCACCTCCAATTCAACTAAAGGAAGGATCACAATATTTGTGGGAATAAATTTCCCAAAAACATGAACTGGGGAAGAATAATACACATTCTATGCCATTGTTCTACCATTATGAGTTATCATAGCTAACTCAACATATACTTGTTCAGGTAATAAAGTGATACCCAAAGAAAATGATTCAAAAATAAAAGATTTGGTGGATCTAAAATCAAGTAAAACATTTCCTACTTTTGAGTGTATAGTAATTATATCATTCACCGCATCATTATCTTACTCCATATCCCCAATAGTGATTTCATGTGACTTTCCCTAGTATTTTTCCTTACGAGTTTTCTAATTTTCATCATCATCAATAACCCTTGTATTAGGGAATTGGTTTTCATAATTTGTCATTTCCTTGAGCTTGTAACATTGAACTATGTGAAGTACATTCTACATTGACTATTCTTTATTTGCATCATTATATATATTTTTCCCATCACTTGATCATTAAACTTCATATTGAACTCCTCTCCAACACATAAAAAATGTGATAGTCCTATTAAGGAAATTTCCACCAAGATTATTTCCTCACTTTGAGAATAAAAGAAAAAATCATATTATTTTTAGTTTGGTCTTTATATTTTCCCTTGAATTCCATTTTTCTCTTTATATAAAACCCAGATGACTGAGGGGTTACTCCCATATCCATTTCAACATTGATTTCACATCAAACTATTTCCTTAAAGATATTTTAGTCCCTTATGGCCAATTCCTTAAGATACATGATTTAAATACTATAATGAATCAATAGATTTTATTCTCATGTAAGATAATAATAATGTAGATGTACCTTTCAAGGATTGTAAAATTTTATTCGTAGGTACCAAAAAATTTACCATAATTTTTATTAAGCTCATGGAACTCCTTCTATGTATTCGATAAAAGAATATGAGGAAATTTCTTATTGAAAAATAAGTTTATGAACTCATACCATTTTGTGCCATCAATTTTATATTTATACATCATGGTCTTGATAAGGTTCTGTCATTGATCAAATTCACCTTAAAATGATATACTTCAAAGGTGACTTTATTGTGCTATAAACATTAGAGAACAAAAAATATCTTTTTAGTGGTAAAAAATCATTGTTCAGCAATTAATGGATCAGAAGACCCACTGAATGTAGGTAGACGCTACCTCATGAAGGACTCAACAAAATGGTGTTCCCTTCTTTTCTCTATTGGAATTACTACATGATTCATAGATTGAGGATTTTTTTTGAGCATGTCGATAAGATTCTTCATTCAAGCTCCCATAACATTCAGTTTATCTGGTAGAAATTTTTTATATTTCTTGTCATATTCATAATTAATATAGTTCAATCAGGTTCCAGTCACTGAATATAACCAAGAATCAGAGTGTGAGAAACACTAATTATAAGGGGAAAACCATGATCAAGAATAAAATTTCAATTTAGAAAATATTAAATTTTATCCAAGGTTATTTATGATCATTTATAAGGAACTATTATTTTATCTTATACTTCGACATATCCTTAGGGTTATTACCAAGGTTTTTTCATCCTAGTTTCCAATGGATAACTATACCCATGCTCTGATACGAACTATAACGAACCATAATTTACATAGAAAGATATTACATCAAAATTAAAGAATATTCAATAAAAAAACCACACATGGACCATATAGTTTTACTTTTTTGAAAATGGGAAACCTAAACAACTTATTAATAGTTATCTATATTGACTTTTACTTATTCCTTCTTAACTAGAACATGTTTTTAAATATCTTACATAATAACTATATTCATAACCTACAAAAAATACACATAATAAGGGGTGATATTAGATACTCAGTAAGGGTAAATGAAGGATAAATCAATCGTATCATAATCATAAGACATAAAAATATTACATTTGAAAATATTATCATGCATATGAAGGATCATGATATCATGTCATGGGATAAATCATAAAATTTCACAATGAATTATTGAAAATATTCCCAAAATTTATAACATAAGACATTGAATTTTTGGCATAAACAAAGGAATTGAAAATCATTTCATATTATTCCAGGATCATTTATAATCCCATCATTGTGGGAAAATCTCATCTCTAAACTAAGTTCACTCCTCATTCCATACTTGTATAACTAAACTCAGTTTACTTCCTCTTCCATCCATGTATTATTATACTGAGGTTATTTCCCATTCTAAACCTATCTATCTCATGATATATAAATCATTAATAGATTAATTGGAAGGATATATAGGTATCACCCATATCATAATAAAATCATACTTACGTGGGCCATAAAAACATAAATCATTCAACATATTATAACCCCTGGAATAAAATTGGTTTCTTAAACAATATTCCATCATAATAGAATCCATGTAAAAAAATGGGTTTCATAAATATAATTCCATGGAAAATGTAATCAAACCTAAAAATAATAGTGATAATGTACTTTAAACATAACCAAATTAAATAATTACATCTTAAATGGAAAAAAAATTATTAAAAACTTGAAATAAAATCTTCAGGAAAATATCCTTTCTTCTTTAGAAACATTTTCTTTTCTCGAAATGCAACAAAATATTTAAAAATAATAATTTCATTGAAAATAAACATGAAATAATTTAAAGTAATATTCATATAAATATGGAATTAAGAAAATTTAATGAACCATTCAATCCATATAAGTTAAAAGAAATTATTATTCTCTTACTTTTATCTGATAAGTCAAAAAGTACATCTTATCGAAAAAGAAAAAACATTACATTCAAACAATTTCATAAAATTAAAAAATGGATAAAATTGAAATTAAACTATTGAATAAGAATATAATTAATTTTTTGGAATACATATTTGGAAAACACGAACATTGATGATAAATATACCTTAGTAATCACTTAAGTATAAACAATCCTAGATAATAATGAGATTGTGAAAGTATCTCTTACCATAGGTGAAGTATCCATTATATGTATCCAAACCACCTATAAAATGATTTAAATAATTTCATTGACTTATTACAGAATCATATTCATTTTTATGATATTATATATGATCAGATTTTTATCAATTACTTGTTAAAATTTCATTATCACCCATTATTTCGGTATTAACTACTTTATTTTCTTATGCATGTTTTTTGAATAAGTTATAGTTTTCCATCATGAATCATAATTAAATAATTTGAAAAATTATATTAATTTAATATATATCATAATTAATCATTCATTATAGTTATATAATCTTTCTTTAATGGATATGATGTATAATGAATCACATTCCATTGTGGAGGCAGTAGGCCATACTTATGCACAAGCGACGATACCATTCCCATAATTTTGAAATGGTATGGAATAATATTATATATATTTTGTTCCATAATCCATATCATGTTATAGTAATAATATATATTTATTATTTCCATCTTTATACCCATCCATGTATGGCCCTATTGAATACTTGATTACACCATTGTATAGAGACAGTAAGTCGTATATACGTACGCGTGGTGATTTCATTTTTGATAAGATTGATAGAAGGTGGAATATTGTTTGTACACAATCATAATACAATCTATGTATATACTTAATATATGAGATATTATATTATAATAGAAAAAAATCATGAAGAGGAAGTATAATATGAAATATGTTTGAAAGAATTGATATAGGAGACTACCTCTACTTCAACGAGGTCCCTCTAGACATCATCTTATTGCACTAGAGTTGGTATTTGCTGAAGATCAAAGCCTCTTGTATCTGAATATAGAAGTATATAATGGAAATGGTTAAGGGATGACTAATCTTGAAAGATCATAGTGATGTTAATAAGTGACATAGGATTTTTCCCATTTATAAATCAAGTGGGGGCACTTTTAAAATATCCAAAAATATTAGTTTATAGTAAAATAAAACCACATAAAAACATCCAAAATGACCTATTTTCAATTATCATATTTCATATGGTTATAGTATAATAAATAAGTAAATTTTATAAATGTTTTTTTCAATTTAGTCCTTATTATTTTAATTAAAACTTAGTTATTCTATTTAATTATTTACAAAGGTAACAAATAGTTCAACATTAAAAGGCCACATAATTTACTTATTTGATTAAATTAAACAATAAATGATTAATTTAGAACATCTTAAAAAGATTTTATTGTTATTATATACAGTAAAAAATGTTTTATAATTTTTAAATAATTAAATAATACATTATTTTTATAAACAATCAATAGTGTCAATTTTGACACAATTCAATTAATTAATTATTAAAAATATAAATATAACAAGTTAACATAGAAAAAATATTTAATTGTATTCCTTATAATTCAAGGTCATATATAAAATTAATTTCATATATTAATTATCTAAAATTATATTTATTTTAATAATTTTAATAAAATTTTTTGCTACCTCCATTAATAAAATAATTTCAACTTTAGTTTTCTGTAATTGTTTTATATAATTATATGTTGAATAAAAATAAAAATAAAGTACTATGATGAATATAAATCCACTAGATTTAAAAATAATACATATAGTCAAATATATATTTTGTAAAATCCATGATTAAAATGATATGTGTGTTAAAAGATGAATGTGCAACAGTAAAATCACTATAAATAAAATATTATAAGTGTCATAATCTTTTCCCAATGGCTCCAAATTGTCAATAACACGACCCATGGATGATTATGCTTGATATATACATTACCGATAATATTTGGTCAACTATTTTTGTCTTTTAATGGTTATAATAATTTTAATAAATATTATTTTTCTGATTTTTCATCAATTAAATAATTTATCCGTCATCAATGTATAAGCCTTTAAGGTAAATATTTATTTCATACAAATTTATAAAAAATAAAAATATAAAGATAAAAATTATATATTTCAAATTAGTATGTATTGTATAATTTTTCTTCTATATAACCTTATATTAAAAACATTATAGTTATTAAAATTTGAGTAAGACATATAAATATATATATATTATTTAAAATTAATTAAAATAAATGTATTAGTTTCAGCATATGGCTTAAAAATATTCCATTTTTACCTAAGGATTATTTAAGTCGAAAAAAACTCATCCAATTATTAGGAAAAGTGTTTGGGTAATTGTATAGTAATATTTTTACACATACTTACTAGATATAAATTTTTACGATATCAATAAAAAATACCGAAGTTACTGTTCATAATTCCCAAAATTACAAGAAATAAATTTATATAATTTGGTGAAAATGACTAAAAATATGGAATACATTTAAAAAAATCATAACAAAGAATCTTCTCTAATTAATTTAAAATTATTCTCATTTTTGGAATGAGAAAACATGTTTCAAAAGTTAAAATTATAGAAAATATAGCAATGTTTTCACATTTGGAATCAATATAAATTAATTCTAATGACCAATATTATATTTTCTAATAAAAAATTAATTCATTTATACATAAAAACCATTTAATAATATAATTTAATCATATAATTTATTTATAACCCAGATGTTATTTTCAATTAATATTTTGGACAATTTTACCATTCATCAAAATTTGATAGTTAACAGAAAAAATCAAAAATTCACTCAAAGTATAAATTTTATATCCCACTTAAAAATAATAATTTTACGTTTTCATATTAAAATTATTAATGTTTCAAAATTTAAATTTAAATTTTGTTCCCCATTAAAAGGTGGTAAAATTACCATTTTGAAAAATATATGTTTTTATACATAAAATATTTTTATATTCATATCATATGATAAAATTATCTATTGAATGAATATAAAAAATATTTTGTTAAATATATTACATTTATAATTAATTAATTTTATTTACTAATTATAGTTCACTTAATTTCTTAATAAGAAAATAAAAATATTTTCTTTACATTTAATTTGTTTATATTTTATATAAATAATTAGTAGCAAAAGACTTCACCATACATTATCGTAAAAAAGTTTTATTTATTTCCCCTAACATAATGACTAGGTTATTGTGGTCATTTTATACTAATGGAATCTGGTGGTTCTTTTAAACTCATGCTTTCATGCAATGCAAGCTATTGGAAATTTAATAAAATAAAATAATTCATGAAAACATTTTGTTGTTGTAGTGAAGTTAGAGGAACTAATGAAGAATCTTCATGATATTTTGGATAATGTTTTTATTGATATGATTTATACCCCTATGGTACCCAATTCTATTTAGAATGAATAATGATGGCTCAATGAGAATATTAATTGATTATATAAACCTTAATACAATCACTATAAATAAAAAATATTGTCTTCCATGGATTGATTCTTGATTTGAATGGATTTATGGGGATCAGTTCTTCTCCAAAAATGATTTCTAATAAGTTTATCATCTATTGAGAGTGAGAAATCAAGATACCATAATTATTTTCTAACGAACAAATATTTTGACATTACCTATTTGTTGTAATTCTCTATGGTTTGACTATTGATCATAACATATTTCTATATTATATGAATGTTTTCTATAATGAATACCTCGATAAATTTTTGGTGTTATATATTGATGATATGAAGATATATTATAATATTAAATGTTATAATTATAACCATATATAGGTTAGTTTACAATCACCATCAAAAGATAATATTTTTGTGAAATATAGTAAATATGATATTTGATTATGACATGTGTGACATACCTTCTTTTACACATTGAACAATTTTCCATTGAATTTGAATTTTACCATTTGGTGGAAAGAATGTTTTCTAAAATGTGGTTCAGAACATATATTTCATATTTGGAAGACCCAAATATATTCTTTTTGTAGTTGATTTTGGCCCTAAAAGGTGTCTCATGTATTTCATTGAGTTTTTTGAGTGCCAGACAATAAAAACTCATTATAGTGAGACTATAGGTTTCGCATTGTTTTTTTCTAAAATTTCCCACCATGCCTCTCATTTTTACACCTATTGCAGACTACTAAATAGTGGATAAATAAATGGTTGGGGTATGGTTCCCCAAACCATGTGCATGACCCTTGAAAACCCCCTTTAGAAGAATTATCCCATGAACGGTCAGCACACATTTTGAAAATCATGATGGAAAATAATGCACCTCATTTAAAGTGGTGAAATACTCATTTTCCTATTCCCAATTTAATACATCATCTCTATTATATCCTCCTCCACACACATAGATTTTCTTCCTATTTGATCATGATCGTCCCTATAATTCAAGGTTGGATTTTTGTGACTTACTCTACATGTGCTCTATTTTGATTATTTTCTATCATAATGTATTCTCCTTGTAAATTTTATTAATTTACATTCCTCCTTATTATGTTCCTTCCACCACTTTTTATGTTGTAATTTTGGGAGATAATTTACCCTATTTTTAGGGTGTTTGAAATTTTTTACTATTTCACTCAAACCTGCTCAAATAAATTCTCAATATTAGATGAGTGGACCTTACTTTGCATGAATAAGGTGGTATAATCCTTATCTCTAATCATTTTTTTTGTTTTTACCCTATTTCCATAGTACAACATGTTGGACCTTACAAGAGTTTCTTTCTAAATTAATAGACCCTTGATGAAAATGTTGAATTATTTTCTAAGAAATTCCATGAAACCCTTATACTATGTTGGATATTGGTGACCTCATCCTAAAACACCCATTGGGTGGGTTCATTATTTTCCCCATGATTATGTCACCAATAGGGCCAATTGAGCTTGCTATTATTTATTTAGAATTTAATGTGATAAATATTTTGATTTTTAAAGGTTCTAAGAACATTAAAACATCGTACAATTGATTGTTAATTATATTAAATGAATATTCCCTTGGATTTAATTTTAATATGAAGTTATTTATGAACTCATTAATGAAATCTATAATTGTCCCCGATCTGGAACTCTCTCATGTGGATTAAATGGGTTAGTTATGAGACATCAAGTGCTCATTCCCATATGCTAGTGGCTTCCAACTAGTTGTAGGGGTGTGATATGTATAGTGGGGAGACTATACTCCTTTGTTATAGAGGTTCAAAAAATCAGAATAATGGTACAAAATTAATTAATAAATATGAGAGGGCATAAATAACGGAACCATAACAAAATAATGGTAATCAAAAAAATAAAATAAAATCTGAGTAAAATAAAAAAATTATAAAGGTATAATGTAATTTCATTATTGAAATGAACTAAAGTTCATGTTAAAAGTAATAAAAATTAAATGTCTAGTATACTGAAGAAAGAATCTAACATCCTCAATCGTGAACCCCATTTCAATCAGTCTCCAAATTATATCCAATCCAGTAAGGAAAAATTCACCTACAAGGTTTTTTTCACTTTTCCAACCATTCAACCATGTAATATAGTTGATTACCAAATGGATACCCAAATTGGGTGTGTGTATAATATATTAGGTTAAAACCACCATGTCTAAAAAATCATATTTGATGACAAGTTCATTCAATACTTATGTAAATAGGTTAATACAACATCAACCTACTTCATCTCTATTCTATAATATCACTAATAATGTATCACAACCATTCCAACAATAATAATATATCTAGGGGATCACATAACCTTCATCATCACCATGCCAAAATGTCTTTGATCTTGTCTCACAATCATGAATACCATGACATTATAGCTGGGGTATAAATCAGAGAGATATGTGTCAACACTCACTATATAAAAAACTAAAAATATTATCAGTTATGATACCAATATATAAGAAATTTAGATTTTATTAGGAAATATACTGGTATTTAATAAATATTTCATGTCTAAGGACCATTCCTAGTATTTCTTCATTTCAGCATGTATCACTAGGAAACGTTGTATATATAAGAATTTCATCATGTCTCAGAGAATATCCTAATATATAAAAAATCCAGCATTTAAATGAGTCCAACACCCCATATAATAATTACAACAACCAAAATAGGTCGATTCCCCATTTAATAATTACAACAAAAAAAACTCAACACATTTCCTAGACACAAGGATATATCAATACCATATAGTATGGATCAGTGATTGTTTATAAAAATTACTATTTCTCATTCAATTATAGATTTCATTTATTAGTTAGTAATAACAAATAACATTCCAGTTATCTAAATAAACCATCATATCCATGGTGAATTGATACTAAGAAATAACTCAAAATTCATGTCATGATACACACGCATTATGTAATTAAATAAATCATTTAAAATAAAGGGATCTCTTACCCAAATGGTATCCAGGTCAATATCTAATTAGATCAAAAGGAACTCCATGGAGTAATCCAATTCATCATTTAATTTATTTTGCACCTAAAACATCGGCACAATAACAATATTAACCATAAATTATAACATTTAAACCGTTGGGGTAAATTTTAGACTCCCCACCATTAGTTAATGATCAACCAATGCTTGTAGATAGATTCTTTACAAGAATAGAGGTGAATATACTCTGAATAAGGATCCCAGATCATAACATATCATGATCAAAATGAGAAATAGTCATGGTGAAAATATTACACTACAACATCTCACTATAATAAATTTACCTTATACCAACGGTTTGAAACCCTAGGTATAGGCCACAAAATATTGGGTATTTTCTATACCTTTATTTCATGGAAGAATAGGTAACCAAGGTGTTCGTATAACCCTAATCTATACCAATGGTTTGAAATTCATATACCCATGGCACCCAACCAATGGTTATATGTTTAATCAATTGTTTCTTTAACATTATGCCCATATTTTTAAAACTATGGGTATATCTTTTACAAAAAAAGAAATCACAGGTTTGAAACCCTAGATCGCCAGGTTACCATTCTAGTGACTAACCACTACCATATAATCTTATATTGGTATATAAATATATATTTACATGTATATTTATCTAAACCATGGATATAGGTAAAAAACCATCATAATATGTCTTCCCATGAATTTTTTTGTCCTGTAAATTTTTTTCCCCACAATAATGCAGGAAGGCTATACCCATGGTTTTCCAAAATAGTGGTTATAGGTCTTAAAAAATCACCAAAAACCCTGGGTTTTGTAAAATAAAGGGTACAGGTCTCGAAGAAAGCCCAATACCCACTATTTATTTCAAAACCATGGGCATAGGTCTTAAAAATATACATATCCCCATGGTTTTATGAGATCTGTGGGTATAGGATCCCATATTATCCCTATACACATGGTTTTCCCCAAAATTGTGGGTACAGGGCCATTTTTTAGTAGTTATTTGTATAATAATGGGAGAGAAAGTGAATACATAACCAAAACCCCTTACCAGAGATCATATGTGTCATCATGGTGTATGGAGTCAATTTAGGCACATTAAAATCTCCTAGAATCCTCCCTACGGTTGAGAGAAGGATAAAACATGTTAGGTGAAACAAAAATCAGCCACACTGTAAGGATTAAAAATGAGAATTAGTAAATTACATGTCATGTAAATCATTTAAACATAATGTATTTATTTTAGGACATGTTTCCTTAGATTATTTTTAATTACCCAAGACATTAAATGGAATTTTTTAAACACGTGATTTCTAACAAGTTCTTGTCTATATAATTTTCAGAACATGTCTCTAGAAGATCTTAAACAACATGTATTACCCTTAAAAGTCATGTAATTATCCTTCAAACAACTTTTAGTCTCCTATTCCCTAGATAAGGATCCAAACACTTATAAATTCTAACAATGAATGTAATACAGTTATAACCCATTAAATAAATTTATATCAAGAATCGATTGATTTAAAAAAACATAAATCTATAGAATTTAAGTCATTTTACACCAACTAAGGGGATCTTTATCTAAAAAAGACTTGAAGCCATGACTCCTTCCATCAGAAATGTGACATCACTGAGATAAAAAATCTCTATTCTTAAACAGTTTCCAACATGTTTATTCATTGATCTAGAAAAACCTAATGGTTCTACATCTGAAGAGACCAACATTCCAAAGTTAGGCATTAGTTAGGCTTTTTGACCAACAATTCTTAAGATCTCACATTATTCGAGAGTATGGGAGGTTGACCTCATCACACACATTTGAGGGGAATGTTTGCCTACATCGAGACACTCTTATATATTTCTGATATGTTCGTGACTCCTTCATTAATTCCCAAGTACATCTAGACACTCTAAGTAAACTATTTAGAGATTGAAATTTCATTATTAAAACGATCTGAGTTTTCTAGTCCTATGGTGAGGCACTGCATATTTTACGGTCATCTAGGTAGATGAAATTCTCTCTAGAGTTTATCATCATCCATGGATAAGGAAGTTGTTATAATTTTGGGATCGGACACATAGATGATATTCCTATGTATCCTTGTTAATGGAATCAAAACCCACATAGTTTGGTTTTACTTAATGGGGAACGTCATTTGTTTTAAGGTCTTCTCATAATGTCCCTACTATAAATTTTAATATCATGAGGCAAGGATGTCTAGGTGTACGATTCCTAGTGAATGTTTGGTGTGGTACATATACCTATGAATCCCAAGGAACCTAGAAGGAATCTGGGATTCCAAGTTGAATTAGACCATGAAGGGGATATGGATAAAAATAATATAGATGATTTTGTAGTTGTGTTATAACCTTAGGAAGAATTCCTACATATCTCATTTGGAGGGTAATCAAATCCCATGTAGTTTAGTAAGTCTCATAGAAGAATATGGCCTTTTTAGAGAAATAAATTGGGAATAACTCATGATGAGGATTACTTATGAAAAATACCATGAGTGATGTATTAAATCATGGTGATTGAGGGATTAATTTAGGGCATAATACAATGGAGGATGCCTAGGTTAAAGGAATTACGATTTGTAGTCATTCCGGAGGAGGTTTCCCCATGACCTCAGTCCCTAATTGGGCTTCCTATGTATAATGGTTATTGAAGAAATCAGATAACTAGTAGTCCAATCATTGATTGGATTGTGTGGATATCCCATACATCACTAACTTATAATCCCATATGAGTCATTCTTGATTTCATAAATAATAGGAAGTGGAATATTTGATAAACTACTTGATTTTCCAGATTCGATGGTTCAAGGGAAAAAAGATAATGGTAGAAGGGGTTGGGGTGACTATAGAAGAGGTTGGGACTATGACACCGACCTAGATTCACATTTCATTGTAAATGGAACCAATCTAAGGGATGAAGGCTAAGGAAATAGAAATTTGAGGGGAGATGGATCAATTTTCCATCCCCTCTCTGAATTAGTTTCTAGAAGGAAGATAGGGGAAAAACTTCCTCCTCCTACATGAAATGATATGGGATTACACAAGGATGGATTCCCTAAAATTGGTCTTATAGTTGGAGGAGGATCTAATCCAAAGTTGATGTGAAAATAAAATGTTTATCATTATACTCCTAGCTAGGAACCATAGGCTCTATGTTTTAGAGATGAGAATATATAGATAGATTCCTATTCCAAGAATCCAACTAGGAAATCCTCAACACTATCCCTATGGTAAGTTTTCTCATAACCGTAATGATACATACTAAAATTTACCATACGATCCCTGATTAACCAACCAGACAATGTCTGGAATCCTTTGACCATTGGAATACATACCCAAATGGAGGACACATTAGTGTTCCATTCTTCTTGGTAATTTATGTCTGTATGTCTTGTTGGAGGATTTAAAATGGTCCTTTTTAGAAAATTGAGACAAAGGAGATTATCTACCATGTGTGGCTTCAAAGAGGGCTTAAAGGAAGGGTCACATGGATCCTGGGAAAAAGTGTTCCATACAGGTCCTAGGAGGAACTAAAAGTTCATAACAAAGGGTAATAATGGATTCACAGGCTGAATATTCCTTTGGAAATAGACTATCATGGGACAACACATGGGTGATGACTTAACCTAAACACCGTGGGTCTCTTCTAGGATTTGGGGATACATATTGTATGAAAGGATGATCATGTTTTTATCTAATCAAAAGACCATAGTGAGTGTAGTTTAAATATTACTAGGGACGTGTGGACATCCCAATAAAAAATTTTCTTTTGTGTTATCGCCCAATTTTTTTCCGAATCTCATTATAAGAGTGACTCAAAAAGTGAGACGTGTATTTTAATCATAGTCTGTATTTTATGAGTTTCTATACAAACATGATTTTTTCCTTTCATATTTTTATTTTTCAATATTACATATACTATATAGATTTTAGGTCTAGTGATTTGACACGCAACATTTTTTGAGTGTTCCCTTTACAAGTTTTCAACCTATTGAGTATTATGTATCTTTTAGTGGGTAGTTTAATTTCATTCATGTCAGACTAATAAGGATAGTGTTTTAAGTCAAATTGTGTTGACCATGGATTTTGAAATTATAACTCATATAGGTCTTGGTGGTTAGTAATCCTCCAATATTCTTCAGATACATATAAGGGGAATGTTTAAAATAAAGTACATTTATGATTTAGATGTTCTAAGACCACTATGGTTGAATTTTCCATGGAAATATTCCTTAGAATAAAGGAATAATTTTTATCAACATAGGAAATTAATAGGAATCCATTCCTACATGAATTTTTTGTGTGAAAGAGGGTAATTTTTTTCAGAAATGGGCTTTATAGTATTATTTTATGTAGTTTCATGTCATGCAGTACCGATATTATGGGAGTTGTGTAGTTTCAAGTCATATTGAAATGACATTATGGTGTGTAATTTAAAGTCCTATAATAATGAGATTATTGGAATTTAACTTAAGGTATTTATCTTCCACTGAAGGTTTTATGGTTCTTCAATTCTCGATAATTGATCTATAAATGTTCTACTATATTTAGGTATGGAAGGAGAAAGTTGTAAAACATGATTTAAGAATTCCTGGATCTGATAAGTTATATGGTAAAAAGGGCTAGTGGAATTAGAGTAGGTATCTTTTGAGAACAAAGTTACTACTACTTGACAAACCTATTATCCTAATAGTTTTATGGAAGGAAAACTAGGGAATATATAGAATATTCAATTGTGGCATCCTCATCCGGACAAGCTCATTATGTGGGTGGATTGTGCAATGCCAATTGGGGGGAACATGTTGCATGGTAAGGTAATGAAACTCTTGGGAATTATGATATTCTATTTCTAAAAACTAATGAATGATTATAGAGATATAGATATTACCAAGCATAGAGTTATTATTTTATAGAATAGTTCCATAATATAGAAGGGTTTTTCAAAGTCATTATTTCCAAAGAATCAGAGGAATAGGCACTCTATAATGATCTAACCCAAACACCAAAAGTATATTTCTTATAGTTTTAGTTCAAATTTATTTGAACATAATATTATGGAATCAATGGATGATATATGGTCAAATGGTCCCTACATATTCCAGTATTTCATGAACATATAAAGGTGGAAATTTTAAACCATGGTCTACAATACATTCATATCAAGAGAAAGGATATGGAAAAAAATATGCAAGCGATGACCAGTGATTTTTGGGTTCTAGTATATCATCATCAATGATTAGAGGAAGAGAAGATTCTTCACACAATAATGAAGTTACCACTATTTTAGAAACCCATAATGGGGGATATTTTATGAAATTCCAACTAGGGAGTATACTTTATTGTCAATAGGGGAATCCATTTTCTAACAGGCCCATTAGGTCGATGAAATATGCAAGGCTAACAGGGTAATGTTCATCATGGTAAGGTAATTGATCTCTCAGGTATGAGACATTCTACCACTAGAATCCAAAAAAAGATTATTAATATCTAAAATTATTCCAGATTATGAGTATGGTATGAAAAAATGGGAAATTTTCAATGCACAAGGGAAGCATTTAGACCGATATTGGTCCTTAGTTTGGAGTCCATTTCAAAGATATTACTCATATGTAAAATGGGTATATCTCTTCTTTCCTTGGTGGGTTATCTATAGAGAGGGCCCAAAATAAAACCTTCTACTTTGATTTTTAATTTTATGTAAGAGAAGGGTAATTTTAATTTATCCAGTGACTGGGATTAGAATATAATGTCTTGTCTTTGATACATTTCTCAATGGGATGATAATCAATCCATACTTAGTTATTTTTCTAGTGTGTAGTTTATTGTCACGCAACAAGGACATCATCTATGTAGTTTAATTCCATTCAAAAAGGAAAAAAGTGTCTTTACCGGAATAGAAATAATAAAATGTGGATGAACAAGGGAATACATCCAAAGAATCACTACTTATTTTGAAGAGAAAGAATCAATCCACACAATATTCTTAAATGAAGGTCTACCACCCAGATTGAATTATATTTGGAGTACAGTGGGTATTTTATTGACTACAGGTTCATAAAAAGAAGATAAAGTATGTTTAATATCTTCATGTATATATGACTCATTCATTGGAGAAAATAGGTATTATTTTTTCTTGTTATGGTTGGTCCCAATATTGAATTTTTTTGGTGTCACTATGTATTGAAAATCAGTTAGAATCATGCCACCTGTAGTTCTTGAAGACAATCATGGAATTTATTATCATGTGATGAGGACATATGATGTACCTTTTAAGGTCTTATAGCTAACCCCATTGATAACCCCAATGGGTATTCAGAAACCTTGTTTATTTAGATAATTACATTATGAAATTCTTATGCATGCATGAACTATGCTCAGTGTAAGAAAATAAGAATGGTAAAATCTTCTTATATAACACAATGTTAACACAAATGAAAGATATGGGAATAATTATTATATGGTGGCTGAGCTCAGGTGTATGACCCTATATTCATTAAATATATTACAGGGAAAATAATCAAGCCACACATAATTCTTGAAAATATTCCTCAAGGAAGTCTAATCAATACAAAGGGAGTGGGTTATTTTTAATTGCAACTGGACCCAAAATTAGAGATCTGAGCGTCACTATGTATCTCAATATAATGATAATTAATCCACATATAGTTCTTATAATTCCCATTTATTTTATCATCCTTTGGTGAGGACCTAGGTTACATGACAAGAAGTAATGAAAATATTGAGTTTTGGACCAATAATGAATGTTTGGAGGCCACAACCTATCTCAATGGGATGATAACCAAGAAACAAGTAGTTTTGGAAATAGATCCCCACATTAATCGAATTTTGATGTGGGAAATAGGGGGTTTTGAAAATGTAAAAAATTCTGGATGGACTCAGGACTAGAGATCTAGGCCTCAGTACATATCTCATTATAATGAAAATCATTCCATAAATAGTTATTTGACTTCCATAAATTTTATTGTCATTCTATATGGAAGAATATGAATCGATGTGAAAAGATGGAAATATTGTTTTTGGACCATGAGATAAAACCCAGGTGTCAATACATATCTTTTTGGGGGAAAATCAACCCATACATAGTTTTTGAAGAATTATTCCCTAAGTAGGTTTGATCCATACACCCAGGGAGTGAAATGGTTTTTTTTTCATGACTAAATCATTATTAGATATATGTGTTTCACTAAGTATCTCATTGGAATGTGAATCAAAACACATGTAATTCTAGAGGATGGTTTCCCATACCAACTGAATTTTTATGTGATAAATGAGGGCTTCAATAATTTTCAGAATAATATATTCCATAAGATATAAGATGGTATGAGGATCAATCCAAATGTTCATGATTATTTTCTAGTATAGAATTGGATCATATAAATTGAAAGGAGAAATTGATTCTTTTATTATCTTATTTGAGCCCAATATTGGATATATAGGCTTCGCTATAAATATCATCATAATGATAATCATTCCACATAGAGTTCTTGATGAACCGTGTAGTTTATCATCATGCGGTGAGGATGGGGTACTCCATACATGAATAAAATATTTTGGTTGGACCAGGTGAGAAGACCCAAGTGTTGCTACATATCTTTCAGGAGTAAGAATCAAGACATAGATAGTTCTTGACCGATGGATCCACACCAAGGTGTGATCAAAACCTAAGGATAAATGAGGATCAAGTTCCACTAATGACTATACATAATGTGAATGGGGATTATGCATTTAAATCACTCATATTTTAAGGTACCACAAGAAATAGAAACTCTTGGTATCATGGGGGATTCCTTTAAATCAAATAATACTGACAATAACCATATAGTTTAACATCATGTGCTAAAGAAAAATGGTTTTCTTAGCATAAGTTCATGCAATTATGACCTTATATTGTTCAATTTATCATCATGTGACAAGTATGATGATGACAAGTAGTTTAACATTGTACATCTTGGGGATAATATATATGTTTACACAAATTATTTCTTAATTAACCTTGCATTGGTTGTAATTGTAGGGAGTTCTCCATCCATTGAGATTAAGGAATAAGATCCATTATAGTGGACCTTTAGTATAGAGTAAGGTCCTTCCAACATTGGATCATGTTTCAGAGGATTCGTTCCTGATATCAATGGATTCCAGAGGACCAAAACCAACTCTCCTTCAAGGAATGAATGAATTTGTACCATCTTGTTAAAGGTATATGATATTTAGTAATAATAGACATCCAAGTGATTCAATGTATTCAATAACTTTTCATCCATCCACTCTAACTCATCTAATCATTTCTCATATTTCTCATCTATGAATATATAGTCACAGATGGAGATATGAGTGATTAAAATTGAACTACAATGGGAAAAACTTATTTTATTCCATACACTAATAAGTACATGGTTTCTTGTGTTGTAGTACCGGTTGTAGTCCTCTAATCCCATAACGAATGCATTTTTTTGTCAATGAATGATTTTTTATCTTTATCTGCAATATTTTGGAGTATGTTTGAATGATTCTTGTTTAAATTCTTTATTTTTCCATTGTCTACTACATGATAATGTGATTAATGGTTAGACCTGATATTATATTCCTGATATAGCTTCCCTACCATATAAAAACATAAATTTGTGATTTTTTCTATAATATAGTATATGGTACATCAAATTTGGTGATTATATTTGTTTGATGAAGATGATAATGCTTTTTCCCCGACTTATTTGAGAGGTATTTCCTAATCCCATTTGGAAAAGAAATAGGTACCAATAAGGATATACTTGAACTGGTTGGTTGTAGCTAGAGGATAATCCCCCACTCCATCCACTTCCCATGCAGAATATCGCAATGAGTTTTTGGTTGTATGTAGAAACTCTATGGGTTGATGAATGAAATTGGCACGCACTTGGTGTGGCTGACACTTCTTAGTGAGATTTATGAAATCTTGTGTCATCAAATTCTAGAAGTATCTAATCCTTGGGATTTGATCAGAAATTCTATACACTATATGGTGGGTACCACAAGATCCTACATGTACTTCCTTCACGACAACTATACTTTCTTCCAAATCAATGCATTTGAGGATGATTATGTTGAATCCTCGTTTATATAGGATCTTCTGATGATTTGATCCATCTTAAAGAGTGAAATTAGCAACTCATATTTAGATATTCCCTCTACCAAATCTACCCTTCGGAAGTAGTATGTAATGGATATATTATATGATGAGTGTCATACATCATGTGGTAGGACCATACATCTCATGAATGGGTTTTATTTCATTAGTTTCAATTTTTATGATTTAAAGAAAAGGTGGAAGAAAATTATTATGGACAATTCAAGTGATTGTTTCATTCCAGTTTAGATCTTCCATGGTTTTGCCTGCTTTTTCCAATGCATCACCCTAGTTGTTTGGTGATCAAAGGTGGTATGAAAATGTGTCTTCTGATGGAAATTCTTACATTATCCCTCAAACATATTCACATAGGGGGTTATCTATTCTTTTATTATGGTATAATACCCATTGAAATGTTTTATCACCAACTATGAATCACCATTCACATCAAGGTGGTTCACTAGTATTTAGAGTCTTAATTATTGTCCTACAATGACAGCCTAGTATTCTTCCACATTTGTCGTACCACTTTCTTATAACATGAAAGAATATGGAAAAAATTCTATATCTAGGGATAAAATTACAATTCCTTACACAAATTTCTTTAGCTTAGTGTTTTTTATTCTCTATCCTATTAGACTCTTAGAGGTGCCATAAAATGGCCTTTCCCATATTCAGGATCTTTCATGAATATAGAGGATTTATTCATTATTTTGTTCTTTATTAAATGTTGTCTATTTAATAGATGGGTTCTCATCAAGGAAGTCTTCTAAGGCCTAGGCTTTTACTAAATTCTTAGTGAAAAATTTTACATCAAATTGCTGAAAAATAACATCCCCTCATGCAAGACGTCTGGTCCGTAGAATATGACTATAGATAAATTAGAGAGAGTTATTATGAGAGAACAAGTAGAACTCGTGATGATATAAATAATTCCTTACATTCTGAATTGAAATTTTTAATGCAATAAAGATTTTCCCAATATCTGAATATCGATTTACTGCATCAATCATGGTTTGACGGAGATATTAAATGATGTTTTCATTCCCAGAAACATTATTTTTTTCTAGGAGTGAACCCAAAAATCACTCCAAGGCTTTCACATAAATAATGAGTGTATTTACTTTATTATGTGGCATTAATACTTGTGGGATCATGAGTAATTTCTTGAGGTTATCAAATTATTCTTGTCGGTAATTAGTACAGAGAAATGTGACCCCTTTCTTCGTCAATTCGGTTAAGGGAAATCACTTTCCTACCAAATTGGCTATGAAGCTCCAAATATAAGAGAAATGTACTTGAAGACCTCTATGCTCTTTCTTGATTAGAGTAGTTGACATGCCAATTATATATTTATTCTTCTCAATATCAACTTCAATGTCATGATGGCCTACAACGAAACCGAGAAATCATCCTGCGGTTACCCGGAAAGAAACAGTAAAGGGTTTAATCTTCAGATTATATATTCTATGTTTACTGGAAATGGTCTCTATTTCTTTGAGGTGACTATATAATTTCCTTTATTTGACTACAAGATCATAAAAAAAACTAAACAAATTTTCCCAATAATGGTTTGGTGTTGTGATGCATAACACATTGGTATGTGACACCATCATTCTTTAATCTAAATAGAATTACATGGTAGAAAAATCAGCCTTGAGGACATCTAAAGGCTAGGGATTCTTCATCATATAGGTCCATCCAGAATTGGTTATACACAAACTATCCATCCATGAATGAAGGAGCTTGGTAGCCATCTATTCCATCAATCTAGAGTTTTGTTATTGAAACTAGGAAGTCATCTTTGGGAAACTTTTGGTTGAAATATTGAATCATAATAAAATCCCTAAATCTACCATTATTCATTTTAATTGGGAAAATATTATCCATCCATTTTGGATACTTTACCTCTTGGATGATGTTTTCCGTGATAAGATATTCGACTTCAGTCTCAATTTTGGAGTCATGTTTCATGTGTTTTTTTATTTCTACTTACATGTATCCTCGATGCCCTACTAGAAAACCCAAATGCTAACTTGACACTACAGGATCATGACCTAAAATTTATATATAGTTCCATGAAAACAAATCATGGTGTTTCTTCATAAAGGATGTATTTAATTCCAATTCTCCCATAGTCATGGAAACAGTAATTAGAGTTGGTTGTGGATATTCTTATGTACCTATATTTATTTCTCTTAGTTCATCCCTAGTGGTAGAGACTCCATCCGCAAATGTTATAAGGGAGTGCCTAAGATATTCCACTTCTTACTCAGCCTCATGTGTAACTTATTCTACCTCTTCATGGATGCTAGGGGATAAAGCAAGATTTTCATATCTATAGAAGTATTCATTATTTGGAAATCCTGGAGATGAAGAAAATATTTCTGTACCATCTAATGATGAAGGTTATTCTTGAGGTTTTGATGGAAAGATAATGTATTGGAAATTAGAATCCCTATCATTTTTTCATTAGTGTGACAACTTTATACAACCAAGATGTTGAAGTAGAGACATTATGAATCTCAGTGGGCGAAATGAAGAGTTATTCATTTAGGCTTTCATCTCTATATGTAAAGTCAATGACATCTTCTATGCTTTTAGGTTCAGTTATGACAACTAACATTATGTAATCCACTGAATGAGTGTTTGGATTCGAACTCATGCTTTTAATTTGATTAATGGGTAGCACATAATCTTCACTTTGATTACTTAATAAGGTATATAGGATCTTCTCCATACCATTTAGGTCATTGATTATTATTACATCATCTTCCATAGACCATTTTTTCCCTTGTGATAGAACTCTACATCAATGTATAATGATTATCAAGATTTGAATGTGTCCTTATCAACATGAAATGTCCCAATATGACCATTGATGTAATATTTGAGACATTGGTGGTATGAAAAATGAATGTACATATGCAGATATAGCCATGTTCTTCCATGAAGAACATTAAATGTTATATCCTTTCAGACATCCATGAACATTGAATGAATCACCAAATACCAAAATCGAGTTCGAAGTGTAATCTCACCAAGAGTTTCATGTTCATTATTTTCATAACCCTATAACATCCAAGTGGAATGAAACAAGTTCGATTTAATGAGATCCAATTAGTGATGTTTCCGAATTGGAATGATATTAAATCAATATCCATTTTCAATGAAGGCCCATTGGACATTAGTGTCATTAATTTTGCTGGATAGGTAAAGGGTCATGATATGTCCTTGTATGAAATCATTATCTTCCTAGTCTATGAATGATATGAAGGCATTGAATTATTCCATATCATTATCTATATCATAAACCTATACAGTATAAACCTCGAATTCAAACTCTTAAGGGATTGAAAAAGACTCAATAAGGGTTTCCCAGAGATCCTTTGATAGATTCAAGGAATGCAAGATTGAAAATGTTGTTGGTGCATGGGGAAGTTTCTTAAAAATATTATAATTTTGATCCTAAATACAATTTTTCCCAGAACCTAGATGCTCTTTTTTAAGTGACTTAGGGGATGATGTTCCAAATATGGATGGACCCTCATCTAGGGAATGATTTATAAGCGCTTCTACTTTTGGAGGATTAGGTTGGATATGTATGAAAACTTGGATATGAGGTGGTGGAATATCGTCTAACAGGTCTTTGAAGATTATAATGTAAGGTAGGAGCCTTTAATTTGTGGGAGAGTTACCTTGTTCCTACTAAGCAAGCTAGAGTGCCCTCCCATGTGTTTCTATTTCATGAATAGGTCGACTAGGGTTATGGTTATAGTAGTAGCTCATGGAATGTATACGTATTCCCCTGCATCCTTAACCCTATGACCTTATCTTTTAGTTAACCAATAATTTGTAGGAAAATCATTTTCATAATCAGAATCATTATGTTCATAGGGATATATTAATTTAATAACATTAATGAAGCATAATATTGACACTGTATCTGATGATGATTCTTCCTATTAAGTCAAATCTTGTTGTGTCATTTGCTGGGATGGTGCCCATTATTTTTGAGATGTTTGGGATTAATTCCACTAAGTAAAATGAGAAAATTGTATTAAACATGATCTAATATTCATCTTTTGGAACTTTATTCTTCTAACCATACCTCTTTTTAGAGGATTGGCCTTCAGTGGACTGGAATTTTGATAAAGTAATATTTTTTATAATAGAGGCAACATGAGACACAGTCTGTTGATTATACTATGGTTGTAGAACGGATTGAGTGTTATTGATTGTTTTCTAGACCATATAGTCATTGAACATATATAGACTCTTACTTATGGCCTATTTAAACTCTCATACCTCATCAGGATTGGTAGTAGTAACACATGCTACCTAGGTTGGCTAATTCATCAGTTTCTCTTTCCTAGAATCCACCATCTATTGTAGGATCTCTTTCAAAAACAAAAATTCTTGGTTGGGGTCCCCTAGAATTTTATGAAAGGGTAAATAAAATAATAATTCCTCATCTCATTATTTTTTATGCTTCATGTGTTTTTGTAACAAAACTCTTTTCGATAATTTTGTTGGGGCGCGTGCATCCGTCAATAGAGGACGCGCAACTGTTGCCCCGCATTCCTAATTTCCAAAGGCGGTCAGAATCCTTTCCTTATTCGAGGATGTTTTCTCCTTGATTGAAATGGGATGAGGGGATTTTGGTTCTTCCTTCCATGGATTCCTCCTCGGAACTCATCACCTAGTCTGGGTCTCCCTTATAGATTTAATATGTTGTTCATGAAACTCTTCCTAGTGCCATAACTTCATGGACACCAGTTAATTACACACCTTTTTCCAGGACATTCCAAAGGGTCCATTCAGGGTAGTAACCTTCATTCAAGGGACTAGTCATGTTAGACATCACTATAATGTCTGGACATTGGGACACTGGTGCGTCTGGGTTTCTTCCCCTTATAATAGGGAAACTAGAGTTCATGGTAGCCCGAGGAATCCCACGTCAAACGTGGGGGATCATATTCCATGGTCATGTATCTGAGGTTTTCTACAGCTTCCCATGTTTAACACAGGGTATTCCACGGGTTTAATTTCTAGCGTAGACGGATCAAACTAACCATAACACTGATTAGAGTGGATCAGATGGGTTCAACCTATTGAGGGAACACAGATATTGGGGCCAACGTGTGGTTAGCTTCCTGATTGGTGTTAAGGGGGATGAGGAATGAGATGGAATGATCCCACCAGGATGTGGCGTCCCGGGTAAGAACCAGGATGGATGATTGAGTTTTTAGTTAATTGGATAGAGAATGAGATGGAACCACCATGAGGATGATGATGAATTTGGTTTTGAGCCTCAAAGAGGCTTCCTACATATCCCCATGTCAGGGAATCAAAGTCCTCATAGTTTTTCTGATGACTTCTTACCTCCGATCAGGGATTCCAATGTCTTACTGCTGGATGGGGATGTCGACGGCTTACCACTAGATAGGGTCACGATGGTTTATCATAGAATAGGGTCACAACGGCTTACCACTAGATGTAGTTGAAAATGGCTTACCGCTGAATGGAGTCACAATGGCTTACCACTGATTGAGGGAGATAATGGCTTACCGTTAATTGAGGTTCATAGTTTAACATCATGCAAGATGGGGGAACCGATGTGAAGGAGGACTTGGGGCCCAGAGAGATGGTGGTCTTGAACCTCGTAGAGGCTTCCTACATGCCCTGCCTTGGAATAGATCAATGACCTTGTAGTTCAGATGATGTGGGAACCGACGTGATGGAAGACCTGGGGCCCAGATATATAGTGGGCTTGAACCCCGTGGAGGCTTCCTGCATACCTTTCCTTGGCAAAGATCAAAGACATTGTAGTTCAGGTGGTGTGGGAACTGATGTGAAGGGGGTCGGAACCAATGGGTGGTAGGCTTGAACCACATAGAGGCTTCCTACGTACCATGCCTTGGGAAGGATCAAAGACCACATATTTCTGGTATGGGTGTGGGGCTTACACTCTAGGCTACCCAAGGTGTTGGTGAACTAATATGAAGATGGTTATAACGATCGGGTGTTGGGATTGAACCTTGTGGAGACAACCTATGTACCCTACCTTAGCAAGGATCAAAGTCCTCACAGTTCAGGTTGGGTTTGGTGAATCGACATGAAGGAGCTTGGAATGATTTGTGTGGTGGGTTGAGCCTCATGGAGGCTTCCTACATACCTTTCCTTGGTAAGGATCAAAATCCTCGTAGTGCAGGTTGAGTTTGGGGAACCGATGTTAAGGTGGTCGGAACAACCGGGGTGGTGGGTTTGAACCTCATGGAGGCTTCCTATGTATCATGCCTTAGCAAGGATCAAAATCCACATGGTTCTGGTAGGATGGGGGCTTACACTCTAGGATGCCTGGAGAGAATGTCATTTTTGATTCTTTCTCTAAGACTATGTGATTCATGCTCGTTGTGAGAAACAAGAGATATCAAAGACCTGACGATCATGTTGCGAAAGGTACGTCTATGGGAAGTGAAGTGGGGATCATATGTAGTTAGCGGCCCAAAGAGGAAAGAGGGGCTTACACATGGTTATCAGCCTAAGGAGATTAATATTGGGACTTATTTTAATATGGAGTCCTAAGTGGTGACAAAGCCCAGCATGAGAGGGATTTGGTACCCAGGAAGAGAGGAGAAGCAGGGATACTACCTCCAGCAAGAAAATCTAGGGGCTTACATGAGGGTGGTTTCCCTTTCCCCACGGATAGACGTTGCTCTGATAAAGAGGATCTCATTCCATGTGAGGAATTATTTCACTCCCATGGAGACCAGTGGGCATAGATAACATCCGAGACGGGGCACCCCGCGTGCATGTCATGGGTCGAGGTCACAGTTTAATGTCATGTGCTGAGGAAAAAGGTGCTTAGCAGTTTAACGTCATGCAGCTCGGATGAGGTGGGTTTACTCCTCACCCCTAGGACTTACATAACCAGCACCATCTACCCTTTGGTGAAGATAAGGGATAGGCAACACCATATTTAGGGGTTTTATGGAGTTAACCATTAGGGGGGTCCACGTTAGCGTGGCTATGCGAAGAAGAAATAGTCGTTAGCGAGCCTATGCTAAGAAGCATGAAGAGAAGCAACGCAATGGGTGGTATTGTCTATGGGATATTGAAATTGCTTCATGAAAACCTAAAGGGCTACATGGGAAAAGGAGTTATAGATAAAAAGGGGCCCTAAGTGGAAACCTTGTGAAGCTCTTGTGATCCATGAAGCGGAGGGGCTTTGTGGAGGGATGTGCTTCGTGAAGTGAATTTTCCTAGGCTAGGAAAATGGCATAGGTGTATATGGGAGGAGCTTTGAATAGTGGAAAGGTACTCTTGAAACAATACCTTGTGAATTAGGGGTGCCTCATAAAGCAGGGTTTCATGAAGCAATGTGCTTCACGAAGCATAGTGACCCTGCCTTAGCATATTGTTCTTGTGGTTGTAGTGGGTGTTTTGCGAAGCATAAACGCTTCGCAACAACTTGAGTCCCCAAGGGGATATTCTTAATTCGCAAAGGCCCATGGGATTTGTGAAAGGTTTCCCTCTCAGAAGAGGGGCTCAATTAATTCCAAGGGAGAGGCATTCGCAAATCATAAGTACCTTGAAGAAATCATGGTCCGCATAGAAAGAGGTGCTTCGTGATTTGAGAGCTCATAAGGTGAATGTTCGGATTCTTTGTCCTTTGGGCTCGAGGAGAGCCTTGTATTTATAGACAAGAGGTGACGCAAAGCAGATCTCGCTTGGCATGAAGATGGAGTTATCTCTATGGTAGATTGTGAACGTCAAATGTGGTCGCAGAGGGTTATCGCCTCCTTGCTCTGTGGCGGGTCGCGAACATCAAAATGGCTCGCAGAGCATTACTGCCTCCTTGCCCCGTGGTAGGTCACGAACGTCAAAACGGCTCAAATAGCATTATCACCTACTTGCTCTATGGCGGGTCGCAAACATCAAAATGGATCATGGAGCATTACTTCCTCCTTGCTCTGTGGCGGGTCGTGAATGTCAAAACGGATCGCGGAGCGTTACCGCCTCCTTGCCCCGCGCTGGGCGCGGGGCCATGGGGCTCTACGAAAGGGCTCTATAGGGAAATCTGGGAGGTTTCCCTCTTTTTCTTCATCTTCCCAATCATTTGGTGTCAACAAATTCCCCCCCCCCCCCTCAGACTTGGAGCTGATGAGAAATCAAGGGTGGGTCAATCTCCAAAATATCTTGTGTCCACGAAGCTGTTTCGCGAAGAGATCTCTCGAAGCAGATAGGCGACATGTTGGCTGGGCGTGCCACGAATCTTGGCATGGAATGGATATGCCATGAAGCTTCAAAGGTCATCTCCTATAAATAGGGGAGCTGAACCCTCTTTTTTCCTTTCTTTCCTTCGTGTCTTCAGCTCGTAGAGATCTCGATTTGTAAAGCCTCGCGCTTGTTCTCTATGAATCAAAGCTTCTTATTCGCAGTGCACAATGATCCTCTAACTCCGCAATAGTTCCTATAGACTTTATTTTGGAAGATCAGGGGGCAGGGCTCTGTGAAAGTCTTTGTGAATGAGCTCCACAACATTTATCCTCGAAAGGGATTCACGAAATGGACACAGGAAATGATCAATATTAAAACTAAATGGCTCATCAAGAGGCTTCTTAGGGGGTTCTCGCAGACTCTATCCAAAGGTAGGATATGGATAATAGATTGGGACTAAGGGAGTTAATATGGAGCCATTCTGACCATGGTTCGATTGTGGAGCTGCTATCGGAGAGCCAAAGGAACTATCCACTATGCAACAAGTTTTCTTTGTATGGATTCGGGCTGAGGGATGATGTCTTTATTCCAAAAGCTAGTAGGGATGAGCCAGCTTACTAGTTCAAGATTACGTCGTGTCAGCACCAACGGTTCAGGGTGGCTGACGGCCATGCCTGAGAAGACTCCACGCCCATCAATTCTGACTGCCTGTATAACCACCATAACAATGTGGATGGGGAGGCATTGCAGTCGGATATGTCCCCCCTCTGTACTATGCAATCTTGAAGGTAGCCTTGAGGAACCCGAGGAAGGGATGGTCTGAGGAGTGGTACCTATGATAGGGCGGAAAATTCACAAATGATTGGGCTTGGGCCTACTGGGTAAGAGCCTCATGTGAAGATTTTGGGGTTGAGATGAGTAGAGTGTGCCTATATGAGGTAGCTTGGGCCTCCCAGTTTCACATCTATCAGCCGAAACAGCTAATTTCGGAGCTTCTGAGTAAGTGGTCATCAAGGACCAACACCTTCCACCTACACCATTGGGAGGTTGGTATCAGATTGTGGGACGTGCACCAGATCTCATAGGTCTAGATATTGGGGGCGATTTTTGATGAATCCCTCCTCATCATGAGTGTGTGGTAGGATCCAGAGCAAATGAAATTTCTGGTGATGGTGTTGATAGAGCTAGTATTGGGAGAGGACATAGAAGTCGTGAGGGATGTCGATTTTAGGTGGTGGTTCAAGCTGTTTTTGAACATCCTGGATGACAGGCAGTTTCCGTGAGGCCTCGGACTTTCCCAAAGGGGTATCAACGAGGCAAGGAGCACTTGTACCAGTGGATCTTGGAGGATAGTCAGTGGAAAACCTGGGGATTCAGTGTCAGCACCGAGTAGCAGCCAGTAGTCAGGCTGGCAGCATTCATTTGCGGCTCTCATTTGAGGTCAGATTCTTCCGATGAGGGATACAAAAATGGGCATGTGACCCAGCACATTTATCATGGTGTCCATATTGGTGATGAGAAGGTGATTCAACATTGGGATCCCTATACTCGCCAAGATATACAAGATGTTGTGGCACATCAGTGAAGAAAAGAGGTCGTAGAGGATATGCAGGCCATTCCACCTCCTCTATGGGTGGATAGCAGTGCATGTTAGGGGGGTTTATGAGTACCTGAACCCCATATCACCTCTGAGGTTAAACATCTACCCATCTATTCTGAATGTCTTGGGATGATTTCTGGCCAAGCTGACCACAACATTGGTACTGAAATGGATGTGGAAGGTGGAGGAATTCAACTTTCACCTGTTTCTATTGCCAACGGGTGCTTTTACTAATGACGACCAAGTAACAGAATTAACCAATCTTATATCCTAGCCTTTTTAGGTGGATTCCTAGTGGAAAGGGTGGACCGTGAGCCCCTCCATGAGTCGTACACCCCACACCGATTTGTCGTGCAATTTTGGTGCATGCAGCGACTGACCTCGAGGGTCTATCTAGGGGTTTTCCACGAGGAACACTCATGTGTGATGAGGAATATGTGGCTCATGTTCACACAAGAAGATGGAAAAATGTGTAATGATCTACCTTTGCCTACTAATGTGCACGGGTTGGTAAAATAGTATGCCCAAAGCTGGGAGGCGGCCAACCCTGGGGAGATGCTGAAGCAGCCAACTATTCGGGTTGGTGAGAGTGAGCCACCCCAACCCTGATGTCGGGGTGGGAAGGAAGTAAGGTAATATCATGGTGGTGAGGCTGCAATGATTGTGGGACCCACACCAGTTGAGGGTGAGGTAGCCCCGATAGATTCAACTAGTGTAGTGGACCCGGCAGTTCTAGTAGAACAGATTCATCCAAAGGGGAGACCATTGAGAGGGTTCTGCAGGATACCCATCCAGGATCGAGGGAAGCGGTTGTGCCATTTAGACATGTTGGATAATGTTATCTTCCTAGAGGATTGGTACATCTAGGAAGTCAGCCTGCAATTCCTCATCTCTCATGTGATGGGGAATCACTTGAACCGTCATGAGATGGATTTTTCGGGGATATGCCCTATCAGGGCCGGCTTTGCGGTGTCCTGGGCAGAGGTGGAGAAATACTTGTAAGAGTTATAGGACTTTGTGCATTCTTGGGGTGCCCCAGGTCCAATGATAGACCATGTCAAGGTTCTGCTGGATCGCACGGTCTTTCTGCAATTTTTCGCCACTGAACTGGGATAGCGCTTCCCTCTGTCGGAAGAATCGGACAAGTCCTCTTGGGGGACAAGGCTGGTAGAGGGATCCTATTAGAGGAGGGAAAATTCAGCGATCAGGACTCGGGCCTAGAATAATTTGAAGAGGCCCTTTATGTAAAATCCCAAGCCCTTTCCTCAGGGTCTGCTTCCACGTCGTTCTGGACTCCTTGCTAATACTTAAACTGTGCAGGAGAGCCTCATAAACAGAACCCGTTATCATCCCTCAGTGGATGTCAATTCAGGGCCTTTAGGATCCACACCTATGGCTACATCAATAGCTACATCCAGTGGGGCTAGGACACCTGAGGTGACCCCTCTGAAGATTTCATACCTTCTGAAAATATATGGGGGGGCACGCCTCGGGGCCCCAACAACGTCAACCAAAGAAAAAGACCATGAATTCGATCTTTGTAAGTCTCTTCTACCAAATTCATGATTTTCACCCACTGACCATGAAAACCTACGTCCAAGCCCTCTTTGGTGCACACAGTTCATCAAATAGTGTGGGCCGCCTTGGCGAGATTAGTTGGGGCTTCTGGCAGTGTCCTTCCTAGAGAAATGTCTGTGATCATGGAGGTGGATATCCAGACAGACCAGACAGTGGTGCTCCTGATCGTTGGTGGGACCGCCAGTGGGGTTGTGCCCATGATTATTGAGTTGTGATCTGACAATGAGGATCGATCAAATAGACAAGGTCACACCGTTCCTGGTCAAACGCCTGATGTGGACCCTACTAATGAGTTCCTAAGGGTGTTCCCTTCATATGAGCATTCCAACCACACTGACTGGGACCAGACGACCTCTAATGAAGATGACATCGAATTAGTCTGTTGTCGATCGTGGAAGCTGATCAAGCACTTCATTGATGACACTCCCCAAGAACGATGGCTAGATTATATGGATAGACTTTGCTCACGACTACGTGAACTAAGTGCTGGGGGAGTGGATGTCTAGCGTCCTCACTTGATTTTTGGAGATCTTATGGCGGAGAAGATTCGGGAGTATGACCTTGGACTTGGTGTGGGATGGTAGCATAGGAAAGTGATGAACATCAAGGAACTCCGAGAGGCTGATAACTAAGTTCAGTGGCTGCAGGTCTGGGTGGATGAGCACTCAGCAACCCTTAACATGCAATCAGGGCTGATACTACAGTTGAAGGCCCAGCTGGAAGAGACCGAAGAGGACCTGAGGCGAGCCTCTGAGAAAATTACCATCATCCGGACTGACGTAGAGCGGGCCCAGATTCCAGCTGATGAATTGTGCCCCATTTCTATCAAGGAGGAGCAAGAACTGAATAGGCGACAGAAAATCTTGGATTCCATAAGTCGGAGGGTGGCGGATCTGCAGCTTTCTTTTGACGGGATTAACCCATCCATGGGAGGGGTAGACCCTCAAGTGATATAAAGATCAAAGACCCTATAACTCACATTAATTCTTTGATTATTTGGATTCCATAGCATGTATGAGTCCCGTTATTAGTACTAGTTTAACACACATCTGTTATATCCGTGAAACTCCTAGTGATCAATCCCTAAGCTCACGCGGGTCGAGCCCAATGTAAGAAACAATGGATGATCGCTATGTTATCCCTACAGAACATAATAGTGCTAACCAAGCATCAGGTATTTGGGGTCCGAACAACCAATCTGGATTCCTAGGAAGCGAAGGGAGATACCTGACTAGAGAATGAAGCTCTTTGAATATTCAAAATATTGTTTTCCTAGTGTGCTCTTGTGCACGAATGGGGTGATTCCAGGGGCTCTAGAATAAACTCAAACAGAGGGGAATGGAATGTGTGAATCAAAATAACCAAGATCCAGAACACTGTAGTGATGTCATGACAATTAATAATGATTATTAACCATGTTCAAAACAGATTATCCTAATTGAGTTAGCACGAAATGGTGTTAACAAATGAGGAATGATCGCTGACCATGTTCGAAACACAAGGCCTGACTCAGAATGTTATCAATTAGACTTCCGGAATGTTATCCTAGGATAGTAGGTGATCCATAGGCCATGCATCCATACTGTTAGGGGGTTCCTCATGACATGAAAGTGGGAAAGGATCTGAATAAAGGGAACACAAAGCATGCATAGTGGAGTGATGGGTTTGTTCAACTGAATTCCAACCCTCTTGGAATTATGCCACTGTGGTGGAAACGCATTAGGTGGGTATATCATTCTGATCAGGGATCAAACATACTTCCGAACATGACTTCTCTGAAAAGGAAATCGTCGCCTCCCATTGTTATCATGGGCATCCCAAACTTGTTCAGGGTAAGTCTGCAATTTCATGGTTCCCCAAAAGATCTCAAGTCAAGGGACCAGAAAAAGATGTGGGAATGGGAATCATGATCCCTAGGACTGGACCTGGAGATAGGATTTGTGGGGGTTCCTACATATACCATGATAATGGTAATCAACCCAAACGTAGTTCTTGGGGCATGGTGTGGTCAGTGACCAGCACCGATAGGGAGAATCCTCTCTGGAAACTGACGCATCCCATTATTAACATAGGGCATCCATAAATTTTTTTGGGTAGAACCCCAGTTTAGTGTCATGAATTGAGGAAATATGGAATCATGTAGTTTAACATCATATGATGGGATTTAGAGTGAAAGGAAATATCCTAGGAAGCGAGTATGTGGTGTGGTAGCTATAAACTCGATGTGAATGAGGAATTGGTCTAGATCACACCACGTATCCCGAGAGGAAACTCTTCATGTCAAGGGACCAAGAGTGAAAATTAGGTTGCGCCCAAAGAAAAGTGGTTAGGCATTCCAATGTACCCCATGAGGATGGGATCAAGCCTTACGTAGTTCTGAGAGAACAATTTAATGTCATGCGGGACAAGGAAAGGTACGTGTGGCATGACTTCACTAGTACACGTCTTACAAGAACTACTAAGCCCACGTGAGTCGTGCTCAATGTGGGAAACAAGAAGTAGTGATGGGACATTCCTAGCACAGGGAGGCAAAAGTTAGGGACAATGGGACACTAGGTGAATGACATCCCACTGATGATGACCCACCTATATAGAGCACCAATATGCATAGAGGGGTAAAGCCGAGTATGTTGGAATTCCACTTGAACATAAGGAAGTGGAAATATGTGAATCATGATGCTCAATATATGGACCAAAATGATGGTGGCATGACGATAGGGGGTAGTTGTTGACCATTTTCGAAACATAGTATCCATATCGTGTTAGCCTGGAATGGGGACAAACAAATGAGGTTCTACCACTAACCATGTTCAGAACACGAGACCTGTCACAAATGCCACCCAAGATCTTTAGGGACGTTGGCCCGAAACGATTGGTGAGCCGAGGTGGAATGAGACTAGGCTGTGAAGGGTGTCCCTTCGGATGTGGAAGAGGATGAGGATTCAAATAATGGGCTCCTGAAGCTTGGACATGGAACGAGGGGACTATCCCAATGAAAATTCTACACTTCAGGTTCTTTTTCAGAACGCATCCTAGTATGACAATGAGATGCATCAGATAGAGGGAGTCGAGTCCCTTCCCAATAATAAGGGTCATGGGGTCGCATGCTTTCTACTTAAGGTCCTAGGGTGGACTATTATGGGGGGATTGATTTAATAGGTTGTGTACAGGGTGGAAAAATAGCCAAATGTGATGCACAGTTCCCATAGGGAGATCTTAGTTTTGGGTCATAAAACTCAGACCACATAGGGAAAATATATGAAAAGAACATGGTATGGATATTGAAAACCCTGATATGAATGAGAACCTAAGAGGTACTCACCACACCACATGTTCCCAAATGAGTTTGGGCCAAGGGTCCGAAAAAGAAGGGACAAGATTTGGATTCATAGTGCTGGACCCGGAGACAAGATGCCTGGGCATTCCTACGTATCCCATGAGGAGGGGAATCAAGCCATACATAGTTCAGGATGATGTCGTGTAGTTTAACGTCTTGCAGAAAGGACAGTGGGTGATCTTAGTTTATGTTCATAGAGCTTGTACTGCGGATGGTAGGAAGTAAGAGACACATGACGATGTAATTACAAGACCCAGCGTGAATAAGGACATGGTCCGGATCACTGTGCACTTCTTGGGGAAGGTTTCAGGTCAAGGGACCTAAAATATACGTTACTCTAGGCCTGAAGTAAAAGTTAACGAATATTCCTACGTAACCCATGAGGATGGGGATCAAGTCGTACATAGTTCTAAAAGTTCTTGTGGGTCTGGACCTTGCACAAAAAGAAGCGGTATTTGATAGATCTTTTTTTTCCTTTAGGATGAATGGTTTTTTTTGTGAATCGACTGGCCTTGGATAGAAATTCTGAGCATTGCCACAAGAATCAAGCCATATGAAGGCATTGAAAAATGGTATGGTGTGTAATTGATAACAAACATGACATCCCCTCCGGTGAGGACATCACAATGCAGTGCTGTTTTTCATCGTGCGTCCAAGATGATAATGTAACTATTTAGGGTCATGTGATGGGACCAACCATGCATTTTTAATGTCGTGTATGATAGACACAACAATTTAAAGTCATGTGGGACTAATAATCATAGTTTAAAGTCATGTGGCTTAGACGTATACAGGAGAGATAAGGTTCTCGAGGGGATGTGCACAGCGTGACAAATCATATGAGGATGAGGTCCACACCTTACCATGTGCGATTCTGAGGAGGAAACCTAGGGCCGAGGGGCTAGGAAAGATTATAGGATAAGGGGAAGGAGAAATTAGCTCCCAATTGAGGTGGACCCAAAGACGAGGTGTTTGGGTGTTCCTACATATCCTATGAGAATGGAAATCAAGACACACATAGTTCTCAAAGGAGACTTTTAACATCGTGTGGGACAACATATAGTTCAATGTCATGTGGGACAGGAAGTAGGGGATAACTCCTAGAAAGGGGCATGCATGGTGTAGTTAATGAAAACCTTACGTGAATGAGGACATAATCCCATACCATGCCACGCAGTCTCGTAAGATTTAGATCCCCGAAGGCAGAACAAAAGATATAAATTAGTGTAACTCAAGCTAGACCCAAATACATATGTCTATGTGTTCCTACATATCCCATGGGAATAGGAATCAAGCCGTATGTACTTTTAAAAGAGATCTTAGTTAATGGTCTTAGTGCTTGGACCATAGAGAAGAGAAATCCTTCCAAGTCAGTGCAGACCTCAGACAAATACCTAAGCCCAAGTGAGTCAAACTTGTTGTGGGAAACAATGGCGGAAGTGGTTTTTTCAATACCTGTAATGCATGCCAAAGGGAAATCAGTGCAGAGCCCTAAATGATGCCTTTACTGTGGCTTTTTTTCACCTATCGTGAAAATGCGCACTGAGGGATAATGCCAGGAGTGTCAAAATTTCGTTTGGACAAGATGTGGTTGAAAATAATGTGAATCATGTAATCAACATTCAAGGATTAAAGGGGTTGGCATGAAGATGGAGGATAATTATTTACCGTGTTCAAAACACAACATCCATATCGCGTTAGCCTGAAACGGGGATAAACAAACAAGTGTCGACCGTTGAACATATTCTCAACGTGGGACTTGTATCGATTTGTTTCCTGAAACCCTCAAGGATGATGGCCCATAATGGTAGCAGAGCCCTTAGGCCTAGAATCCGAGCCATTTAGGGGTCCCTTTGGGTGAGAATGATGATGGAATCCCAAATTAAGGGGAACATGAAGCCAGTAAAATGGGAAAAAGCATGTCTAGGTTAAATCTAACACTCCAAATGCAGAACCATAGTACTCTTGGGCACATTGGTGAACCACCATAGAGGGTCGAGGGGGATCAACTTGAGAGCAGCCAATTTGAAAACATGAGTATTGAACAAAGAGAAGGAGAACTCTCAAGAGAAATAGATACATGGCGTGGTAGTTACAGAGCTGGTGTGAATAAAGATATAATCCCATATCGCACTATATATCCCTCTCATGGAAGAATGTAGTCCAAGGGGCCTAGAAAATAGGGAGATCACTATGAGATGGGGTTGGTCTAATAGACGAAATGTCTGGGAATTCGTACGTATCCCATGAGGATGGGAATCAATCCACACGTAGTTCTAAAAGAGGGTAATGTGCAGTTTACCATCATGTAGCAAGGACGCAAATGGGTAAGATACCACACATGAATGAGGTGTACAGCAAGGAGAGTAACCTGACGGGAATGAGGACATAATCCCATACCACACCATAAAACCCTAAGTGAGAACTTGGGTCAGGGCCCGAGAAGGCCTAGGGGCATGAGACTGGGCCTCGGATGGAAATTCCTAGCCATCTTGTAGTTTAATGTCTTGCGGTGAGGACAAAGAAAGGGGTAAGATACCTCAAACAAGGTAGGTGTACATCACGGTGAGTAACCCGATGTGAATGAGGACATAATCCCACACCACACCATACAACCCTAAGTGAGAACTTGGATCAGGGCCCGAGAAGGCCAAGGGGCCTGAGGCTGGGCCTCGGATGGAACGTCATGTCCAGATTACAGTTTAACCTCTTGTAGTGAGGACTGAAGTGATCTTAGTTTAGGGTTATAGAACTTGGACCTTATATTCCTAGTTTAATGTCATTTTCATGGGACAAAAAGGGTGAATCATCATTCTTATGGAAGACCACAAAGTAGCAATGGGGATTGAGGACAACTATTGACTAGGTTCGAAACACAGTATCCACCCTTATGTGACCCAAATGGGGGTGCACAATTGAGCATCGACCATTGACCATATTCATAACATGGGACATGCATCAACTTGTCACTCACAATCCTCGAGGGAGTTAGCTCGTAACGGTAGGAGAGCCATTGGACCGAGTATCCATGCCATTCGGGGGACCTTTTAGATATAGAGGGTGATGGAAACCCAATTGATGGATCATGTCGAGCATGGTAGGTCATGTGCTCGCAGAACGGATGATGAATGAAAGAAGGGATATCTCAAGGGGATATGTGTGGTGTGGCGAAATAGCCTGATGTGAATGAGGACATGAGTCTGCACCACACCACACCATCCTAAATGAGAACATGGGTTAGGGTCCCGAAGGGGTTGAAGGACCTGAGCTTGGGCATCCCGGCCATATGACCTCTTGTGCGGTTACTGCCTCATCATATCTCCTAAGCCCACTTGAGTAGTGCTCGGTGTGGGAAACAAGGAGATGGATTCGGTTTTCCCTATCATATAAGGGTATGATATCTGGCATCGCCTGAAGGGAGTCATAGCTTGAAGATGTAGCAGGCAGGATAAACCACCACACTCAATGTTTGGTATCTATGAGGGTGGTGAAAATGAAAAAGGATATCCACTGACCATGTTAGAAACACAGCTTCCTTATAGTGTGACCTGAAATGGGAACAACAAATGAGCATTGATCACTGACCATATTCACAACGCGGTACTTGTATCAATTTATTGCTCAAAATCCTCGAGGGCGTTGGTCTGAAGTAGTAGGAGAGCCCTTAGGCTGAGCATCCATGCTAGTCGGGGGTTTTTTTGGATGTGAAAGATGATGGAGTGAAAATTAGATGAGTGGGTGAAGCATTGTTGTGCCCATTCATTTTAATGTCAAGTAGGGCAGTGAAAGTGACGAATATCTCCACGGAGTGGGATGTGTGGTGAGATAGAGATGAGCTCAATGTGAATTGGGTCCAAAGCTTGTACCATACCATATGTCTTGACCCGAGGGGAGATTCTGATGTTTGGGCTAGGCCAACAGACAAAATTTCTGGGTGTTCCTATGTATCCCATGTGGATGGGAATCAAGCCGTACATAGTTCATAAAGGCTATGTAGTTTAACGTCGTATGGTGAGGATGTGGGAGGGTAGAATAATGGGGAGGGTCACATGGTGCGACCGTCGAAATCCTGACATGAGTGGGGCTAAAGGAGCCTGCACTATAATTTTAAAGGGCCCTTCGAGAGAACTATACACAAGGGGTACTCAAAGAGAACAGTCTGGGGGCTGGTCTCAGGGCCGAGCATTTGAGCATTCCTACGTATCCCATATGGATGGGAATCAAGTTTTATGTAGTTATAAGGGTGAAATTTATCATCTTTCAGGATGACATACAGTTTAATATCTTGTGGGACATTTTATAGTTTAAAGTCATGTAGGACCAGGCAATTTAGG
Organism: Viscum album; assembly: GCA_963277665.1. Taxonomy (NCBI): domain Eukaryota; kingdom Viridiplantae; phylum Streptophyta; class Magnoliopsida; order Santalales; family Viscaceae; genus Viscum; species Viscum album. The sequence continues at coordinate 1,811,415,294 of OY728140.1, read as the reverse complement.
GTCGTGTGGGACCAAATAGTTTTAGGGTCATGACGGATCCAACAATTTAGAGTCATGCTGGACCAAACAATTTTATGGTCATGCCGGACCCAATAGTTTAGGTTCATGCAAGACCAAACAGTTTTAGGGTCTTTTCGGACCCGGCAATTTAGGGTCATGCATAACCAAACTGGCTCAGGAAAAGTATTTCTTGAGGAATTTGGCATTGGTGGGAGGAGTTATACGCTCACCATCCATGGTCACCATTGAGTACATACAATTAGGGTAATGCTTGTGAACAATGAAATGTCCTTCCCATTTGGGCTCCAACTTGGGTGGTTTCCTTCCAGGTATCATTGGTGTCTGGAGGGCCAATACCAGATCACCTTGCATGAAATAGCAGAGGCGGACCATCTTATTGAAGGATATGGCTAGCTTGTTCTGGTGTCTTTCCAGGTTGTGTAGGGCACGAAGCCTATTCTCGTCAAGTGCTTCTAATTCAACCAGACTAATTCTAGCTACCTTATTTGGCTCCTGCTGGTCGTAGACCACTGTGCATAACAAAGGCAAGTGAATCTTGATAGACAGGATGGATTCTATTCCATACACCAGGGAATATGGGGTCACTTGTGTGGAATTACAATTCGTCGTCCGATAAGCCCAGAGGGCGTTGGGAAGCTTGTCCGGCCAACTCTTCCTTTTATGACCAACCATTTTCTGCAAAACGTTAGAGAGGGTCTTGTTGAACGCCTCGATTTTCCCATTTTCTAGTGTGTGTTAGTGGGAGGTATGGTTAGAACGAATGTTGTACTTGGCATACAATTTCTTCAACTCGGCTTCTCAAAAGTTGGTGTTATTATTAGTGAGCACGGTGCGAGGGAATCCAAATTGGTAATTGATATTGGATATCACGATGTCAATGATATAATGGGCCTTGACCTCCTTGAGTAGAACTGCCTCTTCCCACATGGAAAAAAAATCTGTAGCGGTCGGGATGAACCTGCACTGGCGAGCTGTCGCCGGTGGATATGGTCCCTTGATATCCTGTCCCCAGACTATGAAAGGGCCAAGAGTACTTGGTAGTGTGCAGAGGCTCCGGTGGTTGATGCATGAAGTTGGCATGAACTTGGCACGCAAGGCATATCTTGGCGAACTTGATGTAATCATGGATCATGGAGGGATAAATGTACATCAGTCTCTGGATCTGGTGAGATAGCTTCAGCCCGGTCTGATGAGCCCCGCAGGAACTTCCATGAACCTTCTGCATGACCTGATAAATCTTTACTTTAGGGATGCAATGGAGGATAACACCATCGAACCCATTCTTGTAGAGGATCTGCTCAAGACTTGAACCACTTTGGAGGGTAAACCGCAGTGCGCGGCGTTGGATTCACTCGTGCTCGGCCCGATCATCCAGGAGGTAACCATTTTGGAGATACTAGACAAAGTGGGATCTCCATTCAGGTGTCTGTTCAACCACTACATCTGAGGGACATGGGTGTCCTGATGTGGAGGCTCCGGAGGTAAGATGGCTCACCTTTAGTCCATAGTCATCACCTAGGGTAACATGAGCAATGACTCTCTAATGTTCAATGTGGATAATCGGGTCCTCCTGCTCAAGCTCTATAAGTGATGTAGCTAGGCAAGCCAGGGCATCAGCTCGACCGTTCTGAGATTGAGGGACATGACTAACTTTTGGTCGAGATGGGAACTTGGCCATTAGCTGGAGAGTGCGTTCCAAAAATGGTATGAGATATGTCTTTCTGACAACGTAGTCACTGTTGATCTGAATGATGACTAGTTCGTAATCCCCTTTCACATGAAAATGGGGTACATCAATCTTGAACACCAACTCGAGTCCAGTGATAAGAACCTAACACTCTGCATCATTGTTGGTGGAGCCTCCTGACAACAGGAATGAGTACGACATAATGGCTTGTACCAGGGTAATAAAGATGATACCCAAGCCTAACCTGTGGAGCTTGGGGTCATTGATCCTCTTGCTGGTAGGACTACGGGAATCACCATCGAAGTGCATCTACTATAATGGCATGGAATGATCTACTGAGATTATTGCCACGTTAAGAAAATTGAGATCCAAGTACTATTTAGCAAGAGCTAGATGGGTAGCAAGGAAGTCTGCCAATGCTTGCCCCTTAATAGCTTTCTGATAGATAAACCTGATATCGAACTGCTAAAGAATTGTTTCCCACCAAGCTAGATGGAATGTCAATGTGGGGTGGTTCAGAATGTACTTCAGTGGGTCTACCTGAGACACCAATTGTACCTCATGGTGCTTCAAGAAATTTCGCAATTTTTGTACTGCAAATACTAGAACAAGGCAGCTCTTTTCAATGGGGGAGTATCTGGTCTCCATATTGATGAGCATACGACTGAGTTAGTAGACATTGTTTTTTGTCCCCTCATTGTTCTTTTGGGTGATAAGGGCACCAAGATATCATTCCAGGGTGGTCACATAAAGGACCAATGACTTTCCGAAGATGGGTGGCATCAAGACCAGAGGCTGGAGAAGATACTGCTTGATATCCTCGAATACGGTCTAGAAATATTTGTCTCATTCTTAAGTGATGTCTTTCTTCATGAGCCAAGAAAAGGTCTTACACTTTCCGGCCATATTCACAATGAATCAGTGTATGTAGGCTAAGTGGCCTTGATAACCATGAAGTTCCTGAATATTTCTCGGGGGAGGCATCTGGATGATGGCCTTGATCTTCTCTGGGTCAATCTCGATACCCCCGGTATTTAAAAAAATCCAAGGAACTTCCCATAGGTGTCCCTGAAGGAACATTTTAATGGGTTCATCATCAGGTGGAAAGAATGGAGGAATCCAAACACTTTCTCAAGGTCCTTGAGATGGTCTTGGCACTGGAAAGATTTGACCACCAGATCATCCACATATCATTCCACTAATTTCCCAAGTATTGGCTTGAATATGCGGTGCATGGCCCACTGATAGGTGGAACCTACATTCTTTAAGCTGATGGGCATGACCTGGTAACAAAACATGCCTTTTTGGTGCCTTAAATGCTGTGGAATCCTCGTCCTCAGGGGCAATTTGAATCTTGTTATACCCGGAGTACCCATCCATGAAGGAGAGTGTTTGGAACCTATCCATATAATCAATCAGAAACTCTGTCATAGGAAAGGGGAAATCATCCTTCAGACAGTTATGGTTGAGATACCGAAAGTCGTTGAAAACTCCGATCTATCTGTTCTTCTTCCTGACTGGTACAATGTTGGCTAGCAGTTTGGGGTATTGTACCTCTTTAACGAAATTGGCTATGATGAGCTTATCCACATCCTCCTTCACCATGGCACTAGGAGAAGGGTTCATATTTCTAGGAGGCTGTTTGAACCCGCAATGATTTGCTGGGAGACCGAGGCGGTGGACGGCTACCTGAAGATCTCGTCCTAGAATCTCATTGTAGCTCCAGGCGAATACATCACGATGTTGTTTCAAGAATTCTATGTACCATTGCTACTCCTCGAGGGACATGGCAGCACTGATCAATGTGGGTCTCAGGTCTACCTCGCTACAGAGGTTCACCTGTACCAGTTCATCAACGGTGGTGAAAACACCCTCTTCAAAGGAAGGGGGAGCGTCCTCCAAATCCTCTTCTTTTCGTGCAGAGGAGGGATCCCCAATGGGAGGAGCTTCCTCTAGGTTGGCAGATTTCGATGGGAGGCTGGTACCAGCCTAAGAAGTAGTGGTCACCGCATCGGGAGATTCTGGTATTGCCGAAACCATAGCAATGAAGGATGTCAACCTGATCCCATCTGGTCTTCAGCCTAAGGGGCCACGCTTGATAATATCAAAGAAATAGTGGTGTGTCGGCTTGAGATAGTTGATTTCAGCTTGGAGAAACATGATAGTATGACATATCGTCATTTCCATGGGGCAGACATCCTGATACCTTATGGGGGTAGGGGGCTCAAGGATCACCGAGGCTTGATTATTATAAGAATATTAAGTGATCTGCTGACATCTCTTGGACCTAAGAATATGATTCCCCCATATACCAAAGACAACTAAAAAAATTCCCCATATCAAGGGTCATGTCCTCCAATCGATAAATCGGGAAGACATAGGCTTTATCTAGACCTACCCAGGGGTCAGTTGCCACCGTGACATTCTTGACCTCATTGGCCTAAATCTTCTTGTACATTCTCTTGTAATAGTCTGCATCTAGGTAGCGGGATTCACAAGAGGCAAAATGAGATGCACCACCTTGAAGCACACCCACTCGACCATTGAGGGAGTACTTGAGGAACTGGTGATACGATGATGGAACCATCATGTGCAGGTTGAGCCATGGTCTTCCCATCAATGCATTGTATGCGGTGTATTGGGAGAAAACCATAAACTAGGTACTCGCAACTAGTCCACCGAACAAGGTCTTTAAACAGATCTTTCCGAATGGGGTCTGCTCTGTCCTGTCGTATCCTTGGATTTTCAAGTTGTAGGGTGTCAAGTCTTCTTCGGACAACCCCAACTTTCGCAGTGTCCATGTTGGGATAAGGTTAATCCTGGAGGTTGTGTTAATAAGATAGCTACAAACCTCTACGCCATTGAATTGGCTACTGATGTACAGTGGGAGAATGTTACCTTGTATGGGAGAACCATTATCTTCTCCGGAGAATGAGATAATGGTCCGGCATTCAACATTTTCTATTGCTTCTACATGAAAGGCCACTTTAGCTGATACCTCCATCTGAAACTGGAGGGGGCTTCTTAAAGCCTGAGCGAGGGCCTAACGCATATCTGCCGATAGGTGAAGGGCCTTGAGGATGGAAATCCTTTCTAGGATGCTGGAAAGATGGTTGAGAAAATCGTACTTCCACACCAAGTGTGAACTTCTGCTTATAAGAGATCACTCTAGGACAGGCGGCACGGTGGCCCCTGCCGGCTATGCCGGTAGTTGACTGGTGCTGGGAATATCCTGATGCTCACTGGTTGAAGCTTGTAAAGTGGCTACCAGATGACGTCTGAACCATTGAGACCAGCCGGTAGTTGGGCATGGCTGGTTATAGCATGGTTGAGGTGGCTCTTCCTGGTCTAGTAGCACAAACGGCGGTGAAGGTGGGCCTGATGACACCGGATGAGGAGGTTGCACGTGCTGGGCTCTGTGTTGGGCCTGCTGTCTAGTCTCAGTGGCATGCATGGCCTGGCTAGAAGTTCAAACTGATGTGCCTCGATGACCCATATGGTTGCGGCTCTGCCATCATTGGTGTCGTATGGGGACGTTGGGGAGATCCGTCTAGCGCTCCCCGTCATCGAGAGTCATGTAGGGGTTTACCAACTCTATGGTGTTAACCAAATAATACCCTTGACTGTCACTCGAAGAGTGGTCCACTACTGGGTGGATTCTGGGAATAATCCCCATCTCCGTTGAATGAAGTCGCTGAGAGTATGGGATGACGATGGCATTGGCGGGGCGCGTTGCTTTGCCCTACACCACCGGTGTTTGATCTTCTGGTAAGAGGTCGGCTGAGATGACAATGCAGAAGTGGTGGCCACAACTTCTGAAGTATCTGGATGATTTAGGCATGTATAGATGATATTATGGTCATGGGTGACAATTTTTCTATCCAAACAGTCGTCATACTTCTGAGATCCGCGGTTAGAAATCTGCTGCCACTCACCCTCATTGTCGTTGATGTTGTCTGGCCTTACGACAATGCATCCCACTTGCGTCGGGGCCGAGACCAACCTGACTATGATGTTATCGGCATGATCTTGAAGCCAGTATTTGAACACATATCACTTCTAGAGAGTGTGCCCCAGGATCCAGTGATAGGGGTAGTACTTGGGGCGATCAGTGAGGTTCGCCTCTTCTAGCCTTCTGTACTTAGGAAAACACATCCCAAGGCACTCCAGAAATAGCTGGGAACCTGATTCTCATTGAATGAGTATGTCCGGTTTCTTATATCTGGAAAGGGGGAACATGGAGCCTTCCCCTGATTAGGGGCTTGAGGAGCCTGTCGAGGAGGTGGAGCCTGGTTATCCCGCCTGGGTGGTGGCTGCACGTTGCGCGGGGGCACCTTCCGATTCTGAGGTGGACGCTGCTAGGCTGGAGGTTGCGCATGTGGTGGTGGGCCTCTGTGAGGTTGCAGATCTGGCTCCATTGGTAATTGTTCCAGCTATCTGGGGGCCTCTATTTGGTCCACCATGGTGGGCTCGGCTCTGAAAGTCCTCCTCGCAAGAATTACAGGGGGCAACGGATGTGCCTGGATGGCCTGTTGCAGGTCTTCTTCCAGGTGCTGGGCCTTATCAGAGAAGTCTTGGAATCTTCCAGGGTAGTTCTGGGTGAACAAAGAGGGAAACAGTTCCGTTTTAACATTCCCTACACACATCATCAGTAATTTCTCCTAAGTCAATGGCATGTCAAGGGAGTATGTAAGACCTTTCCATCGGGCGACAAAGTCTGTGACACGCTCATCAGTCCTTTGTTTTCACTTGAAGAGGTCTGCGATGCTCTTTTTCCACATAGTGGAGATGAATTGGTATATAAGTTTCCTATAGAGGTCCTCCCAAGTGGTCACTGATCCAATGGGGAGCTGGCTATACCCAAAAAATGCAGGCCCCTCCAATGTCTACAGAAAAAATCGGAGCTTGGCTGCCTTTTGTTGCACTGGAGTCTCTAACATGGGCCCACAACTTGAGGCTAAGTGCTCCAGATGCTATGGTGGATCCCCTATCCCATTGAAGGGGGAAAAGGTGGGATTCTCGAAACCCGGTGGTGATGGCATATCATCCACACATGCTTGATATAGCTTTCCATCATGTGGGAGTGCCAACTATCACGTTTCCAATGCCTCAAGACAGGCAATGAGTGCCTCCATTGGATCATCTGGGTGAGGGTCCCTATCTTGACGGGGGTCCCTATCCATGAGTGTGTTGGCGGGTTCTTCAACATGTTAAGGTGGCTCAGTCTCTCGTGGAGCGGCTCGTGAAGGGACATGTGGGGTAGCTGGGGAAACCTGAGCTGGGTTCCATGGATTGTCGCACCATTCCATAGGGTTTGGCGAGACATACCGTTCCCTTTTGCCGTACGTTCTGGCCTCAACCCTATCTGCGGGGGCAGGATGGTTAAGATCACCTGGAGGCAGCTCGCCGAGGAAATGTTGTTCCTACCCCCGCTGCCCTGGCCTAGGATTTCAGTAGTCGGGTTGTCGCTCTGTAGTGCATTCGGTGAGAAGGTCATTGACCAACTTCTTCTATTCATCAAGTTGTTAGTGCAACCCGGCCTACTCAGGGTCCTCCTCCATCTTCTCCACTGAGGAAGACAGGTCGGAGTTGTTGACAGCTCTGAGGTTCTCTTTACCCATTCCATGATTCCGACTAAGGACCAATGCCTAGGTGGGCATAGGGAGACCTAGTAGATTCCTCTGCTGGAAAGTAATGCTTCCTGATGGATCCAGTAGTGGTGGAACGCCCTCGGGGAGTATATCCTCATTAAGAAGCTCCAACTCATTCTCCTCATCCAATACGTTGGCCTTGTTGATTGTGACCATTCCTAGGGGCATGTCCTCAATATCACCTAGAGAGTTGGGATGCCCTCATATAGGACTGAAGAGGAGGGAAACATATTTCCCCAGCCACATATTTTCATGTGGGGGGAAGCCTTCTTGATAATCTTGTGGAGTACCTTGAAACTCTAAATGCATTGCTGTTAGAGGGCCTTACGGCGGCCTAGTGACTTAGGGCACTGGGCCACCGGGAGTGCGGCCAAATCAACTAGATAGAATTGCTCGCCAATGTCTTCAAAATGTGCTTGTCTCCTGGGATAAACCACTCACTGATGACAAAGGAAGAAGTGCATCACTCAGAGGGTTTGGCGGAAACACTCAACTTTCTCTAGGGTGAGGGATTCTGGAGCGCGGAAGTTCAGTGCTACCACGGGCTAGAACATCTCGGGGAAGTTGTCCACTATGAGGATATTCCATAAGATCTTTGGCTCAGATTCATGTTCTGGCCCTTTATTACCCCACTCATCAATCGTAGGCAGCTGAGGAACTGGGAGCGGTATTGAGACAGACTGCTGGGACGACAGGCTGGCCGGTGGAGAATACGGCGAACGGGCTGACTAGTCGTTGAATCTCGGGATGTCCTCCAATGAATGTAGTGACCTAGCCACTACATTGTGATAAGACGGGCTGAAGGTTGTAGTTCCTGGATAAGGGGCTTGGTCTACTGGTGATAAGTCGCACTGCTGCTCACCCGCCATTGGTCCCCAGAACAACTCTCCATGATCTCTAGTCAAGTTAAAGAGTGATTCTGGTGACGGTGGTGGTGATTGCCTGAACGTAACCTGCGGGGTTGCCAGATTTTATTCCTCCTCGATATAGCTATGTAGGGAGGTAGTAATCTGATGGACCTCGCATTCTGGGAGTACTAGGCTGATGCACCTCGTTCATGCCCCAGCCCTTGACTCTAATGAGCGAGGGGAGGGTTCCCGCATTGAGTTGTATTTTTCTTCAGAGTATGAGAAGTGGACTTGTTTGATCTATGTTCGGACCTTCCCAGAATCCTTCTTATGGCGGCAATGACCCACCTTCCTTCCCCTGGATGGCTCTTCTAGATAGGGCAGATTTCTAACATGAGGAGGTCCTTCGACCATACTGGTGGTGGGGTGGGGAGGACTTCTAACCGAAAAATCCATGGTGTGAGGATCACCGGGGAATAAGGGATATTGGGTGGAACTCTGTGGGATGTTCTAGAGCAGGTAGGACCTTTTCTCGATCCCATAGAAGCACGGGTAGTACCCGCATGCCTGTTCCCTCTGATGACACTAGTATGAGGAGGGGCCTCGTACTGGTCGATCTGAACATGGGTATGAGCTCTGTGCTGGGCACTGGTGAGGTGAAGCCGTACCTCCATCCTATGATTTTTGAGGCCAGGAGGACCTTCACCCATTACTATGAGGACACGGGGAGGGTCCCCATGTTGAAGAGTAACCAGATGTGCAATGTCCCCATACCAACAGTCTGTGGTGGGAGGAATGACTCCATATCTGGTGTAGTGGGAATGGGAGAGACATTTGTGCTGAGCATCACTACCATGGGGAGGACCCTCATTTGGATTGAAGGTGGCATAGGGAAGACCTCCATGTTGAGCATGGAAGTGGGGAAGATTTGCGTTCTCCATGGTAGTGGTATGGGGAGGACCTTCGTACAAGGTGTTGTTGCCACGGTTTAGTCTGTGGCAGCCACTGCCTATGCCAACGACCAAGAGATTCAACCCAGCCTGCCCATGGGGCGGTTGGGCATCGATCTATGTCTGGCATATGAATGTCTCTGTTCAACATACACAGGGAGTTGGTGGTCTGCATCAATAGTGGATCGGGCCACAGTAGCCACTAAAGTTGATTCCCCTTGGTGGGTATCCTCATAAGCTTTCACCTGATACTGACATCGGGTTAGACGGGCCGGATCTGGTGGTGGAGGTGGATGGCTTACCTGCTCCTCGTCCAGTAAGACCAGGTGACTGCGTTGATGTGGTAGGGTGGGAGCCCTTGCTGGGAGCCCCTGAAATGTGACTCTAATCGAGCTGGCACAAACATCCCCTACCTCATCAGTGTAGGGAAGGGAGTCATCGAATAATTCTGAGGACAGGCTCTCGAAATGGTTATATTTTGGGGTGGGGAGTAGTGGCTCCCTATGTGGCCCTCCGGGGAAGCATTGACGATGAGGCGTAGATTCCTATAAATCCAGGCAGGCCATATCCCGAGTCGGGATAATTTCCACCTCCTCGTACCGGTGTATGAGGTCATTGATCACCCTTCGCTGGATGACCTCGACTCGGGAGATGAGGTGTGGGCACCCCCTAGTCGTGGGTGTAGAGACTATCACAAAAGATCATAACTGTGCTAAATTAATGCATTGGAACAGCCCCTGCCCTGCATTTGGTGGGTAGGCGGTGACCGAGTTCCGGGTGAAGCAGCTTGGTTTCTGAAAGTAGGGAGATTAAATCTTTAGTACTAAAAGAAAAGGGAAATCAACGACTAGCATCCCAGCTCCATACCTTCATCCATGCATAGTAAGATGGATCCACACTGACAATGTCGTAGACCAATATGTTCAACGTTCTATTACCCCCAACTTCTGGTGAGTTTAACGCCAGGCCCGCTATTTGCTGGGCAGGACCCAGCACCCGATATCTGGGTCTGGTGACATGCTAATCAACTAATGTCTCAAATGCTACTAATCTCTATGTTGAGGAGAATAACTTCACGTCGGGTTTACCATTTCTATTTTCAACGCTTTCATCGGTACGCGCACATCTGTCTATATAGGAGGCGCAGCTGTTGCCCCGCATTCCCACTTTCCAAAGGCGGGCGACATCTATTCCTTATTCAGGGATGTTTTCTCCTTGATCAAAACGAGATGATGGGATATCAGTTCTTCATTTCGTTGATTCCTCCTTGGAACTCATCACCTATTCTGGGTCTCCCTTATAGATTTAAGACATTGTTCATGAAACTCTTCCTAGTTCCATATCTTCATTAACACCAGTTAATTATAATGCTTCTGTTGGGAAATTCCAAAGGTTCTGGTCAGGGAAGCAACCTTTGGTTAGGGGAGTAGTCCCGTTGGACATCACGGGCATATCTGGATGCTGGGATACTTGCGCGTCTGGGTTTCATCCCCTTATTATAGGGCATCTCGATGGCGCCAAAGCCTGAGGTATCCCACGTCGAATGAGGGGGATCATATGCCATGGGCATGTATCAAAGGTTTTCCTCAGCTTCCCATGTTTAACACAGGGTATTCCGTGAGTTTAACATCTATCGGAGATGGATCAGAATGACCAGAACACTGATTAGAGCATATCAGATGGGTTCAACCTCTGGAGGGAACACTGATGTTGGGGCCAACGTGTGGTTGGCTTCCTTATTGGTGATAAGGGGAATGACTAATGAGATGGCATGATCCCACCGGGATGTGGCAGCCTGGGTAATAATCGGGATGGATGATGGAGTGTTGAAAGAAGTGGAGGGAGAATGAGATGGAGCCGCCATGAGGATGACGATGAATTTGGGAATGAGCCTCAAAGAGGCTTTCAACGTATCCCTGGGCAGGGAATCAAAGTCCTCGTAGTTTTTCTGATGAATTCTTACCACTAATTGGGGATTCCAATGGATTACTGCTGGATGGGGATGTCGGCGGCTTACCACTGGACAGGGTCGTGACGGCTTACCGCGGAATGGGGTCACAACAGCTTACCGCTGGATGAAGTTGATAATGGCTTACCATTGAATGGGGTCACAATGGCTTACCACTGATCGAGGGAGATAACAGCTTACTGCTAATTGAGGTTCACAGTTTAACATGATGCAGGATAGGGGGGAACCAATGTGAAGGAGGACCTGGGGCCCAGATAGAAGGTGGTCTTGAACCTCATGGAGGCTTCCAACATTCCCTACCTTGGAAAGGATCAAAGACCTCATAGTTCATGTGGTGTGGGAACCGACATGAAGAAGGACCTGAGGCCTAGATATATGGTGGTCTTGAACCTCGTGGAGGCTTCCTACATTCCCTTCCTTGGAAAGGATCAAAGTCCTCATAGTTCAGGTGGTGTGGGAACCGACGTGAAGGGGGTCGGAACCAATGGATGGTGGGCTTGAACCATGGGGAGGCTTCTTATATACCCTACCTTGGAAAGGATCAAAGACCACGTAGTTCAGGTATGGGTGTGAGGATTACACTCTAGGCTACCAAAGGTGTTGGTGAACTGACATGAGGATGGTTGTAATGACCGGGTATTGGGCTTGATCCTCATGGAGGCTTCCTATATACCCTACCTTGGCAAGGATCAAAGTCCTTGTAGTTCAGGTTGGGTTTGGAGAACTGACGTGAAGGAGGTCAGAATGACCAGGGTGGTGGGATTGAACCTCATGGAGGCTTTCTATGTACCTTGCCTTGTAAATGATCAAAGTCCTTGTAGTTCAGGTTTGGTTTGGTAAACCGACGTGAAGGAGGTCGTAATGACCAGGGTGTTGGGCATGTACCTCATGGAGGCTTCCTACATACCTTGCCATGGCATGGATCAAAGTGCATGTAGTTCAGGTAGGATTGGGGCTTACACTCTAGGCTTCCTGGAGAGGATGTCATGGTTAATTCTTACTCTAAGACCACATGATTCATGCTCGGTGTGAGAAACCAGAGACAGAAAAGACCTGACGATCACATCTTGAATGGTGCATACGTGGGAAGTGAAGTGGTGATCACATGTAGTTAGCGGACCAAAGAAGAAATAGGGTCTTATGAGTGGTTATCAGCCCAAGGAGATGGATATTGGTACTTACTCCAAGATGGAGGCCCGAGTGGTGACAAAGCCCATTGGGAGAGGGATTTGTCACCCAGGAAGAGAGGAGGAGCAGGGATACTACCTCTTGCAAGAAAATCTAGGGGCTTACACCAAGTTGATTTCCCTTTCCTTGGGAATATATGTCGCTTGAATAAAGTGGATCTCATTCCATTTGAGGAATTATTTCACCCTTGTTGAGACCAGTGGGCGTAGAGAACCTCTGAGATGGGGCACCCCGTGCGTATAGCACGGGGCGAGGTCACAGTTTAACATCATGTGTTGAGGACGAAGGTTCTTGGCAGTTTAACATCATGTTGCTCGGACAAGGTGGGTTTACTCCGCACCCCTAGGACTTACATAACCGGAACCCTCTACGCCTTGGTGAACAGAAGGTATAGGAAACACAATAGTTTGGGGTGTTATGGAACAAACCATTGGGGTTCCATGTTAGCGTGGCTATGCAAAGAAGCAATATCCATAAACGTGCCTATGTGAAGAAGCATGAGGCGAATAAATGAAATGGGTGGTATTGTCTGAGGGACATTGAAATTGTTTCGTGCAAACCGGAAGGGATGTACTGGAAAAGGAGTTGTAGAGAAAAAGGGTCCATAAGTAGAAGCCTTGTGAAGCTCTTGTGCTCCATGAAGTGGAGGGGCTTCGTAAAGGGATGTGCTTCACGAAGTGAAGTTTCACATGCTAGGTATAGGGAATATGTGCATATGGGAGGAGCTTCGTGAAGTGGAAAGGTATCGCAAAGATATGCCTCATGAAGTAGGGGTACCTCGTGAAGCAGGGTGTCATGAAGAAATGTGCTTCACGAAACAAAGTGACACTACCTTAGCATACAGGTCATGCTGTGGGTGTTTCGTGAAGCATAAATGCTTCACGACAACCTGAGTCCCCATGGGGATCTTCTTCCTTCATGAAGGCCCGTGGGATTCATGAATGGCATCCCTCTCGGAAGTGGGGATCAATTAATGCCAACGGGGAGGCACTTCGCAATGCAGAATTACCTTGAAGAACTCATGGTTCGCAGAACAAGAGGTGCTTCACAATTTGAGATCTCAGAAGGTGAAAGGTCTGATGATATACCCTTTGGCCTCAAGGAGTGCCCTATATTTATAGGCAAGAGGCACCTCAATGCAACGATCGCTCAGTGTGAAGATGGAGTTAGCTCCAAAGAGGATCATGAATGTCAAATGTGGTCCTGGAAGATTACCGCCACCTTGCTCCGCGGTGGGTCATGAACATCAAAACGGCTCATGGATCATTACCGCCTCCTTGCTCTGTGTTAGTTCGTGAACATCAAAACGGCTCATGGAGCATTACCTCCTCCTTGCTCCATGGTGGGTCATGAATTTCAAAATGGATCTCAAAGCATTACCACATCCTTCCTCCATGCCGGGTGCGGGGCCATGGGGCTCCGTGAAAGGGCTACGTGGGGAATTCTAGGAGGCATCCCTCTTGTTCTTCTTCTTCCCAATATTTTGGCGTCAACATAAACTAATTTGTTTTCCAAAGATGATATGAAGTAGTCTGGGACATGGTCATTTAAAAATAGACTATTTTTCAACACCTAAAACTATATTCACCTTTGATATAATTAATCATGATGATGAGGAAGTTGTTTTTGCTGATGTTCTGGAGGTGGATCTTTAAGGTATGGTGAATGATTTGAGGTAGGAGTTGGTACATGGACCTGATTATCTGTAATTGTAATAGTCTCTTCTTTTCCTTCTATTCTTCCCAAAGCTGATGGAATTACTCAGTCACTACAACAGAATTCACCAATTGATGAAAAATTGAAGAATGGTCATGAAACCCTTCTATGTATTTGATAGGGATTAATGGTGTGATAAACTCATCATCAATATTTTCTACAAAAATGGTTAACAACTCTTATTTATAGAGTAATAGATTTAAAGAATATGTCAATCCATTCCACTGAGAAATGAAATATGAGACTCTTTCCTTATCCCTTTCTTTACAATACATACAATGAATGAATTTTTTATTCTATAGCATTGAGCTAAACTGGAATAGGAACTTCTAATTGAGATCCTCCCATTCCAGGATTAATCGAGACTATAAACATGTATATCATACAAATGTTATCCGTGATAGTGACTTTGAAAAGCATATGTGTTTAATTGAATAATGTTTCATAAGAGTCCCCATCATGGGATCAATCTGAGAGATGAAATGCGTCAAGTAATTCTATGAATATCCTAAAATATTGATCATTAGAAATGTTGGATTAACATATTTTGGAAAGGGAGGATTCAGATAAACCCATTTGGGGTACACCTTCTTTTCTAGATGTAACAGTTCACTCCATACTTACATAGCTTGTAATCGAGTATCTAATGAATAAATTATGTTCATTATAATTCAGAAAATATCTGTATATTTTGGGACCTGAATAGGTGCGGCGGCTAGAGCCTAAACGGGTGTGGTGATTGGTAGGACCACTAGTGGTGGAAATGATGGTATTTGAAATGGGTAGCCTATATGAACATACTACTAAGGATGTAAATATAATTGAGGGAATTCATTATATTTCTCAAAGGTTTTGAGAAACCCCCTTTTCATATTGTAAAAAAAATGGAACTTCAAGTTTTGGATATTTTTGTAGAGTATATCTCACAGGATAATTACTTGGAGTAACTCTGTATTGATTCTTCTCGACTTTCTCATCTCCTCCTCTTGTGGAGTATATATTTCTTCAAGAGAAAAGGATTTACCATCACCGGGTGGAAGGTGAGACATAGACTAACCCTTACTAATTCCCTTATTAGGTTCTTTTTTAGGAGGTGGAGTTTGATTATATGAGGGGATAACCCTATTTTGGGTAAGATTCTAATTTCATGTATGCACACCTTATTCATTTACTTCAGTGTTGACAATTTCATTAATATGAACTTCTTATCTTTATTTCACTTAATTAGACTCATTTAATGAAGAATCATCGAAGACAAAATTGATGAAATTCACATATTTGTAGTGTATTGGAGACATTCTGTTGATAACACTACAAGATTTCCCTCTTCTGAACCATCCATGAGATATTTTCCTCATAATTATTGGTTCCTATGGAACCGTTTGGAAAATAGTAATTGTAATGGATTCCCTTGATAGTTCAGTTATGTGTTCATTTTTTAGCTTCTTCCCTAATCGGGAGAAAAATTACTCTCACTTAAGAGGTGATTGATAATGTGAAAAGCCCTGGCCCAAAGGGTTTGGTATGTTCCTATTCCTCTTTCCCAACATTTTAGGAACTTTTTATTGGATTTGAGGTATGGGTTAAAGATCCCCCATCCCTGTGGGATGGGGTGGCTCCTGAACTACTATGGATGATATTACCATGTATTATCTTCAAATTTTGTGTATATTTATCCACATTTGGGATGGGAGAATTATTTGAATATCACATCAATCACCCATTTCGGAATACTGGTGTTTTATTTCTAACATTCAGATATTATTTGATCTAGACTCATCTAAATAGAATGTGTTTTCGATGTTCTCATACACTTGATACAAAAATGTATCTCAATATCTTTCTCTCTTCAGGCCTAACATTGTTGAATGTTGGTCATGTCATATTATTTTTTAGAACATCTCCGGTCATGAACCAAATCCATATGATGTAGCCATCCTAGTTAAATGACATTTCATGAGACCAAATTTGGAGGGATTTTCTGACTACGTAGCATAGTGAAATTCAATTATCAATGTGCACCCCATCCTCTAATACAAAAACCAGATGGGGTATCTGTGATCATCTTCCAGAACCTCATTAATGTATTGAGACAAGAACATTAAAGGGATCTTTATAACTTCTCGGTTTCCAAATTTTAGGAATCCCATAGATATGCCAAATCAAATTTTCATTGTAACTCTTATATTACCTTGATGTGTATTTTATACTCAACATAAGGTAATACCCTTTCTTGTAGGTGATGAAGATATTTCCACATGTTGAGGTGGATTTCATGCATAAAATATTCCACAAACATCTCAAAAATTATATTTTGAGGAGTGGCCTTAGGTCATAACATGACTACTATTTCATATTTATCTAGTTAGTTCCTCATGCCTAATATATATTATTCATCTTTCACGAGTGGTTCCTCTACTAGATCGGACCAAAGTTTGTGTTTTCTTGCTATTTTATAAGAATCGTCAAGATTGATAGGGAGTTCATGTGTTGCAATGAAAGATAAATGTATCTAGGGTTGTTCATAGAATGATCATCGCATTAGGCTATCATTAGATTGAGAATGGATTTCACCCACTAGTGGAAAAGAATCAGGAATAAATGGTTTTGTGTTTTCCAGTACCTCAATATTAGAGGTCTTTCACATCACTACATTATCCATTAGAGAACTCTCTTGACAATGTCAATGACTACTATATTGGGGAAATTCATAGTGAATGCAATAATGGGGAGGACCATCATGGTGGATTATAGTAAGCGGTGGACCCTCTTTCTCCCTGGTCTTCTAGCTATATAGAGTGTTTGCATGGCTCTCATCAAAATATAGGATATCAAGATTGACCAGATTGTCATGAAGAAAGCCTTCATGAGGATATGGCAGATGAGGATCTTAAGAATTATTTCTACTGCTCCCATAATTTGGTTACATGAGAGATGAATCTAGAGCTACAATAAATAAATATCTAAGGGATTCAATAACTCCTTCATTGATCGAAGCCAGATCTCATATCGACTCTTGATATTCCAACTATTTTTTTAAGAATTATTCTTGGATGCCTGATTATAATAAATTGAGGCCACTTTCAGAGTGATATGGTTTTCATGGGCTGGTGTATGTACCTACCATGGAGTAGCCATCTGGATAGGTTGATTATATCCAATTGGAATTGGTGTATGGCCCCGATCTAGTTATCCATTTGATATGGGGGAGTTTTCTCAATGACCCTCCTAGATGGGAAAAATGGTATGTATCTATTTTGGGGTGACATGTTGATGAGGCACCCTGCATGTGGGAATATAATTATGTGTTAATCCCTAGGGTATAATTTTTTGTACCATTATGATTTTAAGAAATGTTTCTAGTATATGGGTAGGAATTTTCACTGTTTCCAATATATGGTTTATGACATTATCACCTTGAATGAAAATATACTTCCATTCCATTTAAGGGGTATGTGTATGTTCCTGTTCCTATCCTACTTTTTCTATCAATAAATACTAGGAATAAACATATGTGGGGGAAGTAATTTGTGTGTTTATTCCCATTATTTTCATCCATGCATGGTCAACAAACTTCTTTGAGTACTATAAGATGAGTCTGCTCAAAGGTTTAGTGGGTACATGAAGGTGTATGTTCCTTTTTATATGTTGCCACTGTATTTGGTTGGTGGGTTTATTTGAATGCTGCCAGACAAGCATTATTTGATGGATAGAAGAGTATTGGATAGATTATGTTCTTGATTATGGTAATATAGTGGATTATAATGATGATATTCATTAGATGTCACACGACGTGTCTCGTTGTTGGCTGATTGAAGGCGAACATGTGTATATGCTTTGTAACATCCCAGGTAAACAAACAATATGACATTTTTTTATTTATTAATATTTTTGAATTAAATATTAATTTTACTTTCAAGGGGATGCTAGGTTCGATAGATTACTCAACACGCAACAATGGGTTTCTTTGAAATCTTACATTGCACACAACTTTGAGTTATACCAAAAAAATAATATTATTATATTATTATTTTCAATTGTAGTTAATGCCTAGCCCTTATATTGGAAGCAATGAACAGAACTAACTAAAATATGATTAAAATTTTTTGTTAAATGTTTTTAATTTTATCCAATAAACTTTAGCGGCTTAAAATAATAATGGATCCAATTTTAAGCATAAAATACTCTAATATTATTTAAAATAATGATTTACTACCTCTTGATGAAAAACCCTTTTTAAATCTAGTTTTTGTAAATTTTATATGTTCTATTTTAAAAAATAAACTTATTCTTTATAATAGGGACATCAAAATTTAATTTGGGTATATTTTTGGTATTTTTCTGATAAAGTTCATTTTTTTATAAATAGTGAAAAATATTGAATTTTAATTTAAAATTTCCTTTTCATCTAATTTATTTTTGTAGTTATAATGATATTTTTATTAGTTTTAAAGTGTAATTGGATTATATTTCTCCTATTTAATACAATTATGGTCATTTGAAGTAATTTCACTTTGAAATTGAACATAAACAAGTTTGAATCTTTTGATAGTTATTATTTCTTAAAAATACGGTTTTTGGTTTTGACGAAAAAAATTAATTTTAAATTAACTTTTTCAACTTCTGTGCATTGAATTTGGAAAAATGGATTAAATATTTTGAATCATGAGGTCAAAATTGTGTAAATATAAAACTTTTATTTTTAGACATTATTAATAGTAACTTCAGTAAATATTTTATTTACCATGGTTAAAGAGTAAATCTGTTAAATAAGGGTAAAAATAATATTATAGTAATAATAAATTACCCTAAAACATGTCCTAAACCTATTGAATGATACATTTCCGACAATGGGCATCCTTGGGTCTATTTTTGGACCACATGGAGCCACTTGTAAGTGAAAATGACATTATATAAATTAATTTAAAGTTAAGGAAAATGTAACATAAACATATATCTTTTAGTAAAACAATTTTTATATGGGGTTATATATGTGATAATTTCGACTATAAATACTCATTAGAAATATAAAACGATTTAATACATCATGGTATTTTATTTATAATTTTTAGACATCACATAAATAAAATTATTTATGAAACAATGGTGATGTAGTGGTTACATTATTAATTAAAGATTTAAATAAATCAGATTATAAATATTAAGATAAATTTATTTTGAAACTTTTTATGCCATCCAAAAATTTTATGGATGATTATAACTTTTTGTATTTGAATTAATGGTAGTTTTTTGAAATAATCGTATTATTTTAGATTTTTTAAAAGTCTTGATATGAATATTATAAAAATGACATAAATGAGTTTTTAAATAAATTCATATTTTATTAAATGATAAAAAAAGTCCTAAAAATCTAAGATTTGGCCAAATTATATATATGATGTAAAAAATATCATTAATGATCACGTTTGGGTCACTTTTCATTTTATTGTAAATATATTAACCATATAGTATGAATATAGAAGAAGGCATGGTATAAGTTAAATAAGTTAACAAAGGGTTTAATAAAAATGTTAAGGATTAAAAAATATACAAAACTAGTCCGATTCTAATTTTAAGATTTTATTTAGACTTATATTCATCTTATCATCAAATAAAACGAGTTTTGGACCTTTTTAAATTGAAAATAATTTTATAATAAAATAAGACTTTAAAACTTTCCTAAAGAGATCATCATCCCTCTTATAATAGGACACCACCTCTAACTCATTACACACACCTCTCAAGCCCCTTGGCTCATCCAAAATATACTCTAATAAGCTCCCAAAATCCCACTATTCCTCCTAGATTCCTTCCCCTAGTCATAAGGCAATTCAAGAAATCCTTTCGGTTCAAACCAAAGGTAGTTACCCAATTTAAAGGAAATTAAAGAACGAACGAGTCAAGTTCGGCACGAGGTAACAAAACTTCTTAACCCAATTTCCATTATTTGGGTTAATATTCTACTTCTTGATTATTTCATGCCATGATTATGTGAGAAATAAATTTTGATATCCTATCTTTTATATATAATTTCTTTATGTGTACTTATATTGAATATGTAGAATCGATTTATTTTATTTACAAAATGATCTTTGTAAGGGAACCTTTCACCATTATCTTTTTGTCAAAGACTTCTTCTTTTTTATGTCTTTTAATTTCCAATTTATTATGTTGTGATATGTTCTTCTATATCCTTAATACTATAAATTTTATGTCCAAGTGATTAGATACCCATTTTACACTCATGAACTCATTTTCTGAATTTTTAAGTGATGACGTTAAGCTACCAAGATTTTGTAAAGGAACTTATCAACCCAGTTTTAATTCTTTGGGTTAAACTTATACTTCATGATTATGTCACGCTATGATTATGTGTGAATGAGATATGATTTTTTTACACTTAATATCTACATATATTGGGTGTATTTATATTTTTCACACATAATTATGTCATTTATTTATCCTTAATCTAATGGTACAATCTTTGTAAGGGACTATATCTCAATATCCGTTCATTGAGGCATAGCTTGATATTTTACACCTTTATTATCCTAAAAGGTGTCTATACAAACATTTTAACATTTTATATCATGAATATCTATATTCTCATGATATTTATATTTTTCTTTGATGTTATTCTTTAATTATTTTTATTCAAGAGGTTCTCAAGTGGTAAAGTATTCTTTAACTAAATCAATGTTATAAATTCCTTAAAGATTTAATCTTATAAATCATCATATTTCATGTCTATGTTTTAGAAATTATTTTAAGGATTTATTTATATGGACATGAGTGTTTTAATGAGTAAATTTGATTCAAAATTTTCAGAGTGGTACGGGACACTTTGATTCAAAAATATTCTTTCTGAATGTTTTAAATTAATTGATTATGTCAATATCTTGAACTAATATTGTGTGAATGCAATGTGGAAATGTTATCTTTCAATTATGATTGTTTTATGTGTTTTGATTATTCTATTTTTCTTTGGAATTTTTTATGTATATAGGTGGTTCTATGATAAACCTAGGGTGGGTGAACCTGAGATAGCTCTTCAATTCATTGGGTAATGTGATGGAGGTAAAAGTTAATGTTTCTCCTAAGAGATTTAAGGAATATACTATGATGGGTATTCCAAATGTAACTCCCTATGTATCTTTGAAAGAAATAATGTATTAATGTTATGGATTCCTCAAGTTACCTTTATGATTTATGATTTCCATTTGTTATTCATAAATCTAATGATTTTTTGTGGTATTTTAATGATTGAAAAGTATAATTTCATTTATTTGTATGTATTGATGGACTAATGTTTTCTTTCATTATTTTATACCCCTTAGTGATCTTTTTATTCTCATCCCAGGTTTTTGAAATTTTTTCACATGGTATAATGGAGGGTAAGTGAAAGTAAGAATTAAAGAAGATTTATATTAAGAAAAGAACTATTTTTTTATTTAATAAGTTTTATTATTGGGAAAAATTTGGATAGAATAAATGTGTCTACATTGTTATTTTTGAGATTTAATGTAATAGTTAAGGCCAAATTCTATAAAAATTTAAACCTAAAAATTTCCTCAATGTGAATTATTAACTTAATTAAATATTATGTAATATTTAAGGTTGGGTCCTTACAGTTGGTATCAAAGGTCGGTTTAGATGACTTTTTAGGTTAGGGTGTTATTAAAGCATAAGCGACATAACCATAATGGTTATCATTTTACAAAGTGTTGTAATTATTTTAGATAAATAGAATTAGTTTAAGATAACATGAATAATTATATCATAGTATTTGCCCACCTCATAAGATACTATATGATGATTTTACTAAAATACTCACACTAACCTTTTTTGTTTTAGTAAATGGTTGGATCTAGTATGCACCAAAGCAAAAAGGGATGAGAAGAAAACTGTGATGTTTTTCTGAATAAGAAACTGAATGAAATAAGAGCTTTAACTAGAATTGTTGTGGTAATTCTCAACCTTCTATCTGGAGTCATGATTGACCACTTTAACCTTGGTGATTTTTCTAAGGCATCATATATGAGAGAAATGAATCATAATGGAATTTCAGGTAATAATAATAAAATTGAGTATATTAAAAAACCTATGTGTCAAGGATGTGGAAAGAAACACTGAGGAAATTGATTCAAATGGACAGAAAGATGTTTTATATGTGGTAATGATTGTCATAAATCAATAACCTACCCTTGAAAATGGAATCCTCAAGTTGACTCTAGGAAAGGGAAAGAAGTTCTTTTTGAGGGATCAATTGAATTTTTTAAATATGGCATTTAGGGTCATTATACAAATAGTTGTTCTATGAAGAATTTTCAAGAATGGGATAATTATGATGCTACTAATATATGTTTACCAATTCCTAATTCCATTCCAATTGAAGATGAAGAAATTTAAAATAACCTATAAAATGTATATATTATTTCTTAGCTCATGTTTTGACATTATTGAAATCTTAAGAAATTAGTCATGATTTTGTTTAGAAGTGTAAAAGAATAATATATAAAAACATGGATAAAATATTGGGAAGAATGTTCGATGATTAATATGACTACATTTTATGAATTGATGAGTTGTTTTGGATCTATGGAAGATGATATGTTTAAACATATTAATGACAGGATTACATTAGGAGAATTTTCTAGTATGTGTAAACCTGATGTTTGATATGTGAAAATGATATTCAAGGAATAAATATATTTTCTTTTAGGTATATAATAATAAAGAACTATTTGGTTTTATATGATCCTTGAATTTGAGGCAATTATAGTTTATGACATTTTGGGAAGAAAATGTGAGGTAAGAGGTAACATTTTTTGTTAAAATATGTTTGGTTATTTTTGAGGAATTTATCTCATTTTTTGGAATTTTATAAAATAATATAGTTTTTAAGAAAGGGAAACACATAGACCATGTGACAACCCACCACGTTAGACAAAGCTTTGGTAGTCTAACCCACAACCAATGTGCGATTGGGATTTATTGCCTACCACTAGACTATGTGAAGTCCCTGGTTAGTATGACTTATTCTTTTTAGATAAATGATTTTATTGATCAAGAATAAGTTGATTTGGGATATTATGTTTTATCAAATAAATATCCTTAGTATAAGAAAATGATTTTGTGATTAAGTGATAAAGGTTATTTTGGAAGATGTTCTCTCTTTTGGGAACACTATATGCCTAAGGAAAATAGAATACTATGAGATTTCATTTGTGAAGTAATGTTTGAAATATTATTTTGGAAGAATCTATGTTTTTATTGTTGACATATGTATATTTGGGTTATTTATGGAAATTATTAACCTATAATAGATAATATGTGATTAATTTAATTACTTTTCAGTATGAGACATTAAGAGTAATTGATGTTATTTGTAGATAAAATTTAAGATTTTTGTGGAAGACTATGTGGTCAAATCCTTCTGAATTTTGGATTTCGAACTTAGTTTCGATTATTTTGGAGAATTTTAATGACAATTGTTTATTGAATGGTCATTTTTTAACTTTGGGTATTGTTTGTCAAATTTTAGAGATTAAGAGTAGTATTTATTTTTATGAAGTTTCACCCTTTTGCGAGATTATCTGATATTTTACTAACCTTTTTTGTTTTGGTTAATGTATAAATACCTGGGAAATATATGGTTCGTATATTTTGGATCATTATATTCTCTACAGGTTGATTTTATCTCTTCAGTTGTGACCAAGTAATCTTGAATACTCATTATTTGGAAAAAATATGATTTTTTGGTAGAAACTTATTAAAGGATGAAACTCTACTTGAAAAGTATGTATATTTCCCTATATTCTTAGTCAATCTCATAAATAAATTCTCCAACTTTAGGAAAGGAGCATAAAACAAAAAAAACATTGTCTGTTTACATTTCCTACAGGGGAATCAAAGACCGTTTAACCTATCACATGTTTGTGGTTTTCTGGTTGTTAACTTTCTCTTAGTCATGTTTTCTATCACTCTCCATCATAACTTGACACTAAGTTTCTCCTCCAAATCCATGTTTTCATACATGGAATCCTAGTATGTGTTATCTTGGGTGAACTTTTTACTTCTCTTTATTTATTTTAAAGTGATAGTTTTATGACTCTTTTTTCTATGTGGGACATTTAATTATGTTTCTGATCCTCATTATTAAATTTTGGGGACACAATTCCCAAATGGGGGGAAGGATATAACATCTTGGGTAATAAAGAATATGAAATTTTCATATTTATTAATATTTAAAATTTTAATATTAATTTTAATTTCAAGGGGATTCTATGTTCGATAGCGTACTCAACAGTCTAAAACGGGTTTCTCTGAAATCTTACATTGCACACAACTTTGAGTTATACTGAAAAATAATATAATATTATTATTATTTTAAATGGAAGTTAACGCCTTTCCATTATATTGGTAGGAATTAATAGAGCTAACTACTATATGATTTCACTTGTTTTTTAAATGTTTTTACTTTTATCTAATAGATTTTATAGGCTTAAAATAAGAATGGATCTAATTTTAAGCATAAAATACTATAATATTCTTTAAAAGGTTTATTTACTGCCTTTTGATGGAAAACCCTTTTTAAATCTAGTTTTTGTCACTTTTAAATGTCCAATTTGACAAAATAAACTTCTTCTTTAGAAGAGGGAAATGAAAATTTACTTTGGGTTAATATTATGTATTTTTCTAATAAAGCTCATTTTTTATGAATAGTGAAAAATATTGCATTTTAATTCAAAACTACCTTTTAATAAAATTTATTACTGTAATTAGATTATTCTTTTTATTGGTTTTAAATTTTAATTGTATTATATTTTTACCATTTAATCCAATGTTGTCCCTTTTATGTAATTTGACTTTTAAATTGAACATAAAAAAATGTCAATATTTTGATAGTTATTATTTCTTACAAACACGATATTTGGTTTTGACAACAGGAATTAATTTTAAATTAATATCTGCAACTTCTATGATTTGGATTTGTAAAAATAGATTCCATATTTTTAATAAATAGGTCTAAATTTTTTAAAAAGGTAAATTTTATTTTTAGACATTATGAATAGTAACTTCAGTAAATATTTTATTTACCATGGTTAAATGGTATGTCTGGTAAATAAAGGTAAAAAATAATATTATAATAATATTAAATTATTCTAAAATGTGTCCTAACCCTATTTTCTAATACATTTCAGACCATGGGTCTACATGGGTCGATTTTGGGACCCAATGGAGCCACTTGTAAGTGAACATGACACTTTAAAAATAAATTTAAAGTTAAGGAAAATGTAACATAAACATATATCTTTTAGTAAAAAATTATATGGGGTAATATAAGTGATAATTACAACCATAAATAGTCCTTAGTAAGATAAAACTATTTTCTACATCATAGTATTTTATCTATAATTTTAAGACATAAAATAAATAAAAAAATTTATGACACAATGGTGATGTAGTGATTTCCTTATTAATAAGAGATTTAAATAAATAAAATTATAATTATTAAGATAAATTTATTCTGAAACTTTTTATGTCATCCAAAAATTTTATGGATTATTATAACTTGTTATATTTAATTTAATGTAGGTTGTTTGAAATAATCAATTTGTTATAGATTTTTTAAATGTCTTGGTATGAATAGTATAAAAATTGACATAATTGAGTTTTTAAATCAATTAATATTTTATTAAATGATTAAATAGTCCTAGAAATCTAAGATTCGACCAAATATCATATATGATGTTACAAATGTCATTGATGATCCATTTTGGGACACTTGGAATTTTATAGTAAATATATTAACCATATAGTATGAATATAAAAAGAATACATGGTAAAAGTTAAATAAGTTAACAAATGTTTAAATAAAAAATAAGGATTAAGAAATATCCAAAACCTATCCAATTCTTATTGGTTGATTTTATTTTGACTTATAATCTTCTTATCCTCAAATTTAAATTGTTTTGGACCTTTGGAAACCAAAAAAAATTATAATAAAATAATACTTTCAAACTTTCCTAAAGAGCCCATCCTCCCTATTATAAATGGAAATCACTTCTAAACCATTACTCATACCTCTTAAGCCCCTTGGCTTGTCCAAACTCTACTCCAATAGCTCCCAACATCCTTCTGTTCCTCCTAGAAGCCTTCCCCTAGGCATATGGAAATTCAAGAAAGAATGTTTTTTCAATCCAAAGGGAGTTACTCGATTTAAAGGATATTGAAGAATGAATGTGTCAAGTTGGACATGAGGTAACATAACATCTTAACCCAATTTCCTTTTTTGGGTTAATATTCTACTTATTGATTATGTCATTCCATGATTATGTGTTAGATAACTTTTGATATTATATCTTTTATTTAAACTTTCTTTATGTGTATATATAGTGAATACACATAATCAATATATTTTATTTACAAAAATGATCTTCGTAAGGGAACCTTTCACCCTCCTCTTTTAGTCAGATACTTATTCTTGGTTATATATCTTTTAATTTCCATTTTCTTATGTTGGGATATGTTCTTCTATATTCTCAATTCTGTAAATTTTATGTCCAAGTGATGAGATACCATTTTCACTCTTACTAACTCGTTTTCTGGATTTTTAGGTGATTTTGTTATGCTGCTGAACTTTTGTAAAGGAGATTCTTAAACCAATTTCAATTCTCTGTGTTATGCTTAAACTAATTGATTATATCGTGCTATGAATATGTGTAAATGACCTATGACTATTTTACACTTAATATTCACTTATATTGGGTGTGTTTATATTTTTCACACATAACTATGTCATTTATTTATCCTTAATCTAATGATGCAATCCTTTTAAGGGACTACATCTCAATCTCCTTTCATTGAGGCATATCTTGATACTTTTCACCTTTATTATCCTATAAGGTGTCTGTACAACCATTTTTACATTTTATATCATGAATATCTATATTCTCATGATATTTATATTTTTCATTGATGTTATTCTTTAATGATTTTTATTTAATGGTTTCTCAAGTGGTAAAGGATTCTTTAACTAAAACATTGTTTTAATTGTTTTAAAGATTTAATCTTATAAATACTTATCTTTCAAGTCCATGTCTTTGAAATGATTTTAAGGATTTATTTATATGGACATCAGTTTTTTAAAGTGTAAATTACTTTCAAAAGTTTCAGAGTTGTATGGGACACTTTGATTCAAAACTCTTCTTTTTGAATGTTTTAAATGAACTGATTCTGTCAATATATTTAACTGGTATCTTGTGAATGAAATCTAGAAATTTTATCATTAATTTATTCTTGTTTTATGTGTTATTAATGTGATATTTTTCTTGGGAATTGTTTATGTATATGGGTGGTTCTTTGATAAACCTAGGGTGGGTGAGCTTGAGATAGCTCTCCAATGCATTTGGTAACATGATGGAGGTAAATGTTAATGTTTCTCTAAAGAGATTTAGGGAATATATGGTTATGGGTATTCCAAATGTAACTCCATATATATCAATGAAAACTAAAATTTATGTATGTTAAGGATTCCACAAGTTGCCTTTATGATTTATGATTTCCATGTGTTATTCATAAATATTATGGTTTTTCTTTTTGTATGTTAAAGATTGAACAGTATGATTTCATTGATTTGTATGTATTTATGGACTAATGTTTTATTTATTTTTTTTATAACCCATACTGAGATTTTTATGCTCATCCCATGTTTTTTGAAATGTTTTTCATAGGGTATAAGGAAGGGTAATGGAAAATAATAATTCAAGAATATTTATATCAAGAAAAGAACTACTATTTTATTTAAGGAGTTTTATTATTCTAAAAATTTTGGATAGAGTAGAAGTTTCTAATTTTTTATTTTTGAGATGTAATGTAATATTTATGGCCTAATTCTCTAAAACTATAAACCTAAAAAGATCCTCAATGTGAATTATTAACTTAATTCAAGATTATGTACTGTTTAAGGTTAGGGCCTTACTTGATTTCTCACTCTTTGCCTACAATATCAAATGTTTGGATACTTAATAGGGGTAAAAGGTATGAATATTCTCCTAATTGGATGGTTTTCATCCCTTATGGGTCATCTTTCATACCTTCGTCTGAAGAACCCAATAATGATAGTCGAAGGTGAAACCATCATCATGTTGATGTTTTACTTCCTCGTGAAGTTGGTAGTGTGGATCATTTTTAGAATTCCTTTGGAAGGACTCATGTTTCTTCTAGGTTAGGAAATAGGTGGCATCCTAATTTAACTCTCTAAAATATGGGTGGTATTGGTTATTATGTTTCATGGATAATATCCTGAAATTTTTTATGACAGTGCTTCATACCGTCTACTTCTGGACCACAGTTCGTCACTGATCATATGATCGTGGGTGATTGTTGATTTGGATAGCCTATTACATGGAATCTAGGGTCAAGATTGTATAGTTTTAATAGTACTCCAAAACTAGTGCATTAGTGAACCAGAATTAAAGATGATGATGTGGTGATGGAATCCTTAGTGTGTATGAGGATCCATCCTGAGCAATAGTCAAGGCTTTCATGGGTGTAAACTTGATGGAATAGATTTGATCAAAGAGAGATTAGAAAAGGAGTTCATGTATATATGAAAAATACATAAAATGAACTCTAGAAAAGTAACATCGTTTTTTATTAACATAGGCATGATTGATTTATTTTTCATTCCCTATTTTATCAAATGATAGGGGCCTGACGTATGTGAAACACTATCTTCATGGTTTTGGATTTACGTCGGGATTACCATTTTTGTTTCTATTGGAAATGGGACATAATTTAGATACAAAATCAATATTCTTGTATGGTTTCTAACAAGCTCACTCATGGATCCAGAAACAATTAATGGTTCTGTATACAAAGCAACCCACATTCCGAATGAAGGCATACATTAGGTCTGTTGACCTACGATTCTTAAGAACTCACATTTGTCTAGAGGATGGGAGGTCGGGCTAATCACACCATTTTGTGGGGAATTATTTTCTATTAGGGGACACTCTTATAGATTTAAGATATGTTTGATAATATTTTACTAATTCACATGTATGAAGTAGGTCATCCCAAGATTAGTAATCAATTTTTAATATTTATGGAATTTAGATTCATCTATATTTATCTGAGGTTATTCATTAATGGATGTATCTAGATGAATATGAGGATCTCTATTGATGGTATCCTCTTATATAAAACATATAGATTCAGTGGATGATATTAAAGTGATGTCGGTGTTTGAGCCACATAGTGGGGCAATCTAGAGTTTACGTTCATCCATGTAGACAAATGTCACTCTACAGTTTATCATCATCCAGAGAGACAGAATTTTTCATGATATTGGGATCGAAGGCACAGACGGGCTTCCTATGTATTCTTGTGAAAAGAATCAGAACCCATGTATTTAAGTTCCAGTTAATGGGGAACATCACACTTTTTTATCTTATTATAAGGAACCAACCATACAGTTTAACATCATGAGAAGAGGACATCGAGGTAGAATATGCCTAGTAATTGTTTTTTGTGTAACTTATACCTAAGTAGCCTAAGGAACTTGGAAGTAATGTGACCTTCCATATGGAATTAGACCATGTTAGGGAGATTCCCCAAAAGAACATGGTTGATTTGTGGTGCTGGATTTGAACCTCGTGGAGGAATCATTCAAATCCCATTTGGAAAGGAATCAAAGCCCATGTAGTTTGGTACATCTTACAGTGTAATATGGCCTTTGAGAGAGATAATTTGGGGCATACTCCTAATGAGGATTCCATATGATAAATACCATGAGTGATTTATTATCTCATGATGATTGGGGGATTAATTCATGGAATACGTCTAAGGAGGATGCCAATATTAAGGGAATAATGATTTGGGGTCATTATTGAGTTGTATTCCTCTTGGGCTCGGGCCCTATGTAGGATTCCAATATTTCCTGGATATAAAATTAATTAGAGTTCTCATATTTCAATCCTCGATTGGATTGTTTTGATTTATGATCATTAATAACTTCTAATCTCATGTGAGTCATGCTTGATGTTTTAAAAATGTGGAAGATGAAGACTTTACAAACCTCGTGATTTTCTTTATTCGATGGTGGAAGAGGATAAGGATGATGGTGGAATAGAACAAGGAGAATTTGGAATAGGTGTGTCTATGTCACCTCTCTCTCTACACATAAAATTATACATGGGTCCAATTTAAGTAATAAAGTTTATGTATGAGGAGGTGAGAGGGGAGAAGTATTCGGTTCCCATCCCCTCCCTAACCTAGTGTCTAAGAGGTAGAGAGTCACACAAGTGAATCATCCTGAAAGAAAATATAATGGGTTTCACCCAGATGATTACCCTAAAATTGGGTCCACAGTTGGAGGAGGGTCTAATCCCATGTTTAAGGGAAAATCAATGGTAATCCTTATCCTCCATGTTGGGAACGAAAGGCTTCGGGTCTCAGAGATTAAAAGGGATGGGTAGACTTCTTTCCCCAGAATATGAGACCAAGAACTCTACAATATTATCCCTACGGAAAGGGTTATTATAACTTTAGGGATACATAATCACTTGAAACATGAGAACCCTAACCGACCAACTGGCCATGTGTGGGAAACCTCTGAGCAAAGAAGTGTATACCCAAATGGAGGACACATTGGTGTTCCACTCTTCATGGTTATGTATGTCTAAAGGTCTTCACGGTGGTTTCACAATGGTACCTCATAGGAATTATATATAAATAAGGATAGTTCTTTCCATGAATGGTTCTGAAGAGGGATCAATGGAAATCTTTCATAGGAGATGGTCATAGGTGTGTTGTACAGGTGTGTCACACAAGTGTGCCGTGCAGGGCCTAAGAACTACTGAAAGGCCTTCACATAGGGTATCATGGTTTTTGTGGAATGAATATGACTTGGTAAATGGACTAATAGGTGAAACAATATGGGTAAGAACATCATATAAACACATTTGGTCTCTTCTGGTGTCCTTGAAACACACTCGCGCATATCCCCGATTGGGGAGAGAGACCTAGCATCAGTCCTTGATTAGGGAGAGGGACCTCTTGTAGTTGGTTTATCTTTAAGGTAAGATAGTAATAATTCATGTATCATGTGTATTTAGATCCATATGGGAGAATGATCATTTTTAACCCCATTAATTCTCTATTATATCATGTTTTAGATAGCTACCTGGGAAAATTAGGGGGACTTGGGTGAAGGTGCTTTACAATGAGAGCTCTGGGGTTACATATAATTTTTTATTTTTTCAGATTGAGGAGCCCAATGGTAATATTTATAGGGATGGAGGGGACCCTTGATAAAGGATGTTATCTATGTAGGTCCTTGGAATATGTGCTTTATGTAGGTGTCTCGTACATGGGTTAAAAAACTTCTCGGTCATGTAGGTGGTCGCCATAGGTGTCTTGCGTATGTGTACCATGTAGGGGGTTGCACCTTCTGAGCCACACCGGTGGTATGCCTAGGATGTCCATGCATAGGGTACCAGGTCAAACCACCTTTGAAAACCTACTTCTATATATCATGGTCATTGTTCTCCCATAACCCTACACCGTATTAGTGTTGCATGCAGTCCACGCCCTTTGGGCTAGTCTATTTGCTACCATAACTTATCTCTATGAAAATTAGAGTGTTGCATCACGAACTATTCAAGACCAGTCGATGACATATGTGGTCTCCAAAAATGTAAATCCAATAGTATCATTCATCCTCTATATAGACAAAAAATTAGTCAATCATATAATTTGGTGTCTATGTGAGATTCACATAATTAAATCTATAAAAAAAGGAATGAATCAAATTTAAAAGTGTCAACAATCACTTATAAAAAACTAAAATAAGGATATACATGTAAGAATATGGAATCATAACACCTTCCAACCATATAATAGCTCATCCCTGAGCATCTATAATCACCATTGTGGGGTCTCAGTGAACAAGTATAGCCCCAATGATCACAACAGAGTCGTTAATCTTATATCTCCCCCTAAACACGGCCATGATACCACTACACTCCAACTAGAGGAATTGATAAACCCTAGATATACTTCTCAATACATTCCAAAATCCATTTTGGATTATCCTCAAAAGACACATTTATAACAATGTCAATGTATGGTACTTATATCACATTATAATGGTATTAATAATATATCCAAAGCTATAACATGTGAAGTAAGTCATGCATGGAACTACAGTTCTATTGAATGGAAATTCAATAAACCATTGGACCCACCATATCTACTATCTGAAATGTTTATAAAAACATGGGTCCCAGGTTTCCTTATTTCCTAATATAGCATTTCCACAACAGATTTGACACAATAATGAAAACATAATAACAAACCTTGAAATCTAGAGGATGTATCTAATGTCCATCATATGATTTCTTCCTTCCCAGAGTGGTCCCCAACCACATCCAGATCAACTAAAACTGGTAAGACATATCCTGCATAAGAATATTCCCATTAAGTGATATCTCACCAGCCTCCAACCAAAAAAGTGGTGAATATAATAACCTTCCAAATAAGGGCATTAAAGGTTCTATATGGATGGATTCATGGAATGGGTTGTTATTTTCAAACTCCACATGTTCCATATGTTTCTCCCAAGAGCAACTAGAATCCCAAACATTGTCTCATAATATATTATTCAGAACCTGAATAATTCTCTCTGATTGATAGTCCGTCTGAGAATGGTAGGACATAATCAAAAAAACATATGGTACCGGATACATCTATAAACCCTTCTATAAATGTGATGTGAAACTATGATATCTATATTAAAATATACTCCTTGGAACACCATGCAACATAACTACCTCTCACACTTAATGATATCTGAAAACATCATCTAATAAGTTGTTTATAATAGGAAAATATTAGGAAACCTTATCTATTTGATCCAAAATCACCTATAAAACATATTTATTATAAGTTTTCCTAGGTAATCCTGTCACAATTTCCATAGTGAAATCATCCCATTTACACTTTGGAAAGGTGAACGGCTGCAAAATCCCAGATATCCATTGATTCATAAATTTTAGTTGTTGAAAATTGAAACATATCCCAACAATTACTAATATATTCTTCGTAATTCCATGTCACCAGTACTATATTTGGAGATCATGATACATATTCGTCAAACCAGGATATACCACCCATCTATAATCATGCAACTCTCTCATCAACTCCTTGTTCAAGCCCATTGGAACCCATACACATCTATGAAACGTAACAGAGTATCCACTTCTAGGATTACATATGAATGATTTATCTCCACCATATATGTTATCTCTCATAACTACCCCCCCCCCAAAAAAAATCAAAAAACAACTTGGTCTTGATCCAGTCTAAAATAATGGGTATAATAGAAGTTGATGTCAGAGATACTAATCCCTGAGACACTTGAACAACTTGATGTGTGTATGTAAAGAGGGAAATCACCTAATACTCATCATAAGACACCTATAATACATCTTATATTGTATTTAGTTTGAATGCATCCAAAAATATGTTTCCCTTTCCTTCTTTATAAACCATCTTGATGTCGATAGTCTGTAAATACTAGACCCAACTCATTTGAAAATGGTTAGGGTCCCATTGAGGAAAAATGTACCATATTCTCTTGTTGTCTTTGTACATCACTAACCTCTCAAACGTGATATAATTTCTCTAGGATCTCAATGAATTTACCACTATTGATAACTCAAAATTGTGAGTAGCGTAATTCCTATCTTGCAGTCTCAACAATTCAGATCCACAAGAATCCACTTGAACTTATTGTATCTGGACTTTTCTATATCCAACTCCACATGCACCACAGTACATTGTAAATTACTAACACATAATGGGAAGGTGGGTATAGTTTTTATGTTTAACTTGCATTTGAGACCCCCAAATTATCCCTCACAAGAATCTATCAAAAAGAACTTCACCAACTTATTATTCAGTCGAAACATCGATGATTTCAAAAGGGATAAGTCATTGATAAAATGACAATAATGAATTTATTAATGCATAAAATCATAATCTTAAATAAATTATTGTTCTTCTCTCAATATATCATGGTTGAATAATTCTCTATTTCCACTAACACTCCTTCCTCTATGATGACATAACCCAATAACTACACTCCATCAAAGGTAAAATTAAATTGTATATGCTTGGTATAAAGCGGATTCACTTTCAATATAATCAAGATTATGTCATGATGTTTTTAATGATCATTTATTTATTGGTTGTACACTAATATTTCACCAAAAATAACCACACAAAATTGATATTGTAAATGATTGGTGGTTATATTCATCATCTCCAGGAATACAATCGGTTCATTAGTCAAACCAATCAATATCACAACAAACTCATAAAATCCATACATGATTTGAAAAGTTGTGTGATGTATGTATGATGGTCTCAATATTAATTGATGGTACCAATATATCATGTTAATCAATGATAATATCTTATAAACTCTGAAATAATCAAAAAAAGTTATCAATGAACAGAAGGGGATATTAGTTCATGAACAACATTTGGTTTGGTATCTGATAATACATAAACAAGAACAAAGTCCCATAAAACCTCATGGTTAAGAGAACTAGATATACCCAATGATATGTACTTGTTCATATGAAACCATTACATTCCACATCATCAAACCAAGCATTTTACTCCTGAAGATATAATGGTAATATTCTATAAGGTGCGATAAAAAAATAATTCTACCCCTAGAACCAAATAGATCATAAAATTGATCTCTTTCTTGGTTGTTAAGTCATATAACACATTAGGTAAGACAAATTATAATGGAATAACACTATAAAAAAAGAATCATGTTTTGTTCCACCATAATCTCGAGCAATAATGTGTATTGGAGCCATGATACAACCAAATGTGAACTGAATTGGACCTATACAACCAGCCATAAAAGACAACTCACCTTAGTGATAATATATTCCTCCTTCTTGAGAGAGAAATGTAACTGTCCTATAGTAATATTAAATATGATCTTGGTATAGTACCATCAAATAAATACCATAAATCAATTTGAAGGTTGTAATTTCCAAAAAAAACATGGTTTGAAAAAGAAACTACAACCACCAATAGCTAAAGATATTTCCTTGCAACATTTGATATTCTCGGACCGACTCACAACAAAGTTTCAGTGGATAAAACACCATTCATTCCTTGCATATATATGAATAAACCATTAAAAAAAGGGAAGATAAAATGGAATGTGATGCTCCAATATCAAACAAAACAAATGAATGGGTATATGATACATGAATCATAAATCTAATAGAATGCATTTCTCTATCCATAGTGGATAGAGTAGTCTATATAACATCCAGCTTACTATCCCCTCTTCCCAGGGCTCTAGTTAGACTCCATTGAGATATACCTTCTACATGGTACTTTTGTTCCTACATAGGGGGTACCACATCCCCTACCGTGACCAGAATATCCTGGGGAACTTGAGCTACCATCTATCATAGGAGTAGTTGTGTCCCTCCAAGGATCAAGTAACATTCATGTTCCCTTCCACTTCTCTACTTCTATATTACCCTACCAAATATCTATAGGTGGACCACTTTTCATCAAGTACCACACAGCCAAGGTAGGTATGAATGCTAACATAGTTTTGTGACCATCCTATGACAATGATAGCACCACAATGGAACATGGTCTTGAGATATCGTCCCACTTACCTAACTACTTTGATAATTGCTTCTTTGGAAGAAACTATTTTAGAAATGCATCTTTCAACTTGAGGTAGATATAATAGTCTTCCATGATGAAGCCCCATGGCTACTACTCGGGGCCTCTCTCATATTCCCTTCAATGATGATTTCCAAATTCATCATTTCTAAAAAATTTCTCAAATGTAATGCATTCACCTATGAACTTATCTCATATCTATGAACACCAAAAAATGTCTCACCCTGTAGATCTCATTAATTTCCAAATAAGGAACAATGCTCAATATGTAACACCCCAAGATTTCATACTGTGTTATTTCTTCAAAATAATTCAATGACTTGCACTACACGCAACACTGAGTTCAATCACACCATGACTTACAAAAAAAAGCCATTCAAAAGAGGTTATGAATAGTATTATATAAATTTTAAACTTTATATAATCCTTATAATTTTAGAATCCATATTATGAGTTTCTTAGATATAATGCAAGAACAAATTCTTTTTCAGTATTGCACTTTTATCAACTTTTAATAGTGAACCCTTTTTAAATACAATATTTTAAACTTTTTGACTAAATGGGGACATAAAAATTTAAAATGAAACATCCCAAGCTTCCACGGTACGCTTTCTTTGAATAATACAGTAGCGTGTGTTGTACGCAACCTTGAGTTTTAACACACACCACAACCAATCAAACTAGCCGTTATGAATAGTAATACCTACTTTTCGAAATTATATATATTTTATATTTTAAAATGGACTTCATTTTTGGATTTGGAATATCGAAATTAGCCTAGGGTGAAATTTTGGTACTTTTCGGATAACTTTTATATTTTGATGAATAGTGAAAATTACTAAATTTTAATTAAAAACAACTTTTTTAATCAAAATAATTAATATTGATAAATTATGAATTTGAGTGGTTTTAAAGTATATTTAGAATATATTTTTACCATTTAATATAATTTTGGTCATTGGACATAATTTTACAATTAAACCGAACATAAACAAGTGTCAATCTTTTGATAGTTATTACCTCTTAAAAACACGCTTTTTGTTTTGACTGCTGGAATTAATTTTAAATTAATTTCTGCCACTTCTGTGTTTTGAATTTAGAAAAATGGATTCCATATTTTGAATCATGATGTCCAAATTGTGTAAATAGGTAACTTTTATTTTTAGACATTTTCAATAATTACTGTGGTAAATATTTTATTTACCATGGTTAAGGGTAAATCCGGTAAATAAGGGTTAAAAAATAATATTATAATAATACAAAATTACCCTAAAACGTGTCTTAACCCTATTGTTTGATACATGGTCGACCATGGGCATCTTTGGGTCGATCTTGGGACCCCATGGATCCACTTGTAAGTGATAATGACACTTTATTTTAATTAAGTTAAAATGAATACAAAAATGACACAAGCATATATCTTTTAGAAAAACAATTTTTACATAGGGTTATACATGTTGGATTTTCGATTATAAATATTCATTAGAAAGATAAAAAGATTTCCTAAATAATGATATATTATTTATAATTTTTAGACATCAAATAATGTAAATTATTAATGACACAATAATGATGCAATGTTTACCTCATTAATAAATCATTTAAATAAATAAGATTATAATGATTAAAATATTATCTAAAACCTGTCCAATTCTTATTGGTTGATGTTATTTAGAAAATGAGTCATCTTATCTTCGACCTCAATAATTTTTGGACCATTATAAACCGAATATAATTATATTATAAAGTAATACTTTCACTCTTTCCTAAAGAGCCCCTCCTCTCCCTTATAAAAGGAGACCACTTCTACTCATTCCTCAGACCTCTCAAGCCACTTGGCTCGTCCAAACCCTGACCATATAAGCTCCCCACATCCCTATACTCCTCCTTGAAGCTTCCCCTTAGGCAGAAAGCATTTCAAGAAGTCCTTTGGTTCCAACCAAAGTGAGTTACCTAAATTAAAGGTAACGATTTCTCTTAAATTATTTTCATTTATTTTGCTTCTCCAACCCCCAAACTCTTTTTATTTCCTTTCTTTTGTAACAAAACCAGTATCCATAATATACTAGGATGTTGTTATAAGAAGGATTCAAACTACACATACACACAACTCCATCTAATGGATGATGAACATAATGTTTCTGTGGATGGCAAACTAACGCCTCACGAAACGATGATTGTTCAAATACATCTTACCGCCTCTCATGGTGGCCATTATGATGGCACTATAATTAAATATGATATTAATGATATATATTTTATATATAAGATTCTGTAATTCCATTTTCTTTCATATCATTATTCGTTTCATGTTGTATATACATACGATAATTTCATTTGAGGAAGTGCGGACTACCGCCCCCTTAAAATGATATGACTCGTTCATACCACACATGGAACGTATAAAGGATGGTGTTAATGAACTTAAGTAACATATATAAAATATTATATTATACTGGAATAATAATATACCTATGTATCATTTGGATTCAATACTTTTAAAATGAAAAATTAAATGGAAGTAGCGTTCGTGCGTACGTACGGACTACCGTCTCCACGAACGCGATGAGATTCATTGTCCATCATATCCATTCAAGTATAATTATAATTTGATGATTTAAAAATAGTATCTAAGGACTTGATATCATTCTGTATATGAATAATATACATCCCATTAATAACGAATATGGCTTACATAACAAAGAATATAAAGTAAAATGAACCCGTTAACACCCGAAATGACGATAATTCTAAGATATTATTAACAAATCAATGTTAAAAGATCATATATGATATCATATTAAAGTAAATGATTCTTGTATTATTCAATAACAATTATTTCACCATTATACAGGAGGTAAACCTACCATCGACCAAGGAAAAAGTACAAAGTAAGGGATTCTCTTATCTCACTTTCAATTCCGTGAGATTTCCATTGTTCGCTACTAAATTATTGAAAGTGATGTATTGTGTACTTCTATTTGATATATATTATCATGATTCACTTTATATTCATGTTATTCTGTAAATCATTTGGTGGTTATTAACTTTTGGCCATGCGACTCAGTTGATTAACGTGGTAAGGGGTTTCTTGTCTCACTTTTAATTCCGTGAGAATTCCATTGATCACCACTTAATTATTGCATGTGGTGTATGTGTACTACCCATGATTGTATTCATTGTGTAATATACTTTATTTTATGGGTATTTACATCATCATGGTATGATCTTTCTTTCATGGGTGTTTGTTTCTTAAGTTACCTAATCAATAAGGGAATTTGAGATTTCAATTTCCACTCATTTGGCTTTACGCATATTTCATTGATTATATTACCCCAAGATTATGTGTGGAATCACTATTCATTTGATTATGTCATAATTTCCACTCCCCTTCCTATGGATATTAGTTTGATACACATAATCACTCCATTGATAATTCTCAATTCATTGATATGAATTCGATAAGAGTAATTTTAACTCATTCTCCATTTGTTGAGTTAAACATCCAATTCGTTGGTATTGTTTTTACAAGAATATGTGTGAATATCCTTTGATTGATTTACACTGAATATCCAATCATATTTAGTGTATTTATATTTGTCACGCATAATTATGTCGTTGATTTATCCTTAACCTAAGGATACAACCTTTATGAGAGATTTCATCTCAATTTACATTCCATTGAGACTTCTTTGATGATATACACCAAATCACTTTTATGTGGTGTATATAATGTACTTTGACATAGTATATCATGAATTACTTTATTCTCATGATATTACAATGTTTTGATTACCTCAATTATTTGTATTCAAGTGTCTCTCTTTTGGTTAGAAACTCTAACCAAAATACCATTTTAAAATGTTTTAAAGAATTATTCTTCTAAATCATGCTCATTAATGTCCATATTTTAAAAATGGTTTTAAGGATTTATTTATATGGACATTAAAGTTTTAAAATTAAAAATCCTTTTAAAAGTTTCAAAGTGGTATGGGACACTTTGATTCAAAAATCTACTTTTAAATGGCTTCTTGAAAAATAGTGTGACTTTTAAATGTTTTCAAGAAAAGGGGGATATTTCTCTCAAATAGTTTTGATGATTATTTTCATCTATGTCAACATCCTTCATTATTCTTGATTGAGGTTAATGTGATACAATACAATCTTCCATATTGTATCGAATGGGTTATGTTTGACTGTGGATGTGCTGTTTTTATACCATTCATGGTTTGTGGTAAAAGTATTGACATTTCGTATGCTATTTTTAATACGAATGTTTATGTTATGTTTAAACATGTTCATATGAGGAATGCATTGGACTTAATAAGTGACGGGTGGAGCCCGCTATAGCTCCTCGATGCATCGGTAGGTCTCATGAGACAAACTAGTGTCTTGGCACAAGGCCTTGGAAAAATCTTATTTGTAGTCTTGGCACGAGGCCTTGGCTATGTGGTTATGATAGTCTGGCATTATGCATTCCATCATTATGAAAGTGGATATTGATATTGCATGTGATCATTCGACTAGTAGAATATCCATGTGAGTAAGTAAATGGCATTATTTCATTTTACCTTTTCCATTTTATGCTGAAGTTCAAGTTTAAAAGGCTTTTTTTTTAGTTATAAATTGCCTTAAGTGTTTATGCTTATTTATGAAAGCTTCTGCTATAATGTTATCCTTACTGAGCATCCGAGCTCACCCCTTTCAATGTTTTATTTTTACCAGGATTATGAAGAAGTAATTTATGAATGACCTGCAGGGATAGTATGAGGGGATATGAAGACAAGATGTTTTTTTATGATGTAATGTAAAAATTTATGGATGTATCTAGTTATTCCAAGGCTACTAAACCAATCGGTCTTTCGAGACTTGATCTTTCTTGTGATCATGCCAATGTTATGTAATTAATGCACCGACTCTAGGTAACTAGGGTCGGGGCGTTACAGTTGGTATCAGAGGAAGTTTAGTACAAACCTTGGTAGCTAGATTTAGATAAACTCTGATTAGAGCACGTAGACCTAAGATGAACTTTGAGGATTAGTATAAAAGAACTTCCTAGAATTTTGGTATTGTAGAGATTTTGTGAGTTTTCCGAGCAATACATCCCTGTCTGGATACGGGCAGGTAGAGGCGGCTCTGGCACAGATGTACCTAGGGGTAAAACCCGAAAACACCGCTTTGAGCTAGACTCGAACGGGAACTGGTGCACGACAACGGGCCTTTCTGCACTCTTGGTTACGACACTCCCGGGGGATATGCTTAGGATAATTTACATTTTATTTAAAAACCTATTTAAGTAATATATACATAAGATGAGAGTAAATGACCTTGGTTAATCCTAATATGTTTCAAATTGAGAATATGGTGACATTTTAATCTCTAAATGATTTTACGACTACTATTACTCACACAATGCTTTCTGGTTTTAGTCAATGGCTGGATTCCAAGGAAGTCATAGTGACTTTGAGAATGATGTACAAGGTGGGAACGATGGTGGCGATGAGCAACAAAATGGAATGTTGATAGGCGTAAAAGATATCGTCTTTATGCCAAATCAGTTTTCCAAAAATATGATCAACAACATATATATTAACCAACTCCCAGACTCAACAAGGAAGAGAAAGGTGATAAATGATAAGATCTCCAGCAATGGAGACCATGGAGAAAAGAAACCTCAATTTTCATCATGCAGGAAATGTGGAAAGAGACACCCAGGAAAGTGTCTCAATGGGACAACGAAATGTTTTACGTGCGGGAAGGAAGGACATAAAGTGAAGAATTGCCGAAGAAAAATGAAGAGTACTATGGAAGAAGATAAAAATGGTCCCAAGAGTCCATTTACAGTCATTTGCCGTAAATGTAGGGGACCTGGCCATTACCCGAGTGAATGTCCTATTCTATAGGATATTTTCTTGGTCAAAGAAGAAGCAATGTGGAAATAAATGGTTGGAGAAAAATTTAAAAAGTATTAGCACTCCTTGTTGATGGGTTTGCTTTGGAATAATTTTCTCTTGTATTTGTAACCCCACAGTTTGCCATGAGAGAATGATATTTGAGGAAGAATTGTCTCTTCTCTTGTGGATATAGGTATAAATAACCATTTGGTTTTATATGATCATTGGGGTTTGAGAAAATGATAAGTTATTATAATTTGGGATGAAAATGCAAAGTATGATATAACATTTGTGGTTAAATTATGTTATTTTGAGGAATTTATCTCATTTTGGTAATATTATAAAATATAGTTTTTGAAAAAGGACAACACGTAGACCGTGTGACAACCCATCACGTCGGACAAAGCTGTGGGAATCGAACCCACAACCAAAGTGCGATTGGGATTTATCGCCTACCACTGGACTACGTGAAGTCCCTGGTTAGTGTGACTATTTTTTTTTGTTAAATGATTTTATTGATCAATAATAAGATGATTTGGGTTCTATGTCTTATCAAATGAATACCCTTGGCATAGGAAAATGATTTGGTGATTAAGTGATAAATGTTATTTTGGAAGATGTTCGTTTTGTTAGGAACACTATATGCCCAAGGAAAATAGAATACAATGAGGTTTCATTTGTAGAGTAATGGTGGATTTTTATCTACGTTTTTATTGTTGATTTATAGTGATTTGGGTTATTCATGGAAATGATTAACCTATAACAGAGAATATGTTATGATGTTAATCACTTTTAAGTATGTGACTTTAAGAGTATTTGATGTCATTTGGAGATACAATGTAACATGGGAGACTACATAATCAAATTCTTCTATGTTTTGGGTTTCAATATTAGTTTGGATTATATTAAAGGATTGTAAGGACAATTCGTTATTGAATGGTATCTATTTAACTTTGGGGTATTGTTGGTTTAATTTTAGAAATTAAGATTAGTGCATATTTATCTCAATGAATATCCTTTTGGGGGATCATTAGATCATTCACTAACCATTTTGGTTTTGATTAATCTTCAAAGACAATGTAAATATATGGTTTATCCTACATGGATCATGTGATTCTATAGAAGTTTATTCTAGTTCTTCCAGTGTGACCAAGTCTTCTTGAATACTCATCGTTTAAAAAAAATTGAGTTAGTGGTGGAAATTTATTAAAGAATGAAAATCTACTTAAAATTTAAGTATATCTCATAATGTTCTTAGTCAATATCATAAATAAATTCCTTTTCCTTATGTAATATAACTTTAAAAAAAATGTTGTCCTAGATGGTACATTAAATCATCACTAATTTATGGCTTTGGGATTGTTGGCCTTTTCATAGCCATGTTCTCTACCACTCTCCATCAGGTAATTGATGGTTAGATTTTTCTTCCATATCCATATTTTACTACATGGAACCCTAGTATGTGTTATTTTCGGTAATCTTCATACTTTCGACTCTTTATTTTAAATAGAGGCCTCATTAATTCATTTTTCGATGTGGGATTTCAACTAAGATATTTTGAAACGTCAAAAATGTGTTATCCTAATACCCTATGTTTTGTTGAACCGATGGTATTTCAAATCATCATAGATTGATGAATTTAAGGACCTCAATTTTATACTTGTTTGTGATTGATGACCTCAATCACTACCTATAAATATTTACGTTTTTCCTCCAATTATATGTCTCAAATTGCCACCAATGTTCTCCTAATCGAGATCATAATTTGGTGGTGACCCTTTCATTTCTCTTTTCCTCATATTAAGACTAAATTTTAGTAACCCAATTTCCGATGTGGGTTTTCCCACAAATATATTATCTATTTTCAACCTTTTATTTTCGAAGAACAATTTCAAATTGCGAGGACGCAATTTATTGAAGGAGGGGAGAATGTAACACCCCAAGATTTCATAGTGTGTTATTTCTTCAAAATAATTCAATGACTTGCACTACACGCAACACTGAGTTCAATCACACCATGACTTACAAAAAAAAGCCATTCAAAAGAGGTTATGAATAGTATTATATAAATTTTAAACTTTATATAATCCTTATAATTTTAGAATCCATATTATGAGTTTCTTAGATATAATGCAAGAACAAATTCATTTTCAGTATTGCACTTTTATCAACTTTTAATAGTGAACCCTTTTTAAATACAATATTTTAAACTTTTTGACTAAATGGGGACATCAAAATTTAAAATGAAACATCCCAAGCTTCCACGGTACGCTTTCTTTGAATAATACAGTAGCGTGTGTTGTACGCAACCTTGAGTTTTAACACACACCACAACCAATCAAACTAGCCGTTATGAATAGTAATACCTACTTTTCGAAATTATATATATTTTATATTTTAAAATGGACTTCATTTTTGGATTTGGAATATCGAAATTAGCCTAGGGTGAAATTTTGGTACTTTTCGGATAACTTTTATATTTTGATGAATAGTGAAAATTACTAAATTTTAATTAAAAACAACTTTTTTAATCAAAATAATTAATATTGATAAATTATGAATTTGAGTGGTTTTAAAGTATATTTAGAATATATTTTTACCATTTAATATAATGTTGGTCATTGGACATAATTTTACAATTAAACCGAACATAAACAAGTGTCAATCTTTTGATAGTTATTACCTCTTAAAAACACGCTTTTTGTTTTGACTGCTGGAATTAATTTTAAATTAATTTCTGCCACTTCTGTGTTTTGAATTTAGAAAAATGGATTCCATATTTGGAATCAGGATGTCCAAATTTTGTAAATAGTTAACTTTTATTTTTAGACATTTTCAATAATTACTGTGGTAAATATTTTATTTACCATGGTTAAGGGTAAATCCGGTAAATAAGGGTTAAAAAATAATATTATAATAAAAAAAAATTACCCTAAAACGTGTATTAACCCT
This sequence comes from Viscum album, assembly GCA_963277665.1. Taxonomy (NCBI): domain Eukaryota; kingdom Viridiplantae; phylum Streptophyta; class Magnoliopsida; order Santalales; family Viscaceae; genus Viscum; species Viscum album. The sequence goes on along the minus strand of OY728140.1, from coordinate 1,811,370,677 downwards.
ATTGGTTGATACATGGTCGACCATGGGCATCTTTGGGTCGATCTTGGGACCCCATGGATCCACTTGTAAGTGATAATGACACTTTATTTTAATTAAGTTAAAATGAATACAAAAATGACACAAGCATATATCCTTTAGAAAAACAATTTTTACATAGGGTTATACATGTTGGATTTTCGATTATAAATATTCATTAGAAATCTAAAAAGATTTCCTACATAATGATATATTATTTATAATTTTTAGACATCAAATAATGTAAATTATTAATGACACAATAATGATGCAATGTTTACCTCATTAATAAATCATTTAAATAAATAAGATTATAATGATTAAAATATTATCTAAAACCTGTCCAATTCTTATTGGTTGATGTTATTTAGAAAATGAGTCATCTTATCTTCGACCTCAATGATTTTTGGACCATTATAAACCGAATATAATTATATTATAAAGTAATACTTTCACTCTTTCCTAAAGAGCCCCTCCTCTCCCTTATAAAAGGAGACCACTTCTACTCATTCCTCACACCTCTCAAGCCACTTGGCTCGTCTAAACCCAGACCAAATAAGCTCCCCACATCCCTCTACTCCTCCTTGAAGCTTCCCCTTAGGCAGAAAGCATTTCAATAAGTCCTTTGGTTCCAACCAAAGTGAGTTACCTAAATTAAAGGTAACGATTTCTCTTAAATTATTTTCATTTATTTTGCTTCTCCAACCCCCAAACTCTTTTTATTTCCTTTCTTTTGTAACAACACCAGTATAAAAAATATACTAGGATGTTGTTATAAGAAGGATTAAAACTACACATACACACAACTCCATCTAATGGATGATGAACATAATGTTTCTGTGGATGGCAAACTAACGCCTCACGAAACGATGATTGTTCAAATACATCTTACCGCCTCTCATGGTGGCCATTATGATGGCACTGTAATTAAATATGATATTAATGATATATATTTTATATATAAGCTTCTGTAATTCCATTTTATTTCATATCATTATTCGTTTCATGTTGTATATACATACGATAATTTCATTTGAGGAAGTGCGGACTACCGCCCCCTTAAAATGATATGACTCGTTCATACCACACATGGAACGTATAAAGGATGGTGTTAATGAACTTAAGTAACATATATAAAATATTATATTATACTGGAATAATAATATACCTATGTATTATTTGGATTCAATACTTTTAAAATGAAAAATTAAATGGAAGTAGCGTTCGTGCGTACGTACGGACTACCGTCTCCACGAACGCGATGAGATTCATTGTCCATCATATCCATTCAAGTATAATTATAATTTGATGATTTAAAAATAGTATCTAAGGACTTGATATCATTCTGGATATGAATAATATACATCCCATTAATAACGAATATGGCTTACATAACAAAGAATATAAAGTAAAATGAACCCGTTAACACCCGAAATGACGATAATTCTAAGATATTATTAACAAATCAATGTTAAAAGATCATATATGATATCATATTAAAGTAAATGATTCTTGTATTATTCAATAACAATTATTTCACCATTATACAGGAGGTAAACCTACCATCAACCAAGGAAAAAGTACAAAGTAAGGGATTCTCTTATCTCACTTTCAATTCCGTGAGATTTCCATTGTTCGCTACTAAATTATTGAAAGTGGTGTATTGTGTACTTCAATTTGATATATATTATCATGATTCACTTTATATTCATGTTATTCTGTAAATAATTTGGTGGTTATTAACTTTTGGCCATGCGACTCAGTTGATTAACGTGGTAAGGGGTTTCTTGTCTCACTTTTAATTCCGTGAGAATTCCATTGATCACCACTTAATTATTGCATGTGGTGTATGTGTACTACCCATGATTGTATTCATTGTGTAATATACTTTATTTTATGGGTATTTACATCATCATGGTATGATCTTTCTTTCATGGGTGTTTGTTTCTTAAGTTACCTAATCAATAAGGGAATTTGAGATTTCAATTTCCACTCATTTGGATTTACGCATATTTCATTGATTATATTACCCCAAGATTATGTGTGGAATCACTATTCATTTGATTATGTCATAATTTCCACTCCCCTTCCTATGGATATAAGTTTGATACACATAATCACTCCATTGATAATTCTCAATTCATTGATATGAATTCGATAAGAGTAATTTTAACTCATTCTCCATTTGTTGAGTTAAACATCCAATTTGTTGGTATTGTTTTTACAAGAATATGTGTGAATATCCTTTGATTGATTTACACTGAATATCCAATCATATTTAGTGTATTTATATTTGTCACACATAATTATGTCGTTGATTTATCCTTAACCTAAGGATACAACCTTTATGAGAGATTTCATCTCAATTTACATTCCATTGAGACTTCTTTGATGATATACACCAAATCACTTTTATGTGGTGTATATAATGTACTTTGACATAGTATATCATGAATTACTTTATTCTCATGATATTACAATGTTTTGATTACCTCAATTATTTGTATTCAAGTGTCTCTCTTTTGGTTAGAAACTCTAACCAAAATACCATTTTAAAATGTTTTAAAGAATTATTCTTCTAAATCATGCTCATTAATGTCCATATTTTAAAAATGGTTTTAAGGATTTATTTATATGGACATTAATGTTTTAAAATTAAAAATCCTTTTAAAAGTTTCAAAGTGGTATGGGACACTTTGATTCAAAAATCTACTTTTAAATGGCTTCTTGAAAAATAGTGTGACTTTTAAATGTTTTCAAGAAAAGGGGGATATTTCTCTCAAATAGTTTTGATGATTATTTTCATCTATGTCAACATCCTTCATTATTCTTGATTGAGGTTAATGTGATACAATACAATCTTCCATATTGTATCGAATGAGTTATGTTTGACTGTGGATGTGCTGTTTTTATACCATTCATGGTTTGTGGTAAAAGTATTGACATTTCATATGCTATTTTTAATACGAATGTTTATGTTATGTTTAAACATGTTCATATGAGGAATGCATTGGACTTAATAAGTGACGGGTGGAGCCCGCTATAGCTCCTCGATGCATCGGTAGGTCTCATGAGACGAACTAGTGTCTTGGCACAAGGCCTTGGCAAAATCTTATTTGTAGTCTTGGCACGAGGCCTTGGCTATGTGGTTATGATAGTCTGGCATTATGCATTCCATCATTATGAAAGTGGATATTGATATTGCATGTGATCATTCGACTAGTAGAATATCCATGTGAGTAAGTAAATGGCATTATTTCATTTTACCTTTGCCATTTTATGCTGAAGTTCAAGTTTAAAAGGCTTTTGTTTTAGTTATAAATTGCCTTAAGTGTTTATGCTTATTTATGAAAGCTTCTGCTATAATGTTATCCTTACTGAGCATCCGAGCTCACCCCTTTCAATGTTTTATTTTTACCAGGATTATGAAGAAGTAATTTATGAATGACCTGCAGGGATAGTATGAGGGGATATGAAGACAAGATGTTTTTTTATGATGTAATGTAAAAATTTATGGATGTATCTAGTTATTCCAAGGCTACTAAACCAATCGGTCTTTCGAGACTTGATCTTTCTTGTGATCATGCCAATGTTATGTAATTAATGCACCGACTCTAGGTAACTAGGGTCGGGGCGTTACACAATAGGTTGGTGAAAAGATCAATTGAGTCCCACACTGATATTCCCTCCCACTTCAGGTGCATGGACTCGTGAGCCTTATCATCCCTCAAGGTGGATAAGTAACATCATCATGAAGCCCTTACAATATAACCCCTCATGCTTCAATTCCTACACCAGAATATCCCACCAAAGCTCATATGGTCCATGAAAAATATAGGCAGAATGATTTCCCATCATATATTTAGATTTTTCAAGATGCATAAAGATCTTCTAGAATAACTCAATCAAGAACTCATCTACCTAGGTTCCACCCTCCCACGTTAACATACGATTTTACTATAGCTGAAACCATCTCATTATCTCAGACATTGAACTTATGATACAAACAATATCTCCTTCACTGGTTCTCATGACCCTCACAAAGATTTTGTAAAGATAAACATCCATATGATCCTCTGGTGCTTCATGAAGCTCCAGCTTAGCTTCAATATGTGCTAGCTAATTTCCAGTCTTTTGATGTTAAACTCAAAGATGATGAGGAATTTTCTATACAATACACGTAAACTCCTTATAACATTAGCTATAAAAAAGTCAACCTCAATAGGTGAAAACAACATAGAACCACTTAATCTTGGTCCCTCTTAACATGGATAGGAAGTCTTTTAGAATAATATATTTTATCATTTACTTCATTTATCAAATATAAATGGTATATTATATCACATTTCAAAAGGAAACTTTTATATCACAATAAATACATTTTTCTCTATGATGAACAATTCATTCCAATATATATCCCTATGTTCTTATCATGACGCATGAATACTCAACCCATGTCATATTAGGCCATGAGTATAAATCACTTGAACCATTAATATCATGAAATAATAATAATAAAAACATGTGAACAACTCAAGGTGAACTAACATCAACTATAAATAAAAACTAATATAAAAATCAATATACCCATGGATACTCATATCTCCCTTGTACGTGGGTATGCTAATCTAATGAACAAGACCATTACCATGTCCCAAAATATCCTAATATATTTTCTACCATCTATAATAGTAATGAAATATAAATGAATATTACTCTAATACCAATTTGTAACATCCTCTAATCTTAAACTCTCTCATGTGGCCAAAATGGGTTGGTTATGAGACCTCGAGAACACCTCCATATATGCCAGAGGATACAGACTAGCAGTATGGGTGTAATATGTATAGTGTGTAGACTATAATCCAAGGTTATAGAGTTATAACATGGTGGACCAATAACATAACAGTATCAAATAAATACCAGAGTTCCAAAATAATGGAAACGACATAATATGATGGAAATCCAAACATTGAAAATGAACTAAATAACCCAATAAAATAATAAACTAATAATTAAATGTCATGATAGAGTGTAACAAAATATCAAACAATAATAACAATATTTGAATTTTCAATAAAGACTCAAAAGACTCTAGTTTAGAATGTCATGTTGAACTATGTCCAAACATCATCCATTCCTAAAAGAAAACAATCATCAAAATTGTACTTTAACCTTTTCAAATCTTACATCCATGTAGTATTCTAGGGTTAAAAATGGAGGTCGGAATTCGGTGTGATTATAAATTAGTAGGTCAAAACTACAATGTATGAACACTACTAGTATGATAATATGTGCATGAAATAATTCAATATATAGGTTTATTAATTTATTAAAAATTGAAATTAATACAATAGAAACATGCTTTGGCTAAAACCGAGAATATCTCTAATCTTGTATCAAGAAACTGTCAACCTTAACCATATAACTGTGTGATTAAATAACTAGCCTTAGGGCCTTGTATCAATGTATCTTATCATGTATCATTACCATTTAAATCATTACCTTATAACCAAGGTATAAATCAAGTAAATCTTGGTCAAACCCCATTAAGTATGAATTTTAACTATTAATGAGGTCTGATATTGGTATATAAAAATTTCATGAAGTCTCAAGGAATAACCCTATATATAATAATTTCATCATGTCTCATGTACAAGATATATATAAATGCATTTCAGCAGGTATCATAGGGAATTACCTAATATATAACCATTCTATCAAGTCTTAGAGAGTATCTCATTATATAATCAATTTTTCATGTAATCTTGGAGAATTCCAAATATATTTTTCATAATAATCACACATTTCAAATGTGTGATATAATAATTATAGAATAGAAAACTGAACTGATTTCATAGTAATAAATATATCTCAATACAACACTATTAGGATCAAGGGCTAACAATGAAAATTTACATGTATCTTTTAATTGCTATTTTCATTTATTAGTATTATATAACCAATAATATTATATTTATCCCAATATATAAGACAAACCAAGGTTAATTAATATTAATAAATAACCCATAAACCATTTCATTCTAAGAAACATTAATACATTAGTCAATTCATTTATAATCAGTGGTTCACTTACTCAAATGGAATGAAAAATCTATATTAATTACCAATTGGATCGAAATGGGCACCACGTTATAATACAATTCATCATTGAATTTATTTATCATGAAATATACGGGATCAATTTCAATATTGAACATATTTGAAAAAAAAAATTATCATATGGTTATGGTTTAGACACTCTACCTTTAAATAGCAATCAACCAATGATACTAGCTTGATTCTTCATAATAAAGAAGGATCAGATGTCCGAAATAAGGTCCAAATGTCATAATAGATAATGATAAAAACCAAAATTTCTCATGGTAAATTGATTACACCTGGGATGTTGGAAAAAAGAGAGAAAAGTTAAAACCTAAGCATAACACCTTACTAGGGATCCAATTCTTGATACAAACGTCTAAAATCAATAGAGGCCCTCCAAAATTTCCTAGAAGCTTCCCTAGTGTTGATAAGAGGAATCTACATATGAGGTGAAAGTAAAATCATCTATATGGCATGGCTAAAACTGTAGGATGGGAAATTATACAGTGTGTAAATCCTTTAGTCATCATGAATTTATTTTTTGAGGGATACTATGAAAAATCCATTGGCTTAGATTATTATTTAATTATCCTAAACATTACATGATGTTTATTAGTTACATAATGTGTAACTAGTTCACTCGTTATTTTTGTTTCAGGACTACATTCGAAAAGAGTTTACACGAAGTGTATCACTTTTACATGTCGTGTAATTATTTTGTAGAAAAAATACTTTTCCCATTTCCATGAATGAGGATGAAAACAACTCCAAATTCATACATCTCATGGAAAACCATCATATTTCATTTAACATTTTTATATCAAGACACAATTTATTAAAACACATATACATCCCTAGAATTTTAGTCATTTCCCCCAAAAACATCCCTCTTTATCTAAACATGACTCGACCACCATGGATCAAATGAAAATCTCATAAAGGGAAGTACATGGAAAAAGATGGGATCCTAAAAAATTAATTGGGTGTAGTGGTTTTTTGGTTATGATGGAATATTTGGATTCCTTCTATATTTATAATCTATGTAAGCAATAATATATTTGGATGACTTAAAAATGTATAATCCTATGATATGATGAACTACAAGAATTACATGGTTTTATCTATCCCATGAATATGTGGACCTATTACGCTATATTGTAATTTTATACTCCAAATATATCGTGACCTATTGGGTTCTTTGGTAATTTCTACTCTTTATATACAATGACCTATTAGGATGAATTGTTCTAATACAATCTTTAGATACAATATCCTATTAGGATTCCTTGTACATTTCTATACCTTGGATATGATGAAATATTAGTATTTGTTAGACATTTATACTCTTAATATTGTATTAACTATTAGGATACCTTTGACATTTATACTCCATGGATATGATGTACATGGATGATTTGGACATTTCTATTCCTTGGATCTTAATATATGTGTTTCATATACTTGTTTACATGGGGTGGGTTATTGAAAATTAATAACATGATTTATAGTTAGCACTTATGATATGGATTCTTGATCATTGTCTCTTGATAGAATGGATAATATGACTTCTAATTTTATCATTAAATTTCTATTATACATGAATAGTACTTAATAATAAATGAAAAGAATGAACTTTTTATAGAAACTATAAGTGGTTTATTATAGATTATTATGTCATAGACTGTTTAGGATTTCATTTCATTGGTGTAATCAAAAATACATCTTGTTTTCTTGTTCAGACCCACTGATTTATGCCTATGATGTGACTCTTGTACATGGTTTCTTTGGAACACATGATTATGTTGAAGCCTGATATTATCATGGTGATATACTTAGGGGATTTTTATTTTCTTATGTCTTTTTTATATATTACCATTCATATGTCTCCTACTTGTATATTATCATCAAATGAAAATATTTTGTTTTATACTAGGTTTTGGCCATTTTATATTGTTTTCATCATTTATTATTATGCTTCCACTTCACATTCTATCATTTACATTTCTTTCACTATAGTTTTCTTATAATATATCATTGTCTTACTCGGATAATGAGTGTATAGACTCCCCATCGTACCATCATTATACCCTCACTACTAGTCTAAATCCTTTGGCATATTTTGATGTAAGTTTGGGGTCATATGACCAACCAGTTTGGGGAACCATTTTAGTGGATCCTAAGATTTTAGATTACAAATTTGTATCAAATGATGTTAATTTTCCTTTTTATTTTTATTTTTTTCTGCTATATATGAGACAATGTTTTTTTAGTTCTTGTTAAACACCCTTTACATAGAGTGATCAACCCACACATGTGAGAAAATCCATGTGGTCGAGGATGGGGTTTTTTCATGCTGGCCATTACGACTATTGATTATGGTTTCACTTTGAGTGAATGATGTAATTTACACAATTATAAAAATAGAAAATTTAAGGAATCTTATCCTTGGACCATTATGGAATATATTTAGCATTAAATGATTTTTTGGGAACATAGTTATTTAAATTCCATCCAAATGGTATTCTATGAAGATTAGTAGAACAACGTTCTTTATTTGATATGTTCTAAAATATTTTATGTATAACGTGATATTTATTTCATATCATGTTTTCATATAAAATTTGATTCATTTATCATTGTGTTGTGTTTACAATGATTACTAGTATAAAATTTTAGGTGATTTTATATCAAAATTCCTTATACACAATGCTTATGCAGTAGAATTTTTATATGTATATTGTCCATTTTGTATTATTATATAGAATGATTACTTTTTTACCATGCTATTTGGTAATTTTTCATAACTATCAGTAATTATTTTCCAACATGAATTTTTTTAATTGAAATAAATGTGTTTTTAAATGAAATATCAACATTAATTTAATTAGTTTATTACAGAACAAAATGATGGTCGAATTATATTTAGAAAATTTATTTTGAAATTTTACACCTAGGGAGAATAGAGCCCATGGGATGAAAAGTTTCTTGTTTTCATTAAATTTTGGAATAATAACAATTTATATGATGTTTGGGGCCTTGTAAATTTAATAATAGAAGCCATATAATCAAAGAATTATATATAAAATTATGATATTATAAAATCAATGCCAAAACATGGGTGTAGTTATATGAATACCAATTGTAAATTATAAGGGAAAGAAAATTTATAAAATGGAAATGGAAATTTACCTAATTAAACCACTATGACTATATTTACAAACCAAAATTTAAATAATGTCATAAATGGTTTCCAATATAATTTCTTGTAACTTGATAATTTTTTTATGATGACTAGTACGACTAAATTATTAAATGAAAAACATGATCCAGGTAGGTCAGTTGGGCCATGTTGCCTTTGAGATAGACTTGAATCAACCCATATATGTTGGGCATGGTGGGTTGTGTTTATGAGATGAACCCATTAACGATGTATGTTAATCATGGAATAATTGATGGTACCCACATATGTCACCTTTAATTTATCGTTTATTCTTAGTACATGTCCACATTGGGGTATTCCTATGAGTTTTATTTATGGTTATTTATGTGTTCATAAAACTTATATGGTTCGCAGATAAACATATGTTGGAAATCTTACAAGAAAATTTTCCTCTATAATTAATAAGATATATTTTATCTGCTTTTAAGTGGTACTTATATGAGGTATAGGTTAATTAAAATTCAAACCAATATGGTGTTTTCAACTATAAATTGGAATTATAATTTTCTAACTAGGAAAATTATGAATGATTATGAATATATAAAATATTTTTTAAAAAAAAATTAAGAAAATATTTTTAATTTCAATGGGATATTAGTTTATTAATTAATTTTTAAAAGGGAGTTGTGTGGTAAATGCTTGTTTGTCTTGTGCATTAGCTAGATTAATGCTCAATGTATATTTTTGCTTATAAATTGAAGTTTATGGTAACAATTAACATTTAAGGGTTTATTGAATTAAATTTAAATTAAGTTAATTTATTGAATGAAAATTGTGGATGTGTTTATAGCTTGAAAACCCTATTAAGGGTTATTTTTAATTTAATCCTATCGAGTTCATGGGATTGAAAGGTGGGAATTTTCTATAAGTCCCCATTTAAATTTATTAGTTTAATTTATTCCAATAAGATTGTTGGTAGATCCTATTATCCTATTCTTCATGAACTAGGTATAGGGATGATTATTTCTTTTTCCTAAGGGGCTAGTCGAGGTAGGAATCCCTTAGATACTCTAAACCACAATGAATTCTGGTGAATCCTTTCTCATGTGTGGTATTGTTTGGGTGTCCCTTTTCCCTTGTAGGACATTTAGTTTCATAAAATGACTCCCTGTATGGATTGTTAGTTTTTTAGTATGTTAACCATTTTTATAGACTTACTAATCATGTAATGATCATTTTCAGGAAGTTAGACCTACATATGGAATGTTAAACCACTCAATTAGTCATGTGAACCTTCTTCTTTTAACTGTGGGTGACTCGGTATATCATTATCCTATTTTAAAATCATATGGGAAAATATGAATTTGGTATAATTTTTTTACGGACCATTATATACAATATTCATATTGATGATAAGACTATGTCTTGGTTGAAATTTTGTACCCTCATGAAAATGAATCTTGGGGTAGTACGCATCGATACACATAATTCTCATCAAGTTACTAAATTTTAAAATGACCCGTTTAAATTTGTGGGTAATCATTTAATCCTTGAAAATTTATGATACATTCAAAATAAATCCCTATATTAGAGTGACTTGGGAATTTGAGGAAATTGTATTCTTCCCAATGATTCAGATGATATTGTAATAGTCTTCTATGTTTTGACATGTTATTCGGAGGGTTTCTTCTTTTACACCTGAGTTCATTGCATGAATGAATGTTACATGGATGGTGTTTTGATGCTTTCATCTAATGTAATGTACTATAGTCTGATTTTAATCAACTAGTATGTTAATCCATTTAGTTTAACACTGTCTAAATGTGTTATGTCCATGTCCAAGACAAATAGTATGTGGTCGATTTAGCATGGTCCATGGGATGTGTTTTATTTTTCTTTAAATCCAATGATATGTAATATAATTTTATATATAGTATCAAATCGATCATAAAAATTGTTTCAATCCATGTATAATGATCAAAATCAAGGAGAGCCTTTTTAAAATGGTTATTATTCCTTTTGAATTCCCATGTGGAAGGTATGCTTTCCAATGGGTCTATGATTATGAGCAATCACATTGATGATATGGTCGGATTGGTATGAAACTTTTGACAAACACCATTAGTTTAGGATGTAAAATAGTTGTTTTTTAATTTTCAAATGAATCCTCGGGATGAAATTATATGAAAATTAGATAATTATAATTCTTCAGTGGGTGTTTTTGAGTTAGTTTATAATATAGTTGTCTTGTAGTATTTCAAATATTCTTTCCAATGCGTAGTTTGATATTATTGGTCCCAAAACTTTTCCACCACTTCTCATCAGGTATAAATAGTGTTTCACAGTTCTTATTAGTAAATATTGATATACTCATAGTTTTCTCTTCTCTTACTAATAATCATGTCCTTTATCTTGATATCATTCAAGATGCATATAGGGAGTTTCAGTTATACACCAAGATAAAAGAGTTAAAATATCATTGTATTCTCATAAATAGTATCTATGGGATATTCCCTATGTAATTATTGTTGCATTTTAAATGAAATATTTTTTCTAATTAATACTTGGATTCTTTATTAGGAATGTATTGGAGGGGATCACATACCCCCAAATGTTTTTCCATTGACATGACTGTCAAGTGGATGCCTCTTTGGGCTCTATCAGAGATCATGATCTATAAATGTTTTGGTATCTTACAAACAACTCACTCAAAAAAATCATATTATGGACTAACATGGATGATCATATAGAATCCCATTGAAGACCCAACACTTCAGTAGACTTCAGTCATGGTCTAATTATTCTGTAATGGAGTGTGTATCTATGTTATCTAGATTAGGCATACAAAAATTTTTATGTTTTAGAATGAAAAAATAAGTTGATGTTTGGATTGAGAAATCACTGAATCAGGATTCGATTTTTAGTTAGTGTTCCCAATAAAAATCTATGCATACCTTAGTTTAAAGGTATTAGGTTGTAGTTTTTGAAATTTAGTATCCATTTAAGATGATGATTTTGTGAATATTTTTTCAAGAATGGATCGACATGCTTTCCTCTTGTTCTATTAAATGTGGTTATAGAGGAACCATTTAATGGATTGTCATTCACATGGGGATATTGTAGTACTTGTATGCAATGTAATTTTATAAAAATCTGAATTGAACTAGAAAAATGAGGTATATTGTGAGTCAAGCATTCATTTAGTCTTTGTACCATGGAAAAATTATTGTAAAAAGGATTTGGTAATGATGAAATAGACATTCACAATGATGGAGATGTCATGAATAGATAGTTCCCAACAAATTAAAGAACCTATAGTGGGGGAATAATAGGGATATTGATGAATGAGATGAATGTGTGATTGTTTCTTCATATAATTTGTCTCTAGATAGGAGATTTCTCCAAGATTCAATTTTGGATATGAGTATTGAATCCTGTTTCTACAACATATGCATCATTTTCTTAAAATTATGTTGAGGGGTGCATTAGAATTTTGGAAACTCAATGTGATTTTTTGTATAAATAATAATGACCTGGGTAGGTTGGGTGTTGTTTTACATTTTTACAAGGTTTCTCATTGATGGGAAGTTCTACGGTGGAGATATTTTAAATTTTGGTGTTTTGGACCACATACATATTCTCGTTGAATTAGAATGTTACTATTTTTTGGATGGTCTATTCTCTAGACTAATACTTGGAATGTATATATGATATTTTCAATAATCAAGGGTGTTGTTATTTGATATTGTTTAAGGAATGGATGGTTTCTCAGGAGTCTAATTGAGTTTTGGGAGGGGTGAACGCTAAAAACACAATTTTTAGAGGTTTTGGGAGAGGCACACAGTTTTTATGAAAATGTGTGCCCTGCTATAAGAAATTTTTCCACATGTCTAGTGATCATGTTGGTGTGTTATTGTTTTTTTAATCATTTCACACTAGTCCTCAAAACCACCCAGCTAGTGTAGACCTATTCATATAGTAAAAAAATTCATGTTTTGTGCATGGTTTCCAAAAACATGATCATGATCTATATGATCCCCAGTCATAGGTATATTCCCATTCATGGTTAGAACATGGTATGTCCAACTATGTGACCAAACCATGTGAATCATTTAATACGGTGAAATTAACATTTCCCCTGCACACTTTTGTACTTCCTCCCGCTATTCTCCCCTCAACACACTCATCTCATCTCCCAGCCACTCGATCTCCTCAATATCCTACTTGTAAGGATTTAAGCAACCATATTTGTCTTCCCCCCATTTTGAGTTCGTTCTATCAGAATGGAAGACCCTAGTTGAGATTATTACTCATCTTCCTACCTTTATTTATTTTATTTTCCATATTTGTATCTATATTTGTTTTAGCTAATTGAAAATATTTTTAGGGTGTTTTTCTATTTCCTAAATTACTATTTAAATAGATAAAATTAATTATTGATATTCGATGATTATAACATCCAATAATTTGGTAGGTGGTCTATACCTTTTCCTTAATGTTTATTTTTTTTATACCTTGTTTTTTTTATGTCACACTATGGACCTTCTAGGAATTTCATTCTAAATTAATAGAACCATGAAAAAAATTAATTATTTTTTGTGAGATTCCATGAAACCCTTATAACAGAATACATGATGGTGAATATAACCTAAACCACACGTCTGGTGGGTTATTTCTATTTATATGATTATAGAACCCTTGTAGTGAGTTGATCATTCCATTCTCTATTAATAATTTATTGTGTTATGAATTTGGATTTTCAAAGGTTGTATACACCATAAATAATCTTTAAATATTTATATAAATGGTATAAAATTAGTTCACCCTTAGATTATGTATGATTGTGAAGGGATTGTTGAAGTTGATTAACAGCGTTCTCTTGTTCGTTCCCATGCATGTTTTTTATGTTATTAAACCACCGAAAGGCACGGTGGAGAGGATGAAAAGTATCTTTTCCGCGTTTCTTTGGGATGAAAAAGTATAAGGAAGATGCCACTGGGCATCTTGGAAGCGGCTGGCTCATCCGGTGGAGGAAGGTGGAGTCGGTCTTCGTGATGTTGAGGTTACCATTATGGGATTGCAAGCACGGTTAGCCTAGGAAGTCATTGTAGGGGAGACTCTCTGGGAAAAGTTTTTCAGAGCGCGATATGGCTGGCCGGGGGAGGTTCGCATGCAGGGCGCGACTGTTTTAGCAAAGAGCATGTTCGCCCATATTGAGAGACTTGCTGGCTATGTCAGGTGGATTGTTGGCCGGGGGGATATTAGTTTTTGGGAGGACAACTGGGCCGGGGAGAAGCTGGGGTATTCAGGTTTCCCTTCACCGGGGATATCTTTCAGCGAGGCAAGTGGCAGGTATGAGTTTATACAGGAAACCCTTAATCCCAGCCAACTTGAACTTTTTGGAAGCATAGTTATGAGCGAGGAGTCGGACCGGTGTTGTTTCATGGCAACTAGCAATGGTAGGTACACTGTCGGGGGCTACAGGGAAATCCTCCAAGGAGAAAGCACTACGGGGGAGAGGTGGCCAGCTGTTTGGTGCAAGGAGATACCGGTGAGAATGAATTTCTTGGTGTGGAGGGTCTTAAATAGAGCTATACCAACGGAGGATAACATACAGAGAAGAGGGGTATGCATGGTTTCCCGGTGCTACTGTTGTGAGCAGCCAAACTCAGAAACGACGGCCCATCTTTTCTTTCAAGGACAATGGGCCTCCGACCTCTGGTCTCTCTTCAACCATTCCCCTTTTCCGATTGGTGGGTCGCGCTGTATTCAGGACTACTTGTCCGTCTGGATTCCAGTTAGTGAGAACGGAACAATGGAACGGGTTGTCAGAATTATTATCTTAGTTGCGATCTGCTGGGTGCTTTGGGAGGCGAGGAACCATGTTCGACTGGGGAGCAAAAGGTCATTGGTGTCTATGCAGGTCCAGCTGATGTCACTTATTTTTGAGCTAGCTTCTCTCGTCAAGGGAGGTCTATCTTCAGTGGCAGTGTGCAACCTGCTCAATAGGCCATGCATCCAACGTAGAGGAAAGGAGAGATGGGTGAGGTGGATACCACCGAATCAGGGTCTGAAGCTAAACATTGATGGATCCTGTTCGGGGGGGTATGAGGGGTGGTGGGATGCTCAGAGATTGTTGGGGCTCAGTGCTACTAGCGTTTATTGCCTTTTATGGTCCGGGGAATTCATTGGGTGCGGAGGTTCGGGCACTTCTATCTGGCTTGTTGGTATGCAGGCGGAGAGGGATGCAAGTGTCGGAGGTGGAGTCTGATTCTGAGTCTCTAGTGAGGATGCTTCAGGGAGGTCACTGCATTCCGTGGGACTTGATTTATCTCATTCGTAGGTGCAAGACAGAAACTAATCAAGGATAGATTATTCACCATAGTTGGAGGGAGTCTAACTTTGCGGATGATGCCCTCGCCCGCTTGGGCAGACAGGAGGATCCACTTGTGATATTTGATAGTTTGAACTCCCTTCCCCTTGAGTGCGTTACTGTGGTGCAAGGTGACTCCCTTGGACTCCACTACTTTCGACCTCCTTGAAGGGAGGTTCTTTTTTTCTCTGTGCTTCGGCAATAATAATAAAAAAATTACTTTTCGGCAATACCTATTAGGATTTCATGTATATTTCTCCTCCATGGATCTGATGACCTATTATGATTATTTGGAAATTTATAATTCTTGGATTTGATGTCCTTTTATGATGCACTGGTTATTCATACTCATTGGATCCACTGATCTATTAGGATAACTTGTAAATTTCTACTCATTATATCTAATTACCTATTAGGATTCCTTATACATCTCAACTCATTTAATTCTATTTCATATTAGGATTCCTTGTAAATATAGAATCCCGGAATCAAAGGCTTGTTATGATTCCTTATAAATTTCTACTTCATGGATATAATGACCTATTAGTATTCCTTGTACCTTTATACTATTTAGATCTGATGACATATTAGGATGCCTTTAAAATTTATAATTCTTGATTCTAATCTACTACGACACCTTGAACATTTCTACTCCCTAGATCCTAGTCTATATAGGTAGGATACTATTTTACATTGAACATTATCTTGATGAATCTTATCATGCTTTACAGTTATACTGTATGATATGGATTCAAGATTATAGTAGCCTTGTAAGAGTTGATAATATTATGTCTACTTTTATAACTTTTATTCCTCTCACACATGCACACCACATCAATTTAAATACACAAACTGGAAATGTCAAAAAAATTATTTGTGGTTGCCTACTGAGTGTTATCTCACACACTATTTTGGCATCCATTATAATGGGGTACCTAAACACAAATCATGTCTTTAGGTTTATACATATCAATTAATTTTTTTTGGCTCTTGTACATGGAAACATAAAATCATAAGACTTACTCATAGCTCAAGAAACTTATAAGGGATTTGACTTTCATTTTTCAATGTTTATTTATTACTTATTGTTTGTATACAATTTTTATATTATAGTAAAATTTACATGAATTGTTGTATTATTGATGTTGGTTATTCAATATTATATTTCTTCATTTATTATTATAGTCACACTAATCTTTTATTCAATTATATTTACTCAACTATTGGATTCATTTGAAATATCACCATTATACTCTAATAATTAGTATATAGTTTTCCCACTTTACCATTTTTGGACAGTCACTAATATTCAAAACCCAATGGTATACGAGGAATCATAATGGAATCCACATAATAGACCAGATCTAGGCACCTTTTTAGTGTCTCCCATGTTGGGATGTCACAATGAGAAAACCTCTCAAGAAACATAGTTACAGTGAATAAATCATATTTGATCTAGAAAATAAAAAATTTATACTAGATTATCCATATCCTAAAACCATATTTGAAATAAATAATTTCCTTAAACATTTATAATACTATAGATTTTTTTGCGAAAAATGTTTCATCACTTTCTATTCTACATACCATGTTAACTGAAAATGGAAAATCTAAATTTAGACAAATGAGATTGATGAAATATTCCCTAAACTATAGAATATTCTAGGTAGTAATCCTATACAATAATTTCTCTCTAATGGGGGGATGATTTTCCATTTTTATTGACGCATCCCTATAATTATTTGAATGTTAAATCATGAAAAATATTAATGTTATTTCAAATGAATAACTATAGGTAATGACTTGTTAGCATTATTATCCTACACATGGTCGGAAAATAGATATAACTATAATTGAATTAATGAATTAGAGACCTATGATTTATATGGATAAAATGTAATATGTACAAAAAACAACAAATACTAACGTATATGTTCAAAAAATATGAATTGGACATGAGAGAAAATATATAGTTAACACTTATGATGGAATATGATTTTTCTATCCCTATTCACCCTAGAAATGATAAAAGAGTGGGTAAATAATTATGTATTAAATAACGTGGTTTTATTATAATGATTATAAAATAATATAATTTTTTATGAATTTATAAATATATAAATTTAATATGTATGCTATGGGACATCATCAATCATATACCAAATTATTTCCCAGTAATCATTTCTGGAGAAGAATAAAAAAATTAAAAAGAGATGACCTTATGGTACAAAATATTATAGAAGCACTTAAAAATGGGAATCAATCTGATGAATATGTTGATAATGAGGGCATGTTGAGAATTTTTACATGCTTACATACCCCATCAATTATAAATCTCATGAATGATGTGATGGGTGAATATTACCACTCCATATTCTCTATAAATTCATGAATGAACAAAAATTTATAATGAACTCTTCTATCATTATTATTGGAATACATGAAGAGGGTGAATTTTGATTATAATTACTTATGATTGGTATTTGAGTAATTTATGATGGAGAAAATACTAACAAAATGTGTACTACAACCACTTCCCATAACTATATCAAATATGGAAACCATCACTGTATAATTTATTATAAGCCTTCCAAATACATCTAAGGGAATTAATTATATATTTATTTCATTGATAGATTATATTTTTTTATATTTTATCATTGTATTTGAATAATTCTAGGTTGAGTTCCTTAAAAATATATATATTCATGTAATTTTGAGACTTTGTGGGGCACAACATCCAACTGTTTCGAACAATGATCCACAATTTATATATATGTTAGTGTGGATACATCCAATTGTTTTGAATAATAGAGGATATATTTTAACAACCAATCATACTGAAAATAATTTATTTTTTGTGTGGAAAATAATAAATTGGATGTCATGTTATGGGGTAAATCACTTTATTTTCAATGGAGTTGGGTTAAATATATTCCACATGATGAATTTTCCTACAATAATTTTCTTCAACTGACAAATAAATTTGTTTCCCCATAATGAAATCTATGGAAATATGTGTAGAACACAAACATGTAGTGATGATGTTAGAGATGGAAAATATTGGGGAAATACATTCTAAAAGACAATATGGATAAGAAATAGGTGATCAAAACCAAATATCAAGGCTGCATTGAGTAATAAATAGTTATATTAAAAATCAAAGGAAGGAAAAAGAGTTTCATGTTAAGTATCATGTATTCCTAAAAAAATCATGATATAAAGGGATAATTAGGTTTATAACAAAATTGAAACATAATCCAAGGTATAGTAGAACATTTTTTATTATAGAATGTGTTGGATAAATTTCCTATTGTTTGAAAATATATCCAATCATCCAAAAATTTTATTGACATCCATGTATCCTTATTAAGAAGTATTATGTTAGACCCAAAATATGTACATGAAAATATTGGTATTGAAATTGATGCATGATTATTTTAAAAAGATTAACCATTCTCGATTCATGATTAAATGGAAAAAATGTTAAGGAACAATAAAACATGTCTCATAAATGTTTCCTGGAGTAATTAAAATATCGATAAAGAAAAATATGATCTAGAAGAGGTGATGAATGGGAAATATACCTATTTTTTTTTGCAGTTTCACTAAAAATATTATGATAATATTTATTAAATGGTGTATAATATAACAACCCAACATTTTTAATCAAAAAACTTATGTTTCGTATTGAAAATATAATTATATTTCATAATAGATGCATGAATAAATACATTTAAATTTGTAATTAATAATTAATTTCATGAATTAATAATTACTAGTGAATCTAGAAACAATATACATAGATAAAGAAAATAATACAAACACAAATTAAAACTCCATATGATTGAATTATCCACTAAAATTAAAGCTATTATAAAAAATTTTATATAAAAGAAATGATTTTTTAATATTATAGATATTACCAGTGGTTGTGTAGAACCATTATATATTATTTAATGAATGTTGAGGTATATTAATAGTTTATATATATAGTGAAAAAAGTTATAGTGATAGTTATGACTTGACTATTACTTGACTACTGGTCAAAAAAACCTTTAATGGAAATTGGTCAAAATGAAAATTGAGATTTATGAATTTTTTTAATAATGTCACTATTAGAGTTATTGAAATGATATAAGGATATTGACGTAGATGGGAGAAATAATGGTATCAATTAGATGGGACATATTTTTTTAAGCCCATATATTGGATGGAATTATTTTCAATAGAGTTCCATGTTGATCAAAAACTATAAGATATTCATCATATAATTCTTGAGTGAAATTTACTAAGGGAGATGTTCATGTTATAGTAAATTACCACTAGAAAAATTTTAATTGATCCGCTATAATTAAATACCACTATAACGCACCTGAATGATATAGTATATACCAATTTAATAGAGTATTATATATCTACAACATAAAATATTATTATCGCAACATTTTTATTCAGTATAAAATATTTGTTTTGATTAATTCTATATTTCTTTTTTATCATTTAATAAAATAAACAGGAGTGAAATATTAACATGATAAATTGATTTTTTTATTCTAAGAAAACATAGATTAACATTTTTTAAATATATACATTATTAGAAAAAAAAAATATAAATTGATATTTTTTTATAAATATTCTTATTAAAATAAATTATTTTTAAATTAAATGTTAATATAATATTATAAATTCCCTAGAAACAATTATAAGAGTTGAAACATTTACTATATCACAAACGGAGTTATTGTACAATAAGTAACTATTTTTATTTAAAGTATTTAAACCTCATATTTATAAAAATTATTGTGGAAATATAACCATTATTTTTTAAATTAACATGTTAAAATCTAGTTAGGGTGAAATTTTCAGAATTTTATTAATTATGCATTTTTTGTGAAAACTAAAAATATAATTTCTTTTATTTAGAATGTTTGAGGGTATAATAACTATTAAATAATTATTTAATACTAAATAAAATTGAATCTATGATAAAAAAAATATGATATTTTATGTATATATTTCATTTTAGTGAATTAACATAAATATTAAAACCTATATGTGACATTCCAAATACCAAAAACGAAAATTTTTATTTTAAAATAAAATTGTATAACAATGTTATGTTATTAAGCCAAAATTAACATAACATATTTATGTTTGGTTCAAAAACTCAATTATTTGAAAATAAAACCTCTTAATTTAGTAAACCATGAGTCAAAACTAGGTTTAACAACTGGTTTTCAATTTTTGACATTCATGATTTCCATGGCCTATATTTATAAATGAATGAACAATCCTCTCACAGTAGCTGTATATACCCACATATACCCCCTATTTCATTCATACTAATGAAAAAATTATATTAAATCCCTTCATCTCCCCTCTATAAATCTGATCAAGTAATATTTTATTGATCTATGGAACTCCCCTAAATCAATAATAAGTTATCCCACATGGTATGAGATTATATTCCTCTCCCCTTATACTCATGTACATCCATTGTATTTTTCCCCAATTCAATAGTTATTATGATATGATTCACTTATTATTAATCTATTACTATAAAAATTTTATTATTTCAATGATACACTTTCCATATCTCACATTAATCTCATTCCATAAACTACATTACATGCTCTTTATTATACTAAAATCATTCATTGATTTTCCTTATATCCCAATCAATGTTGTGAATATCCATATTTATTTTTATGAAAGTTTATTTATATAGATGTAATTATATATCCTTTAATGGTTATTTCAATAAATAAAATAGTAATTCTCTTTTCTTATGCTAAAAAAGATTTTTTTTATGTCATGTAAGACTTATATACTAGTGATCATATATTAAAACTCTAATGTATTTACAACATAAAAATATGAAACTAATTAGAATGATGAATTTGGAACACTTGTATAAATATATATGAAGGTTTCACCATTATTTTACACCAATGAAATATGGAAATAATTATTCTATTTAGGTGACATGTTTTAGAAAACCATAGTGAATAATCTTGGTAATTTTTTTATGGAGACTTTATACTAAGCCATGTTAATATTATTAAGAATAAATTTTTTTATTGTAAATAAAATTCCATATAATGTATCAAATACATATGACTATTTTCCTATTTTATTCTTAATTTTTTTTTCCTGATGATCACTCCAGATCTATTTCATTTTTATTTTCATTACAGGGCTTTATGATCAATATTTTCTGTTGATAAATTGAATTTTTAATTAAAGAATTTTTAGGTGAATTATGAAGGAATAATAATGTATCATTTCAGTAGAATTATTTAAATTTTAGGTTTATTTTTTTTATATATACATCATTTATTATGTAACTTGTTTCTATGACAATAAAAGTCACTTTTTTGTTTGATGTTTTTATTGTAATATTCTTTAATAAAATATCTTTTGTTGAAATAGTGGGAAATTATATTCATGTTTCATCAATGAATAACATATAACATCATCAAACAACTTAGTAATTGTGTCTCTAGCTAATAGAAAATGAGAAATTGGAAAACAACACCCATTTTATTAGAAGAATGATAATATATAAATTATAGTAACGATTGTATCCAAATATTTGATCATTCATGATCTTTACCTCTTTAAATAATTATATATGGTACATGTTGATTCCCTTTAGATCCATATTTATTTTGAGGATGATGATAATGAATTCAAGGTGTATCGGTCAAAGACAACCCAAGATAAGTTTGATATAGTTATCTCATTAATAGAGAATCGTTTCTAGGCTATCATTTAGGGGGAAATCAAAAAAAAGTAAATATTAAAATAGTATGAAAAGGTATGAATTTATTGAGTCTTGATGGATAACAAATATGGTATTAATTTCATCACTATCCAGACACTATGATTCTTGATCTTTCATAATCATGGTCTATAATCATGAAAACTGATTATATAATGGTATGAAGAAAGAGATAAAAATAATCTAGGATATATCAAACACAATACCGAGTTTAGGGTTCATATATCCAAAATTGATTTCATTTTAATTCAGTAGGACACATCAGTTAATGTCTTATCATGAAGGATATGGATCCAAAGACATGAGAAAAACAATACTTATATAATATGTCCTTGAGGTACCCCATCAATCATAAGGTGTAAGATCTATGTTGAAATAGTGTTCCCATTAAATATTTTAAGTTGATTTATTTTAATAATGGATTTTACAAGAGATAAAGAAAAAACACATGATGATAAGGGATATTGGTTGTTGAGAATAGTTTTATAACTTCTCCAATATTATCCATAGATATTACATAATGGTTTTTATATAGTACATGTCAATATGATAAAGGAAATGAACACATATATTAGGGGGCCCAAAAATCCTTTCAGGCCTCAGTTTAAACAGTGATGGTTTTGTATCCTATGGAAAGAGATTTAGATATAAATATTAGTTAATACTTATTAAATAATCATATAATTTTTGTTTTCCCTATGAAACATACTTCATGTTTCTTTCTAGGACCTATTGTGATCAATGCATCATCATCAGGACAATGGGACACCTCTACTATAATGGTATAATTCAAGGTCCCACATCCCATAATCTAAACAATAAGATGTCAACACCCCTTCTCCCTCCAATGATATTATTAATGTTAGATATGATATTTCAAATTCCCTTAATGCTGACGAAATTTCTCCAATTCTGTCTCGATTCATAGATGAATCCTCATTTATCCAATGATCCAATGTACTGGTTAGATCATATCAAGTTGATTTTTGTGTTGTTGAATTACCTTAATAACTCTAATATGGGATTTCCCATGTATGAGTTTTAATGAATAGGTAATAAGTACTAGGATATTGTGGTTCTCTTGAGTAAGAATGGTGATCTCATGTATACCACATTTATGGTGGCTTTAAATTAAATGATTTACTAGAGAACTTTATAGTAGGAATGGTCTTTGAGTTCTAGATGTTAGATCATAGGGATCATTCAATGATGAATTTTGTTGTAAGATTTAATGAGTTGTGTCATTTTTCTCTATATATCGACATCGATGACTACCATAAGGCTCGATATTTATAGATGGTATTTAGTATAGATATTGGTTCTATTATCATTATTCATTGTCTACCAACCTAATCAAATGTGGTCAAAAAAGTAACTATTTAGGAAGAATATTTAAATGTAAATATATGTATCAATGGTGACCCTTTAGTGGTCAAGAGCTAGAGTTCTCTTCAAAATATGAATTGGAAGAGAGATGATTCTTAGATTTGCAATGGAATGAGTTTCCAGCAGTTTCTAGGTTCTAATCATGTGGCTTCTAAGAAAAATAAACTAGAAGCCAATTATCACTATGGGAAGTATCAAAAACACCAAAATATATTGTTTAGAGTCTTTGGGGATGTTACTATATTTTTTAATGTAAATAAATATCCAAATTTTCTGTTAGTTTACTTTATAAGGGTACTAGTTAGAAATAAACATTTCCAATGGGGTCCCAGGTTCCATTTTAGGCCTCCAATGGTGGAGAATATCAGCCCCATTGTGTGTGATATTCTCACTAGGGGATGAAGTCCTATGAAAGGTATGATATGTTTTGTATCCTAGTATAATAGGTCATTCCATATGACTCATATTTCAAGACCTCCAACATTATAGGTATGATGTTTATTTTAAATTCCATGGGATTGGTTTTATTTAAAATGTAACATTTCATTCATTATTTTCATTGAAATTTGTTAATTATTTTGTTATGTGGGATTAAATGATGCCCTTTATATGGATTTTCTAATCAAACTGGGTGATAAGGAAGAGAAATGTTTCATGAACCATGAGTTCCATGTATTAAAATTTGTCATGGATGTCTTCGAGGACTACTATAGTTTTAACATTTTCATTGTTGACCTTATAATTAGCATGGATTAATTGATCTAAATCGTTTTGCTGGTTGATTTTTATCTACATACATTAAATTTAATCAGTCGTTATTGGAGAAATAATGTAGCTCAAGGATATCGGGGTCTATATTTAAGGATGTGAGACAAGATACATCATAAATGGGGTTTATTTGATTCCAATTGTCTATCATGATTATCATTGATGAAGATTGGTGATTATTTTGTGATCATCTAGTTGTTTTTGGATATGTATTCTAATGTGTTCCCAATGTAATTTTCAGTATTACCGCCTTAGAGGGAGATTGATTTTATCATCGATATATACCCTAGGTGAGGCCCAAATTCATTACTATTATGTCATATGGATCTAGATGTGTTGAAAGAGAAAAAAATATAGCTAAAATACCTTGATGGGAATGGTTTTATCAATCCTAGAGTGAGACAATGGAATTCAATAGTTCTATTTCCAATGAAAGAGATTAATAGACTCAATTTTTTAATTGATACAGTATGATTAACTAGGAGACTATAGAGACAAATTATTTTTTCCCTCAATTGATGACCTTTTTGACACTTTCAGTATCTCAAGTGTTTTCATATATTGACCAATGACTTGGGTACAATCGGTTTAGGGTCAAGGAAGAATATGTCCTAAAAAATCATTTTGAATCCATTATGAACATTTTACATATTTGGTTTTTCTATTAGTCTAACCAATTATCCATTAGTATTTGTGGAATTGATTAACTAAATATTTAAATACTTGTTGGACTCCATCATAGTCATGTTTTTAGATGACATCGTGGTGTATTCAATTACAATGGAGGTGTGTTCTAACCCTTTAGTTTTTGTTATCGGTGGGTTTTGAGAGAATAGTCTATATTTCATGTTCTAAAATTGTCAAATTATGATCCTAGATGTGTAATTTTTAGTCCAAGTGATTTTTAAGGATGGAATATTATTGGATCTAGAGATTTCACAAGAGGTAATTTGATTGGATATTTTATTGAATCTATTCATAATAAAATGCTTTCTAGGATTGATTGGTTTTTATAGAATTTTTTTGGGATTTATCTTGGTTAGATTAACCCATGAAGTATTTTACCCAAAAATGGATGATTTTAGATTATTGTGAGAAGTTCCAATGTGATTTTATGTAGTTATATACCTATTTATCATCTACACCAATTTTGAGTCCTCTTAGTCCTATGAGAGTATATTTTGAGATTTTTATTATTTTGGTGTGGGGTTGGGATGAGTGATGATATATGATGAACATCTCATGGGATATGTTCCATAAAATCTATTCCCAAATGTGTGAAACTACCCAACCCATTACATTTAATAGAAGGATGTTATGAATGAGTTGAAAACATGATGATGTTACCTCTTTTGGAGACTTTTAAAGCATATTATGATAATAAAAATATAAATTAAATCTCTATCAATAGATAAATGAAGCATAATATGATATTCAGGTTTGGATAACCTAATACGTAAGATTTTTTTATTTCATTTGTGTATGTAAATGGAATCAAGGTCACAGACATGTTTAGTAGGAAGTTTTTAGTGATTTCATTTTGAGAATCAATGGATGAGTGGGTGAGATGAGTCTTTTAATGGTATGGTTTAGGTCATATTGGGGGAATTAGGGAATTTTATTATGTCCAATATTCATGTTACACCCTCTATCATTTATTTGGTGAAGACTAAGTATGTAATAGAAATAGAGTGATAGGGGATTATAATTTTTTTATTTAGTTTTGAGACCTTGTGTGTTTGATCATGGTATCCAGATGGTTCTGTTCTATTCTAGAAGTTACTAGATATTCCTTCATGCCTAATTTAGGATGTGAGTCATATGGGGTATCCTTCAGGTTGGTATTTTCACCCTATACAGACAATGTATTTTTATAAATGTAAAGAATGATATGGGTATCCCATAATGAGACATATAGTGGTATACATTGATTCTAGACACATTATCTTACAACTGATAAAATTGTTGCATCCAATACTAGAAGGTTTACCATAACCAATTTTCTTGATAAGGTGAATATAGAATGGGATCTATATTGATTTTGTAATTGGGCTACCAAGTAATCTTACTCATAGGGTGATTGGCAATCTACTAAAAAAAATATGCCAGTTTATTCCTTTTAGAGAGTCAAAAAATGTATAATACCTTATCCACATGTATTTTCAGGTGGTTTTTCTCTTCAAAAAGCTCCCATAGTGAAAAAATCAGATCGGAATAAACATTTAACATATCAATTCTAGAAGGAACTCCATGAGGCATTAGGATCCAAAATACTATTTTTCATGACATATTATCTCTATACCTATGATTCATCTGAGTGGGGAATCTAGAGTCTTGAGTTTTTTGTTAGTGTGTGTTTTTTTCATATATAGATAAATGAATATTTCTTTTTCATATGTTTCAAATAATAATAGTTATCATGCATCGATCAGCATGGCCCCATTTGATGCATTCTATATGAGTCCTTCCAATACTCGTTGTGTTTGGTTGAGAATGGTATGCCTTCCTTCTCTGGATGAAGCCTCTACTAGTAGGCCACTGAGATAGTTCATCTAATTCATTAATTTTAAGTAAGACCATATTTCCTATTGATGTTATACCCTAACCATGATCATCATCTGTTGTGGTTTCAAGGTGGTTATTAGGTGTTTCTTTGGGTATTTAATTGACTGGGATTTCGTTATTTGGGAAGTAAGGGGGAAATTAGCACCATGTTATGTCATGTCTTTTTCATGTTATGGGTAATCATAGGATGGTGGAAAAGAAATTAGATAATCCACTATAAATAACATGGATACATGAGGTATTTCAAGTTTCCTTACTAAATAAATACCATCTAGACCCATTCCACATATTATAGTGGGATAAATTAGAGTTAAGTCCTAATGCCACCGTGGTGAAGAATGTTCTTCAAATCATAGATTGACATAACATAGTGATCCATGGTAAATACATCTTGTTGGTCCATGTGATCTAGAAAAAAGGATGTAATACCCATAAGACATGGGAGCAGGAAGGTTGTGTAAGGTATTATAGGCCTCACTAGTTTTATTTTAGTGAACCCTATGGACATTCAAGTGGATTAATGTAGCATATTGGGGAGTATGTAACACCTATTTAGTAACTGGTATGTATAATTTTGAGATTTATTTTCCTATTGGATCATTCATGGAGTTTCCATATTTTAGGGGTTATAAGTAGTTGTTTTTCAAAGGAGTGATCATAGATCATGGATTGTGAATTGTTTGTGCACTGTTTTAAACAATAAGGCTAACCATGTGAGTGGATGAAAATGGTGATAGTGGGGGTTTTCATTATTTGACCATGATTTTTTAAACCATGGGACACCAGCGGATAACTATCATACCAATTTTGGGAGCGAAGTGGCACCATCGTGATTTTTTCATGGTTCTCCTAACTGTGCGGACAAATATTTTGACCCATCCTAATCACAAAAAGGTATTTTATTACCATTATTCCTCTATTGATTTCATAAATATTCATCACTCATTTTAATTCCTCAAAATGTGAATCATCTCTTATTTAGACAAAGTACTCCTTACCACTTCTTGGTGGGGTTTTCCTCTTAGAAACATGGTGATATGGATTTGGGTGTGAAAATTTATTTTTGAAATCCTTCCCCTTCCCTATTTATTCTTTTTATTCCCATTTTATGGGGGTGTGAATCCAATGAATGATGTTGGCCAAATTCTATGTTTCTAATGGGATTATTTCTTTTTTTTATTTTTCATTAGGTTTTTTAGGCTATGGTCTTCCTCTTTTCGGTGGTCAATATTGATGGTGATGACAAGGGGACCGATTCCAAGTTAGGTGTCTCTATTTAAGGGGATTTTACATGGAATACATTTAAATTTACAATCATATTTGGGTTTTATTGTTTAAATTTCCATTGAAATTATTTTTTATTGTGGTTTATTAAAATTTTTATGTTCCTTATAAATTTTATAATAATTTTTTTGGGTTATTTATTTATTCTCTATATGGGTTTGTCTTGCTTTTACACCATGTTAATTTCTATAATGGATTAATAATATAATATAGTTTAAAATGAATTTCTAAATCATTCATAGAAATTATTTTACCTTAGGAATGATGTTTTTATAAAATGGGAATCATTTTTGTCAAATTTTTTGTGTTATATATTATTTAATGGTGGAACCTCATTTTTGTTTTTATTTTGGTATGGAGTCCCTCATAAGATAACTAGATTTTGAGAGAGGTGATATTTTATGGGAAGTTTTAGCCATCAGATGGAACACCATGAAATCCTTTGATTTGTTTTGTATGATAGATTTCATGATCCATTTGAGGGAAGACCATGAGAACTACCATTTTAGTTTCCAAGGCACTGTGAGATCATTTTGGTATGAAGACTGTGAGAGAAACTATGTTGGTTTAATGGTACCATTAGAGCTCTTAAATTTTGGTATATGGAATCATGGGAGAGCTTACATTCCCCTACATTTCTAGAATAAATGAATAATCACCCATGATATTCCTATTGGTTAGCGATGTAGTTTCAAATTACTCATGTATGATTGTTTTATATGATTTATGAATTTTATTAGTGCCACATTTATATAATGATATAAATTATGAAAATTTTCCATCAATATATTTAAATATTTTTATAAATTGTTTACCATTGATTATACATTTTTATTATATGAAGTGTAATATTAATTATGGTTATGTTTTCTTACCTGATCCATTTTTTGGTGTTTTTTATTAAAAAAATCCTGAAAATGAAATTCAAAGGTGCTTCATTTGTTTAATTGAAAATGGTATGTTTTTTAATGTGATTAGGTTTGAAAATATAGTAAAATTAATTTACTAGATTTCAAGGGTAAATTATTTAAATGGATTTATGGCGGTATCCTAATGGGCTTTGTACTTGACACCTTTCATTGGAAATTAGGTCATATCATAACAAATTTTTAGGATATGGGTAAAAACAAGGGTACCAGGTAATATGGTGTCTTTTCTTTATCTCTACAGTCTACTGATTCTTGGATTAGATATGGTCTCACTATTTTGGCACATGATGATTCAATTTTGGTATTTCATTTCCATTGGGAAATATTTTGGAATAGGTTTGGAATTTCTCTCAACTGTTATAATTTATGGTTAGACTTTATATACCGTGTTTATATGTCCAGTTGGGGGTTGTTTTGAATATGATGTTTGTGGTTTCTATGGTATCTTCTTATCTAATAATAAAGAATCTAATTATAATAGCATGACCATACCATTTTAAGGATGGTTTATTCCAACTTAACATGGATAATCTATTCAATATAGAAAACTATTTGTACTGGGTGCTTGTTGTTGGCCTATGGAAACTAGGAATTCACATCGGGAAATGTGGTTAGCCGACTCAGGTTAAGGGCTAGGTTAAATAGTCATGGATTGTATACCATTCAATAATCAGACATGTGAATATTAATTATAGTAAATATTAATCACCTTGTTAAGGGTAGAGAATTTAATTATAGTTTAAAATACAATGATATTTATGAAAAACATCCCAAGAACATGGCATTAATATATTTTATTAGCGGTGTTCAACCTTCCTCAACTAAGTTGAAATGATATGGAATTTTTTCCCTTTTTGTTATTAAATGTATTATATATTATTTAATATATGAAAAATAAATATTATCGCACTCTTGGTATAAAATATCAATTATTCGTTCATAATGGTATAAAAATATGTTTTCAATGAATCATGATGTTTATTTTCAGTATAATGAA
The DNA here is from genome assembly GCA_963277665.1 of Viscum album. Taxonomy (NCBI): domain Eukaryota; kingdom Viridiplantae; phylum Streptophyta; class Magnoliopsida; order Santalales; family Viscaceae; genus Viscum; species Viscum album. Next base: position 1,811,340,308 of record OY728140.1, on the reverse strand, counting down.
CTTTTTTTAATGGTGTAATATATTTATAATTTTTAGTAGTGAAATAATTTTCATTAATTATTATACAATGAATGAATATTGTTTGGGAATGTTTTGTAAAATTATATTAAATCATTTAAAAGGTAATAAAATGAAATATTTTTAGGTTTAATTATGCTTTCATGTGAATTTTATAGTCATTAGTAATTTCTATTTATATTGAAATAGATCAAATTATAATTCCATATATTCTATGTTCTTTATAATGTCAAATTATGTAAAATATTATATCAACTAGCCTTAATAGCATTTAATGGTGTATATTTTTTATAAATTTGTTTAAAAATAATAACAATTTTTAAATGATGACATGTAGGATGATTAATTATCACAAATTTCATCCCTTTTCCATTTATGGTGTAGTTGTTTTATATTAGGTAACTTTATATAAATTTTATGAAAAAAAAATTTATTACGGTTAAGGATGAAAATTGTTAATGAATGTGTTAATCCAAAATTTATTTTTTAAAATGATATATACACACATAAATAATTTATTATATGATTATATAAATACAATATCCCCTTTTTATTCAAAATCATGTCATTGTCGAAGCATTTTTAATGAATTAGTCACAAATTGTATTATAGAATTCCATGTATTTCCAAAAAAATATCTTTCTCTCACTCATAAAAGGTAACCCTTCTCATATCCTATATACACATCAAGAGACTTTTGGATTGGAAAATACCATATCAAATCATTTCCAAAAATACCTCCCCATTTACTATATTCAAATTTTTTATCTGAAAACCAACCTACTAAGGCATTAGCAATAAAGATAAAGATGGTTTCTGAATTAGTTATATTATTCTTGACGAACATTTATAATTTCATTTCTTTATACACCTCCTTAAAATATTTTTTACCCATGAATAAAAAATAACATAAGTGTATTACAACTACCTATATGTGATTATGTTAATTAAGAAACCTATATCCATCTCTACTTCAATAAAATGGGGGAATAAACCAACCTTCATTTGATTAGTGGACTACCCCCTCACAAAAAAATATGATTTTTTTTCATTTTCATACTCTCCCAATTTTTTATAATGATTAACTTAATGTATATATATTATATAAAAGAAATTATTAGAATAAGTTATAAATAATTTATCATTTAGTTTCTGACCATTAAATTTATTTGAAATTGATAATGTTGTTTGTGTGTAAATTTGGGCTACCACACACACATGAGGAGATGAAATTATTTATTAATCATCAGATCACATAGATTGTATATATTATTTAATTAAAATATATAATTTTAGATTTATTATATAATCATAATTTTTGAAATATAAAATGATAGTTAGGTTTTTTCCTCTTTCTCTCTAAAAAATCAATAGGTTCCTAGGCATATGTATTGCTTACCACCCCCTAGTTGAAGTATAATTAATTTCTCTAAAATATAATTAATTGTTTCATATAAAATAATAATTAATAAACCCAAATAATAATTAATTAATTAGTATTATTCTTTAAATTAATGTAAAATTAACTTATCAAAAATGGTCAGAATACCAAATTATTTTTTCAATTATTAACTAACCATCCTCAAATCACATAATGTGGTCTTAACCAATGATGTAATTAAATATGGCATTGAAATTAATTAAAATATATCGCGATAAATTAATAATTCTAGATATATTTATTAAATAACTAAATTGTTTATACTAGTTTGTTATATACGAGTTACAATATATACATAGAAGGTATACAGTAGAGGTAACTGATTTCATCTCAATTTCACTTTATTGTGGAATGATTTATTGATATGTAATATTTTTATATTTTATGGTGTATATAATTCCATTTAAAAGTTATATAATGAATCCCATATAGATCATGTAATTCTATATTATATTATAAATTATCTAATCAAAGAGTATTTTACTGGAACATTACCATGTGATAAGGGGTTTTATAACTCAGTATTCACTCATTGGGTTTTATCTATTTTTATTGAATATATTATTATATTGTTATGTGTAAAATGAAAATTGATTAACCAATATTATAAATTCATTTTTGTGATTTACATTTTTACTCATAATATCTCAATTTATTATTTCCCAATTCAATTGTATGATATTTGTAATGGTTAATCATTATAAATATTCATTATTTGGGACATATGATGATGTTATGAACCAAAATTCATTTTTGTGGAATATATAATTCCTCTTTTAATTTTATATTAACTATCTCATATATTAATATAATTTATTTATCAAATTTATGTTATTCATTCATGGGACTTACGATAAAAATGTTACCAAAATAGAATGGTTATTTATGATACAATCTCAACTTATTTCAGGATTTTATATGTTCAAAGTTCCATTAGGGAAATATTAAGCTCTTATTTTCATGAAACAAATCTATTTTATTCTCTTCTAGTTATGAATGTTTTTTATATGTTTAGATTCCAGTTCCACTATTATTGATTAATAAGAAATCAATAATGTTTATTATATTTGATATATATCTTGTACCACCTTTTAGATATGGAATCATAAACTTTTAAATCCATGTTTTACAAAATGAATTCATGAATATTATTTTCCATACATAAAATATAGTTAAAAGTAATAATATTATCTTTTACTGACATTTAATTTTTTTAAATGGAAATTTCATAACATTTTCAACATGTGTCAGTTTTTACCCTCTTTACACAGTATTAAATATAATATATATTTTTCAATTTTATGACATGAATGGAAATTACCATAATAATTTATGTTATTTTATTTTAATAAATCATTTTAATTTTTTATATTTTTAAAAAAAATATTCCTGGTATTTTTTTAAATATTAGATTTTCCAATTTATGTTCAATGTCGAAAGGGTAGTTTATTTATTAATTATTTTGATGAACTCTTTATGGTAATTGAATTAATTAATGTTAACAACCCTTTATTTTAATTATTCTCTTATGGTGATATGTTCTAATGAAACTATCATTATTATCTCACTAAACCTATTTTCATGAAATTAAATAGATATTCATGGAACCCATTTATCTTAAATTATAAAAAATATTTGAGTGAAAAAATAATATTGTTATATTGAAAAAAGAATACATTCATGTGTTATGTATATTTTATGGTTTATTATAATTGATTATGATGATGAGTGTTTTTATATAACATAGGATGATGGGTGACCCAAACATATCTCTCCAATGAATTTATTAATACGATGGGTTTAATTGCTTAGTGGTTTCTCCAAATTCATAATCATAATTTACAAGGTAGGTTATTCAATTGGTATGATTTAATGTATGAGTTATATGAAAATGATGTTACAATTTTCCAAAATCTTTTCATTATTATTATATCATGTTATAATTAATACTTAAATGGATTATTTTGATTTATCTCTTGATTGACAACTTATAAAACTCTAATATTATGCTAAACCATTATGTCAAATATCGTGTTTTGTGATACGGGTTTTTGTGGGTATGATTTCTCTTCTATTTTTCTCATTAAAATTTATTATGTCATTATTACATTATGTTTATCATATTTTATCTAATGAAATTGAAATACTAAAACATATGATTACCCATACTAGGAATTTGGTCTCACACATCTTATGATATCCATTTATCCAGGGTATGAATAATGATATTCAATTAATTATGTCTTGAAAGGTTTCACATGTGATAAGTTTTATGGGCCATCTTAACTACACGATGCAGAATAATAAAATCAAGGTATATTGGGTAAAATAATCATTTGTAGTTATAGGTATTATTATGTATTATTTTTTACATATTAATTTAATAAATAAAACTAAATGGTTAATGATTATAATGGTTATACAATATTTCCATTTAATATTGAATTTTTTGCATTGTAGAATGTGGATAATTTTTAACTATATTAATACTATAATTTTAATGATTATTTTTAATAATTGGATCATGGAGTAAGGGTTAAAGGTTGTTATAATAACACAAAAAGTGTATTATTTCTATTTTGACTATGATATCACATAAAAAATTATTTATAGATATAAAAGTAACTTATAATTAATTATTGTAAAACACAAGTTCTCAAGACACTAAACAATATATGAATTTTTTTCACTGGGATCAATGAGAAAATATGATGCATAATATATATGTATTGTGAGATTATTCTCATAGGTAGTGATGTATTAATCTTCATTTGGATTCATTTCTTGGAATTCAATTTCAATTTAGTATGATGTTATTTGAGCGATTAATTATTTAATAATAATATCTTAAACTCTTCCCATTTCATGATGTAAATTTTCTCCTCATTCTATGTATTCATTAATACATTCCCCCAATGAACTGTAACACTTTTTATAATATATAAATCTATAAAAATGAATTTACAAAATGAAAAATGAAGCATGAAAAATAAAATTTTAGTTGATATATTATATTTATAAAAAATTAGTGGATGATGAAAACTAGTATAGTATGTAGGATGTTTCCATCTAAAAGAATTATTATTGAGTTATTAATTTATTTTTATGTTTAGAAGAATTCAATTATTTATGTCAGATCTCATGTTTTGGGAGTGTTAGGTTGAGAATAGATGAACGATTTCCCATCCCAGATAAAATATCATAATGGTTCCCATAATGAAAGTTATTTCATTTTCTGTGAAATTTATATTATACAAGATTATTCTTGTGTTAATAAATTTTCTAATAAAAAAAGTGTATTATAAGAAATAATAATCATAGTGAGTAATCATAAAATAAAAAAAATAATTTGTAGGATTTATAAAACAAGAAACATTATTTTCAAATTATTAATCCATGGGATTAATGAATGACAGTCATGGACATCATCAATTAAAATCCAACATAATGGGTCGTAATAAAAATTTTAATTAACCCAATTATATCACCTATGAGTTTCATGATAGTTGTGTAGTTTGGGATGATACATCATGCATCAATGATGATATAGTTAATACCTAGTCCACCACATTCATAGGTGTTATATATAGGTGAATCTATTCCATAATCCCATCAATATGCCATTATTAAGGCAGGGATGTATTTTTTAGGAAATCCACACTTTACCCCCTTTATCAAAACATTAAATTGTTATATTATTCATGGAATTTACACTATGTGTTTTCAAAAAAAAATCAAACCATATCCAAAAAAATCTATATAATTCATACCTCCAATAAAAATGTGGTTATCTAAGAATTTCATACATGGAAATTCAATACGGTGTAAAATAATACATTCTAGAGGACCATAGATATTAAATTTATTTGATAAATTATATATTACGATCTTATTTAATGAATTATATTCTATATCTCAAAAAAATTTCATCTCAAATATTACACATCTTATAAATTCCCTACTAAAACAAATCTTCATAACCGAGGTAATAGAAACATAATAAATTGTGATATCGGATGAATTAAAATGTTTAAAGGAAGTGATATGTATCAATTACCATAATTTATAATTGGATATGATTTAAGGATTGTGAATAGATCCATAACATACACTAATCACTCTCAATATTTCATTGATCAGTAATCATGAATCATGGAATATGATTTTTTAAATCAAATGAAATAATATATATGTGTGATAAATAATCAATAATAAATATAATGAGGTGACAATATATCAGAATAATAAGACATAACATTTTCATATACACATAAGTGTTGAAAATAAATTTCCAGTGAAACAGATCACCACCAGCACTATATTAGTGGATTTTGTTGAGTATCTATTCTGTTATATTATATATTATGGATCACTCCCAAGGTTATCTTTTTAGAAAATGTCCTATAGTGGAATAGTATCCAACAACATTACATTACTTAAAATCTCATGAGATATCTATCTTTACCCAATACACTTGACCGAAATAAAATTATGGTCCATCATGTAACATTATTTAAAACATATATATGGGTTCTATATGATTATGAAACAATCATCATATCATTATATTGTATCCCATTGAAAGTAATATTAATTCATTAAGAGTTCATCTTCTTAGGATATGATACCCATTATAAAAGATTCGTATTCTATATAGTGTCATTGAAAATTTGTTAAATTTAGGGACAAATGGGTTTAATAATATCAGAATTAAATCATATTCATTATTTAACATACAATAAGATAATGTTTTTTATTTCACATAATAATACACCCAATGATAAATAAAAATAACTAAATATTTTTTGAATATATGATAAATACCTTGAAAATAACATTTTAACCATTGGTTGAAAAAAAATTAAAATATATTTTTTATAATATTTTAACCCAAATTTAAAAATGTAATGAGGAAAACATTTTCTTTGAAAATAAATTATTCATGCTCAAATTTAACCAAGAGAATAAGGTAGAACGGTCCTTGTAGTCTAGCTTGGGTTGTCAAATCCTCAGAGACCTAAGAAGTAACCTACAGACACGTACATTCTATGGATTGTTTTTGACTATGAGGTGGCGAACTTGGGTTGATTTAAGATGGTTTTAAAGGAACTCTAAGATACTTAAGTTAATTAAATTTAAAATAATTATTTGATCCTAGTTTATCACTTGGGGTGTATTGGACGTATTCCCTTTTCAATTATTTCAATTTCATATATTTGAGATGAGTTCATTTAAGGAGATCAAAAAACTTCATCACTTACTGCTTCTATGCAAACACACCATAATACTAATCACCTATACACTTGGATGATCAAATTTATGAGCACTCCAAGGTAAAGGTTATAATTAGCACTTGAAGTATGTAGCCTTAAAATTCGACAAGGACAAAGAAGTTTTAAAATCATCAAATAAAAATATCAATTAAAAGAAGTGATTATACATTAATGGGGTGATAAATAACATCAAATCCAGACCCTTTCTACTCCCTTGTATCAACCCATAAGTGGGTTATCCCTCCATTGATTCTATGGTTTCAATGGTTACGGGATATTGACTCATGAGGGAGGAAATGGAGAAGTAAAAAAACAATGAAATAACGATCACTCCACCGTTGTGTGATAATTTCACAAGGTTTGGTGTGAATAAATTCAAACCTTGAACCAAAGATATCAAAGTGATATTAATAAAAATAGAATAAAATGAGATAAATAAATTTTATTAAGAAAATAAAGTGAATTGAACAACTTACATGTGAAATACAAACTTGAGACAACAAAATCACAGCATAACATTACAATGAAAGGAAGCTCAAAAGATGACAAACTCCTCCACCACTACTGCCTTAAATAGGAATTTCAAAAGGCTTAGGTAGAGCTCCCAATATTACAAAGGATCCCACTTGAGTATGGTAGGCCTAGGGTGGTGTAAAGTAAGGTAGAGGAGACTTTTCCACCATTGACCCGAAGTTGCAGCCATCTTGCTTCCACCGAAAAGAGGTGCCGAGAAGACCTTCTAGATAGACTAATTGGAGTACTCCATTTAAGACATAAATGAATATATGTATGTCTCCTAGATCTATGTAAAATATAAGGACAAATGGATATGTGGTTTTGGAAATATGATTAAATTTTTGGAATAATTTTATGGGCCTTAGAATCTGGCCCCAAATTTTATCTCCAAATTTGGAAGCCTTAATAACCACAATGGAGACCGAATTAGCATTGTCTCTTGAAAAATTATTTGTTCCTATATATTTCTTATATAATCCCATGAAATTTGAGCTTCATTGGGCCTTTATGTTGGGCCCCACATTCTCATCAGTGGGCTGGTGTCCAATCTGCCTTCTCCAGAATTGTTTGCATGAAATCCCATTTTGGTGGTCTTATAATGTGAATCTTCAAACACTCAATAAGTATGAATTATTCCCAATATAACTATAAACCTGAAAATTAAATATTAAAATAAAATCAAGATCATTGGATACTTTAAATTATGTTAAAAAATGTACCACATAATAGATCATTTTAAAAGGGAATTATAATCATAATGTGAAATGATGTTCAAAGTATAAAATGCACTAAAATGGTGTTTATGAATAATAAAGCACATAGAATATTATATATATTAAAAACGAATATTAGCCTCATTTAGTGGCTAATAACACCCCCCCCCCCAACTTTAGTTTTTCTAGTCCCAAGCAAAATATATCTCAATAATATGAAATTGGAATTCCCTTTTCCAAAAATTTTAATACACAATGATCACCAAAAACCCTTATACCAAAAAATCATGAAACCCATAAAAATACTTTAATACATGATAGTTTCAAAAATATATCCCAATCCTAATCCCATTCCTTTGTTCAAATTCATCACCATATTTAATCCAATATCAATTAAGATTGATGATGTGTTGTGCGTCGCATTAGACTTGGGGGTTTATCTTTATTCAAGAGGGAAATGATGGAAGCGCTAGGTGGAATCACATTTCAATATTAAGATGAGTATTCAAAAAAAATTATTCTATTTTTTTGTTGTTTTATTTTTTCAAGTTTTCCATGGTAATTGAAATTACACTCAAAAGAGTCAACCTATATAGCCAGACTTTGCCGATGACTCCCAGGCTCAAAGACTTTAGGGTACCAAGTGAATCCCACATACTCGGGCATCATCATGAGTTAACTCAGTCAAAAAGAAATTCAAATTACCAAAAATAGAGATAAAATTACTAACTCTATGATAGAAAACTATAGAGTCACGATCCCCAAGTGCTGAAAGTCGCGCATTAGGTCATTTCATTTCTCTACACACAAATTTATTGTTTTTTTAATTAAATTTTTTTATTGAATACTCATATTAAAACTAAAATGATCACTAAACCTATGTAATTTATTTGGGGGACCCCATGAACTCAAATTAATACCCCACTATATGAAGGATGTTTATTGTGATTCTTTTTTTAATTGGATGAAAATATAAACAATAAGATATCACATTAGTTAGCCACACTTTCCAAAATCTATGCTCATGAAATATATATGGATTATAATCAGAATCAGGGAATGATAAATTATTTGATATTCAGTTTCAAAGTTTACAATGTCTATTATCATGTTTAAGGTTAAATAATGTTTTCCTTCCATTAAGGCATACTTTTTTCAAATCATTCATTTTTTTAACACAAAAGCATTTTTTTATTTTATCTCTCCACCCAAATTAAAATAACATTGTCCCCAATGTTTAAATAAAATAAACTTTTGAAGGGGGTATAGGTAGAGAATGGGAGTTAGAAAGGGAAATTGAAAATGAGGATCATGGAATGAAGTCACCTGGTGGTTGAAGTTGAAATTATTGTTGCTCCCTTTTCATCCCTTGATTTCAATATCACTCCGAGAATTCCCTGGTGCAAAAAGAAAGAAAAACAAAGAGAAAAATTATATATATATATAATAAAGAAATTAAAATATATATATATATAAATTATAGAATAAGGAAGCACAGTAAGATGTAGGTCAGTGGTAAGTGTGTGCCCATGTATCCCTTCGGTCCCTGGTTCGAGTCCTCATGGCTTCGTCAGTTGTGAAGGGGTTTTCTCCATGACCTACAATGTGGCCTTTTAATTTTATTATTATTATTATATTTGTTTAACCTAAAAACACATAAAAATAAAATAAACTGATGATACATTGTATCCTTTTTAAATTTCTGGGTAAGGTATTACTCAAGGATCACACCATGTGACACGAATGAATATGGCGCTCCTCTTTCATACCCATCCATACTCATAATAGAAGAACAGGTCAACGATATTTTTTATTTTATTTTTAAATATCAAAATGATTCATTAATCCTATTTAAAATATAAAGTTGATTACAACAAAAAAATGATTGGAAAATTGAAAACCATGGATTAACTCCCATGTAGTTCTTCGTTTAACGTCGTTTTCCCAACATGGATCATAAATCTATCAATTTTTTCCTGGTTCATAGGTTGGCTCAGTAAACTCAACCTCTGTTTCTTGTTTATTGAATGATTCAATGAATGGTTTTAACCATTGACCATTGACCTTCAAAATGTAACCACTTGTGGGATCTTGAACCTCTACTACCCCATGGGGGTATACATGATGCACTATGAAAGGACCTGACCAACTAAACCTTAACTTTCCCGAGTGTAAATGAAATTTTGAACTATACAAGAGGACGAATTTTCCCTGTTCAAAATGTTTGACTTTGATATTCCTAGATTTTTAGTCTTGAACTCTATATTTATTGATCCTTGAATTTTTATAAGCATGCATCCTTAGTTCCTCATGTTTATTGAGATCTAATTTCATTTGTGTTCCATCCAATGAGAGGTCATAATTTATTTTCTTAATTTCCCAATAACCCTTATGCTCAATTTCAACAGTTAAATGACATGTGTTTCCATAAACCAACCTATATAGTGACATTCCTAGGATGGTTTTGTATGATGTAAGATATTCCCAATGAGAATCCAAGAGTTTCTCATACCAATCATTCATAGAAGGATTGACAGTTTTTTCCAAAATATTCCTAATCTCCCTATTTTCTAACGCAGCTTGATCATTGGTTTGAGGATGGTACGCAGTGGAAACCTTATGATAAATACCATACTTAGACATGAATGAAGAGAATGGATGGTTGCATAAATGGGTTCCTTGATCATTTATTATAGCCCTAGGAATTCCAAATTGAGAAAATATGTGCTCTTTCAGAAATTGGATCACAACATGATGGTCATTAGTCTTGGTGGGAATGGATTCAACCAATTTTGAGACATAATCAATAGCTAAGGGATGTGAAGGTATCCCCTATAGTTTGGGAAGGGACCCATGAAATCAATTCCCCAGTAGTCAAATATTTCAATCACTAAGATGGGAGTGAGTGGCATTTGATTCATTTTTATGATTAACCCTACTTGTTGAAACTTATGACAGCTTTGACAAAAATGTATAGGAGTCCCTTGAGAGGGTGGTCCTAAAGAGACCACACTGAAGAACCTTATTAGAAGTTTTCTTAGAGTAAAAGTGTCATCCATATGCCTCACTATGATGGAATTTAAGGATAGACTCTTGTTTAGATTCTGGGACACACAACCTAATGACTTGGTCAGGGCAGAACCAATAGAGGTATGGATCATCAAACACATAGTACCTAACATTAGAAAGGAATTTATTTTGAGCTTTAGTCCCTAAGAATTTTGGAGTTACTAATGTAACTATGAATTTGGCTATGTCAACACACCAAGGGCGGTCACTCAGAGAGTATAGGTGTTCATCAGGAAATGAATCAGACACAGAAAGGTGATTTGAGTTGTCTTTTAATTCCATCCTAGAGAGGTGATCATCTAAAACATTTTCAACACCCTTTTTTCCTTGATTGTGAGGTCAAATTCTTTTAAGAGAAGGACATGTATAATTATTCTATCCTTGGAATCTTGTTTTTGGAAAATGTATTTTAGGGCTGAATGGTCAGTGAAGTCAATGATGGGTGATCCTAAGAGATAGGACCTGAATTTATCTAACACAAAGACAACAGAAAGCAACTATTTTTCAGTGGTGGTGTAGTTGATTTGGGCATCATTTAAGGATTTTCTTTCATAAGAAATAACATAAGGAGTTTTATTGCAACGTTTTACTAACACAGATCCTACAAAAAAGTCACTGGAATTACAAATAAGTTTGAAAGGGAGGTTCCAATTTAGAAATTTCATAATGGGAGGAGAGGTTAGAGAGGATTTGAGGGTTGATAATGAACCCTCACACCTTTCTGTCCAAAAAATGGAGCAACCTTTACTAGGAGACCACAAAGGGGATGAGAGATTGAACTAAAGTCCTTGATGAATCTTATATAGAAACTGGCATGTCCTAATAAAGACCTCACTTTCTTAACAGTTCTGGGTAATGGAAGGTGACTAATGATTTCAACCTTTGCTTTATCAACTTCAATCCCCCTGCCCGAGACTATATACCCAAGGACAAATCCATGTTCAACCATGAAATGGAATTATTCCCATTTTAGGACCATATTTTTTTCCTCACATCTGTACAAAACTCTCTCTACATTCCTAAGACATCCCTCAAATGTATCCCCAAAGACAGAGAAGTCATTCATGAATACCTCAAGAAAATCCCTTACCATGTCTGAGAATATTCCCATCATTCACCACTGGAAGGTTCCAAGGGCATTGCATAACTCGAAGGGCAAGCGTTTTAAAGCAAAGGTGCCAAATGGACATGTGAATGTATTCTTCCCTTGATCCTTTAGGGAGACCACAATTTGATTAAACCCCGAGTACCCATCTATGAAATAGTAGATGGCATGACCTGCCACTCTCACAAGGACATGGTCAATGAATGGTAAGGGGAAATGGTCCTTCTTGGTGAATGATTTTAGCTTCCTATAGTCAATGCAGACCCGCCATCCACTACTCACCCTAGTTAGAAGAATCTTTCCATCAATATTGGTTATTACTGTAATTGATGCCTTCTTGGGAACCACTTGGATTTGACTGACCCACTCACTGTCAGCTATGGGATATATGATACCAGCATTTAACAATTTCAAAAGTTCTTTTATCACTACTTCCATGAGATTAGGATTGAGTCGTTGTTGAGGTCAACGACATGGCTTTGAATCAAATTACAGAACAATCCTATGAGTCCCAATAAGTGGGATAATCCCAGGAATATAAGACAGGGTCCAACCAATGCCTTTCTTATGTTTCCTAAGGACATATAGAAGCATCATCTCATGATTGGATTCAAGAGAAGAATAAATTACAATAGGATGTGTTTTATTGTCCACTAGGAAGGCATACTTGAGTGCAATGGGAAGTTCCTTCAATTCAAGATCAGGTTGGTTCAGAATTTTAGCAGAAGATTGAGACATTATATCAATATCAATTTTTTCTCATAGTTTTAGATAGGATTGATTCCTCACATGTAGAAGGTTCAGATACTAAATTGGTTTGATCAGATTTAGGGAAGGAAGTTGGAGTGGTCTCCATTAAAGTGGTTTCTTGAAAGGTTTCACTAATTGTTGGACCTGAGACTTCATCATAAGAGAAATTTTAAAATGATTCAAGCCAAGGAGATAAACATCCTTAATGTGAACAAAGTAAATCAATCTCATCCTAACTTAAACATCCATCCAATATTCCTTGATGTTCTATGGATTCATTGTCAATGATCCCTATCATGTTTAATTCAGGAATTTCCTCACCATACCCTATTTGTGAGCTTTCATTATAGATGTTCAAGTCTAGAATCATGTTTCCAAATGTGGTGGTCATGTTCTAATTTCTAACTCAAATAATAGAGTTTATTGTTCCAATTAAAGGATAACCAAGTATGATTGGGGTTTGTTCCCTATTTCCTAAGTTTCGATGGTTGTCAGGGAAAATGAAGTCATTAGGGTAGATGATGTTTTCCACCTTTACAAGAACGTCTTTTAAAATCCCCTTTGGAACCCTAATGCTACGATCAGCAAGTTGAAGTGTGACAGATGTGGGTTGGAGTTCTTCTAGGGCTAACTGGTAGTACACAGCATAGGGGATGATATTGACACTAGCACCTAGGTCACATAAGGCCTTGACAACTTTTCTCCCTCTTAGTTCAACATTGATGTAAGGGCAACCCGAGTCTTTCAACTTAGGAGGAATGGTTCATTGAATTGGGTACTCACATTAGCAGCCAAAAGGACTTGGATTTTATGTGAAACCTTTCTTTTTAAATGTGAAGAGGTCCTTAAGGTATTTTTAGTATGAAGTAAAGGTTTGAATGGCATCGAGAAGTGGAATGATCAACTTGACTTGTGAGAATATCTCCCTAAATGTTTCATTCAATTTAGGCTTGGTTTCCCCCTCATGCATTGAGGAAATATTGCAGGTTCTAGGGTTGTTTTTGAAGAGGTTTTTCTTTAACAATGTTATCGTGTTTTTCAGTTTGATCATTTGGTTCATTTGAATTTTAATCCAAGTTTGAATCTTCTCATGGGTTTTGAATTAGTTTTTTAGGTTTCTCAATTGATTTAACACTTCTTAAAATATTCACATCCTTTATTTTTTCATGAGTTGTTTGAGTGAAGCGTGAATCTCCCCTTAAATTTTAGGATGGTACTGCCTGAGTAAGCGTGGGTTCCTTTCCATTTTTGATGGTTTGAAGTTATTTTTTAAGGGAATATACTTTCAAGTTCATCATTTCCATTTGTTTTCCCAGTTGTTCTAGTAGGCTTTGTGGAATAGTTTGCGTTGGTGCTTGAAAAGATTGGTTTATCCTAGGGGGGATATTTTAGAGGTGGGATGGTTTATTGAAAATAGACCTGTGGATGTTGGTATTTGATAGTTTGGGTTTGGAAGTTCTGATGGGGGTAAATATTTTTTCCCTTTGGTTGGTTAGGTTGCTGGTTATCTTTCTAGTGAAAGCCTAGGTGGTCATTACACCTTGGGTTGAAGGTGTTTTGGTATTGAGGCTTTTGAAAGTTCAAATCATTTACTTCTGTAGGGGTTCCTTCTAAAATAACATCCATGATGGATGGAATGGTTGGGAATTTGTCTATCTTATGGTCATGTTTGTCACAAATTGTGCAAATAGGGTTTACAATTAGGATTTCATGGACTTTCCTAAGGTCTATCTCTTCAACCTTCCTAGAGAGTTATGTGAGTTTATCTCTAAGGTGTTTCTATTCTCTAAGTGTATGAATTAGAGTAGTTTTTTGTGGCTTTTTAGAATAAGGTGAAGTTCCCCATGTTTGGTTTTGTTTAGTAAGGCTTTCCATATACACATAAGCATCATTTAGGGCTTTGTTTTTAAAGGATCCATTACACATCATGTCAATGAATTGTTTGTTCCTAGGACCCAAAACTTCATAAAAAATTCTCACTTTTTCAGGTATAGAAAAACCATGATCTGGAACCATGTTTAGAGTGACTTTTAACCTCTCCCATGTTTCTTAGAATGGATCTCACTATTTTTCAAAAAAAGTTTTGGATTCTCTTTTTATGTGCAATTGTTTTGTGGTGGGGAAAGTATTTTTTATATAATTCTCTTTGTAATTGGTCCCAATAGTTTATGAATTATGGTCTCAAATTATTTATCCAATTTTTAATCAATACTTTAATGAAAAAGTAAATAGCCTCATCTTAGCTGATTCTAGTTGATGTGGGGGACACATGGTTTCAACAATGTCATTGAACTCATCAATGTAAAGGTAGGGCATCTCAGACTCCATTCCATGGAATGTGGGAAGATGGTTTATTACATGGGGTTTAATGATGTAGTTGGAATATCCTAGGGATTTGTGTCTAATTCATGAGGGGGAATTGGTCCAAGCAGGTGTGAGGTATTCATTCATAGTTTGATCAATTGCATTCCCCGTGTTTGGGGCTGTCTCATTTGGATTTCCATTTTGGTTCTCACCCATGTTTATGAGTTGGTTTCTTTGAAGACCTTCCATTGAAATGGGGTCAATTTTGGACTCTAAAGTATCAAGAGTAATAGGATATAATGGAAATAATCCCCTAGTTTCACTTGAATCCCCAACCCTAGGACATTCTACCCTAACTAGACAGTTTGATTGATCGCGGGTGTAGGAGGACATGCGTGAAAAGAAAAAAATGAGAAAGGGACAAGATAAGATATCTTGGGTGAGAATAGAAGAAATGGGGGAGAATAGAATGGGTGTATATATGACTTACTTGGGTCCCTGTCAACGGCACCAAAATTTTATTCACACTCAAATTTACCCAAGAGAAGAAGGTAGAACGGTCCTTGTAGTCTAGCTTGGGTTGTCGAATCCTCAGAGACCTAAGAAGTAACCGATGGACATGTACATTATATGGGTTGTTTTTTTCTATGAAGTGTCCAACTTGGGTTTATTTAAGATGTTTTTAAATGAACTCTAACATAATTAAGTGAATTCAATTTAAAATAATGAGTTGATCCTAGTTTATCACTTGGGGTGGATTGGACGTATTCCCTTTTCAATTATTTCAATTTCTTATATTTGAGATGAGTTCATTTAAGGAGATCAAAAAACTTCATCACTTACTGATTTTATACTAACAACCCATAATACTAATCACCTATATACTTGGAGGATCAAATTTATGAGCACTAAAAGGTAAAGTTTTGTATTATCACTTAAAGTATGTGGCCTTAAAATTCAACAAAGATGAAGAAGTTTTAAAATCATCAAATAAAAATCTCAATTAATAGACATGACTATATATTAATGGGGTGATAAATAACTTCCAATCCAGCCCCTTCCAACTCACTTGGATCAACCCAAAAGTGGGTTAGCCCTCCATTGATTCTATGGTTTCAATGGAAGCGGGAAGTAGACTCATGAGGGCGGAAATGGAGAAGTAAAAAAATAATGAAATAATGATCACTCCACCATTGTGTGATAATTTCACAAGTTTTGGTGTGACTAAATTCACACCTTGAACCGAAAATATCAATTTGATATTAAGAACAACAGAATAAGATGATAAGAATAACTTTTATTATGAAACTAAAGTTAATTGAACAACTTTCAGGTGAAAGACAAACTTGAGACAACAAAATCGCAGCATAACATTACAATGAAAGGATGCTCAAAATATGATAAACTCCTCCACCACCACTGCCTTAAATAGGAATTTAATGAGTCTTGGGTCGAGCTCCCAATATTACAAAGGATCCCACTTGAGTATGGTAGGCCTAGGGTGGTGGAAAGTAATAGAGATGAGACTTTTCCACCCTTGACCCGAAGTTGCATCCATCTTACTTCCACTAAACAGAGGTGTCAGGAAGACCTTTTAGATGGACGAATTGGAGTGGGACATATAAGACAAAAATGAATCTCGGAATGTCCCCTAGATATATGAAACATTTTATCCCAAATTCATATGTGGTTTTTTCAATACGGTTATTTTTATGGGATGATTTTATGGGTCTTAGAATCTGGCCCAGAATTTTATCTCCAAATTGGGATGCCTTAATAACCACCATGGATACTGAATTAGCACTATCTCTTGAATAATTATTTGTTCCTATATATTTCTTATAGCATCACATGAAATTTGGGTTTCATTTGGCCAGTATGTTGGGCCCCACATTTTCATCAGTGGACTGCTGTCTAATCTACCTTCTCCAGAATTATTTGCATGAAATCCCATTATGGTGGTCTTCCGATGTAAATCTTCCAAAACTCCACAAGTATGAATTGTTCCCAATATAATTAGAAACCTGAAAATTAAATACGAAAATAAAATCAAGATCATTGGGTACTTTAAATGATGTTCAAAAATGTACCACATAATAGTTCATTTTAAGAAGGAATTACAATCATAATGTGAAAGGATGTTCAATGTGTAAATTTCACTAAAATGGTGTTTATGAATAATAAAGCACATGAATATTATATATATTAGAAATGAATATTATCCTCATTTAGTGGCTAATCAATAACCATGTAAAAAAATTGAATGAAGCTTCAAATAAAAGAAAATTCCTTACATTGGGAATGTTCATTTCCACCATATTAATTAAAATTAATTTAAATTAAAACACATTTATTAAAAATAAAAATTGATGTGTTCAGAAAACTGTTATATTAAAATTAAATTTAACAAATATTTTAAAATTTAAAATTACTTTTTCATAAAAAACCATTCATTATAAGGAT
This sequence comes from Viscum album, assembly GCA_963277665.1. Taxonomy (NCBI): domain Eukaryota; kingdom Viridiplantae; phylum Streptophyta; class Magnoliopsida; order Santalales; family Viscaceae; genus Viscum; species Viscum album. Next base: position 1,811,322,656 of record OY728140.1, on the reverse strand, counting down.
TCATTTTTAATCCATTGTAACTAAATTTATTGTTAGGTAAAGTGAATTTTTCAAACAAAAATATTATAGGTATGACCTTTCATAAAATAATTTTGAATAGTATGTACATAGATGAAAATCATTATTGACCATAGAGGTAACATGGTATACTTTTTTTTAAAATGATTCCATGATTATTTTATGTACCAAATAGATAATTCTTTTAATAATACGTTATTATAAATATATATATTATAAGATTATATATGGGGTTTAATATATAATATCATTATATTTTCACTTAATAATAATTTCATATATATAATAATGAATAGAAATTTTATTGAAATGAAAACCTAATACCTAATGTCTCATCATGATTCATACACATTAAAATATAAAAAAATATAAATATATATTTATTATAAATATATTATAGAACCATGTTAATAGATAATAAATTCTATATATTTTAATCAAAATATATTATTACTCTTTCATTATCAATTTATTTAGGGAAATGTACAATAATGGATAAAGTTACTATGTTTTCCATTCAGGTTTAATTTTGATAGTTTTTTAAAATTGACCTTAGTCATATTTTTCATCATATAATGAATCAAAATTATGAAATAAGGATCATTATTATTATTAATATAGAATGATTTAATTAATATTATAAATTTGTGGTGAAAAATTAATTGCATATCTTGGTGGAGATGATGGTATGTACATATGATGGATTGATGTTTTCAGCATTCAATGGTTTGAAAAATTGAAGTTGAATAATAATTCACCATATTATAATCATTATAACATAATAAATTACAAATATATTCATTAACTCTATCATTATTACCAACCATGTAATTTAGAATAACATTAATAACATCACTTCATGGAGGTAGTAGTCCAAATGTACGCCTAAGTGACTTTATTTTTTTCTGGTGTCTCAAAATGTAATACTATTGTGTAGATCATATAATTCAATAATTATTATTATTTCATAAATAAAATTTATAAAAAAATCCATTATCATAATTATCCATGAATTATTGGGTTGGAAAATGAATTATATCACTACATAAAGGTTGTATTTAACACATTATTGTAAGGTAATTATGAAAATTGAAAATTATAATATTTTAAATGATAATTATCTCAAAAGATAGGAGAAATATTACTTTTATGATGGATTGTAATAATGTATATAGCATTTATTATATAAATATGAAAACATTTAATTATACTAATAACATTTATTTCATTATATAAGTATGTTTATAAAATATTTTGCAGTGTTTGAGGAATAAAGGAGCATTGGTGGAATCTGTTAAATCAATTTTATCTTCCTATGAAAACTCCCTTTAGAAAGCATTATATGATATCAATGGTTTTTCATTCTGTGGAATGATAATTTTGGTAAGGGATACTGAGGGTTGAGAAATTTTTTTGAACAAATATTGTAATATTTAGTGGTTTTTTCTGAGCATAAGTGAGGGGGTGATGGGGTCATATTATATGTTGGAGTGGATGAATTTTTAAATATCATTATTTAACATAATGAAAAAATTAAATATATTAATGAAGTAGAATAAAAATATAAAATTATTCTCCAAAATATGGAATTATATAGAAATCCATCATCTATCCATTTGGATATGATCTTTAAACTATTGTGAGACTTTACCTAATTATTTAAAAATCATTCCTTGTTTTAATCATTAACATGGTGTCTAATATTAAAATTGAAGACTTATTCTTATGACCAAATAATAAGACATTACCAATTAAATAATATAAATTTTCTAAAATTAAAAATTAAATTAATTAAACTTATTTAATTTTATATTGTTATAAAATAAAAAATTTATATACCAACACAAAGTGAGGAAAACCTACTTTAGAGAATCGAATTTATAAATGAATTTTTTTTCTAATTTTTTTTACACTTAAATTAAAAATAATTAATTGGTTATTAATTTTTTTATATATTATAATATAATTAATTATATACTTTTATCTAATGTGAATTTTTATTTTAATATGAGAAAAGTACATTACATATACATAAAACAAATTCATAAAAAATATGACTTTAAATCCTCATAAGATTATAAACATATTTTTTAGAATTTACTTCTTATACAAAAGTTATAAATAAAAATATTTATTTTAATGAAAACATTTATATAAATATATATTTATATATATATTCAAAATTTAATAATAATAACATATAAAAAATATATTAAATTATATCATCATTATATCTTGAAACAAAATCAATCAAGGCATAAAAATGATTCTAATGGTAACATAAGAAATGGAACCCTTAATTTTTTATGATTCAACTTTTATGTAACTATTTTTTATTTCATCTATCTTAAAATTTTACCATAGTTAATTTTTCTAAATAAATTTTTATTGAATATTCTCTTGAGCATTGTCTACATAATATCCTACTGACATTACTTTCATTCTAATAAAATAAACATAAAAATTGTAACGAATGATCAGAATATAGGTTTACCCTACTTCTCATATGTGTATGTATATATATATTCCAAAATAAAGTTATTTATAATAAGTCCACCTATTTCAAAATCTAGGTTATAAGGGTCAAAATAATTAATTTTTTAATAAACCAGTATTTTTTATTTAGTATATCATGTAAAAAATATAGCATATATAGATAATATTTTTAAAATTGTTTCTATATAGATATCAGGGGATGATAAATTCTTTTTCTCTAAAGAATAATTTCTCCCACAAAATGACATTAAATATATAACATAAATTTATTTTAATTTCATCTCCATGCATTTTAATGCTCCTATTTTTCTTTCTCTAAAATTTAATTTCACCACATAACATTCATGAGGTTGATGGTTCGGTTTTATAGTAAATTATATCTTTAATCAAGTATTTACACTTGTTTTTCTGCATAAGTAGGTTCATTATAAAATTTATAAGCATATTAGTTTATAATATGTAATGAATATTATAAAAAGATACTAAAATGCAAATCAAATAACATATAATATACATAATAATGGTTTTCTGGAAGCGGTAAAAAAATGTGAAGTCATTTATTGAAAGAGATGATTTAGAATCATAGAATTAAGATTATTTTTTTAATTACAATTGTTAAAAGAGGAACCTAAAAAATTATGGTTAGTTACAATAAAAATGATATTAAATTCTATTTTTAATGTCTCTCGATGATGGTATAATAAAAAAACAAAACATATAATCCATTGCGAAGAGTATTTGATTGCCATTAATTTTATTAACAGTGTTAAATGTGTTTTAAAAAATATTTATTCATGGGATTATCAATTTTTTTAATAGGATCCTTTTGAAAAAATATTCCCCTTGACTCATAACTAAATCCAACCCTTGATTGATCTTCTTTATTCTACTAATTTTGATAAATATTTTTTCATTACGTATTCTCATTCATCCTTTTTTTTCATCCTTCTCTAATGATCATTAGCTTCATTCCATCCACTAAAACACTAATCCTTTCAACTAATGACTTCTCTCTAACATTATTCTTATATTAATATTATCTATAATTTTTTCAAAAGTTTCTCCAAAATCATTAATTGTTGGACTTGCATCAATCTCCCTTGATTTAATTCATAGTCTTCAATGATTATTTAACATAAACATCCTATATATATTGTTAGTAGATTTTTTATTTATAGAACACTAATTAATTGTTTTTTATTTATAAATTTCATTCATCCATTATATTATTTATATGTTTATAATATTTAATTATTAAATCTTGTTGTTATAATTACATTAAGAGTATAATTTTATGGTTATTATTAATTGTGTGTAATTGTAAATTATGGTTATAATAATTATATATGGAGGTATATCTATCAATAATTTTTTATATATTAAAAAAATTATAATTTTTTTTGTAAAAATGAATTTTTGAAATATTTTCATCACTTTTAATTTTTATTATAGATATAAATTATTCTATAAATTTTTTCTATCTGTTAAATATTTAAATTATTACATGTTTAAAAGTGAAAATATTATATATATTTTTTAGTAATTACAATTTTTATATATTAAACTATTATATTACGAATTTATTTAGTTAATGGATCACAATAGGAAATATTCATGAAGAAATAGAGATGAAAATGAAAAGGGGTAGATCATTTCATAAAAAATTTAAAAACGTGATAAGAAGAATAATTTTGGTTTTTATTTATATTCTAATTCTCTATATATGTGAAAACATGGGTTCAATTATATCAATTACACTCTAATTTTCTAGTGTTTTAATTATAATTATATATATTTCATCTATAATTTTGTAATTAAAAACATTTTACAATTTAATGATGATGAATATGTTATTCATGAAATAGAGGATTGCCTTGAAGGAATAATTCCTAAGGTAGGTATTAAAATCATTAAAAAAATTAAATATTTTATGACTCTAAAAGCTTATGAGAATCCAATGTTCCCTAGTATAATAATTTTTATAGTGTGTGAGAAGTTCACATAATATACAACATGGATGAATGGAATAGTTGGACTGATAAATGTTAGGCTACTTTAATAAACATTTAAAAAAATCAATTGAATATGGGAAAATAGATTCTAGATTCAAATAATGAGGAAAATATGTATATAAAATCATAATGTGGTTTATTATGATGAAATATTATTCCAATGATTGTATATTGTATTAAAATAAATGTGAATTTTAGTCAGCATATCCAAGATGTCAGATATCATTAAATAAAAATTATTTAAAATCAAATGATGATTTATTTATAAAAAATTCCACCAAAAATACAAATTAAATAAATCTTATTCATTCCAATAATTACTCATATAATTAATTAAATTGAAAAATAATATCACATAATGTCTGGGATTGAATAAAATTAAGAAGACCTTCCATGGAATCCTATATCAGTTGGATGATTAACCACAACATTATATATTTAATAATAAATAATCTAATTTTTTAAATAATATTATAAATTTTATTACATAAATACGAACATAAGGAATGAATCAATATAGAGTCTTAAATAGTTTAAATTTGAATAATATAATGATAACATGTAAAAAATCATTTCCCATTTGGAATAAAATTATTTAATCATCATTTATAAAATATATGGATGAAATTGTCGATTTTATTTGACCAACCATGTCGTAAATTTCTATATGTAATAAATTAAGTTTAAATTTTTTATGTTAAGGATAAAATTAATGTATGTATAATTATAACAATATTAATCATGAAATAAATGAAAAAGATAGATTTTATTAATGAATTTTGTTAATAACAGTGGGAATTATATGAACTGAACCATTCTATAGGTAAATTATAGTTTTAATTTATTATTAAAATCCTTTTAATTTAGATATGGACCAATTTTATTAAAGTATGGAATATCGCATGACCATATCGATGGTATGAGTAATGAGAATGGGGATGAATTAGTATTATAATACATTGGTCTTTATTTGGACATGGTCAGTGAATAAATTGAACCAAGACCACATATATCATTTTAGAGGGAAGAATTGTTTAATAACCCTATGTGCTAGTCTATGAGTCCATGATGGTATTGTTTTTCATTGAGAGTGTGAAATTTATGGTAGGCTCATGGTTTTGAAACCTATATGGACAAAACATAAAACTAATTAAATGTAGAAAACTTGCCTTTTAGTCCTCCCTATATTTGTAAAAATTCATCTGATTTACTTATATATTTCAATACTAGAATTAATTAGTTCATATAAAGCCTCTCCTCCTCATGCAAAATTGAGTCTCCTTCGATAGTTATCCATTTTGAGTGTCATTTCTACCCATTTTATGCCTCTATAATGTCTATAATAATATTTCACTATATTATATGTATGATTCAAATCATGGTTTTCATCATCCCTTCTATCAAAAATTAACCATTTTTATGGATTATGTCATATTTTATTGTTTTGGAATTTTTATCTTGAATACTGGTCTAGGATTGGATGCATGGATATATAAATGAATAAGTCAGGTAATGTATGATATATTTCAAATATTATTTATTTTTTCATTTCTCGTATATGTGGTATATATGATATCACCATTTTGTTAGACATTCCCTCCATTTATTAATAGATTTTATTAATAATTAAATTGGATTATTTGAAACTTTACGGATCCCATTAGGCCATTTGTGTTTAATGGAAGACACCAATATCTTATCATTACATATCCCAAACCTTGAAAATTACAATTTAAGGTTAAAAATTGTATACAAGGTTATTTATGGGAACTATCCAGTTAATTGTTTTGTTTTACATGAAATCAATGAAAAAGGGACTAGTTGGATTAACATTTGAATAAATTCTATATTTCTTGTTTATATAAATAAGTGGTTAATGTATATAGTGTAACGATAAAGAGTTTCAATGGTTTTAAAAAAGTAAATCCATTTCTTGTTCAATATGAGAAAAAGATGATGTATGTTAATATTGAAATTTTTTTAATGGTGTAATTTATGATAGACCTTAGAGAATAATGAATAGTGTAGTGGAAAATCATGTCTTCATAATGGGTTTAAAGGGGAGAATTTGATTAAGGTTAAAATTTGTTAATTGATGGATTGGTATATATATATTACACACACTCTAAGAACCAATGATTTGATATATGGTAAAATGATAAACTAAATCTCTATTACCTAATTATATTCTAGATGTAATAAGATATAGGACTAATTCCCAAAATCCATGCTTTATTTTTTGGACTAATGTTCTGGTAACTAATATTTTTACTCATGGTTTAGGTGCTGGATTTATGATCTATTCACTAATTATATTGATTCATGGATATGTTTTTAATTTGACACTCTAATAATTATATGAAAAATAATTTAATTAATTGTATTTAAACAATGTATAGATCATACTATGTTATATGACGTAGAATTCTTACATTGGAAAATCAGGTTTTAATGCCTCATGTGTTAGTAAAAAAACAGGGGACAAAATATTAATAAATAACAGACTATTTAATTTAATTAAGTTTTTTTCACTAATCAGTTTATATTTTTCCTTTTTAAATCATCATACTCTATTTATAACACTTTTTATAGAATAAGTCATTTTTTGGTGGCCTAAAGAGTTTTACCTAAACCCTACTCGATCTGTTGGTGGTACCTGAGAAGACTTCATGGATGTTGGTTATGATATGTGAAATATATCACTATTGAGACACTAATGGGTGGATCTTGGTAATAGGACAAGGCTATAAGTTGGGACATATTTTGAGGACTTTCTGTTTGTATTTTTTGTTTTTTGGTAACATGTTTTTATCATGAAATGATATGTTTATTTAATTAATTCATTAAACTAATCTAGTTGGTGGTTATTCTAATATGATGTGTAAAAACCTATTGAATTCCATTTCAAATAATTTTCAATATTGTATTCATACAAACGGTGTACTCTCCCCATGTTTCCCTATAAACCCTATATCACCCTTGGTCTTTTTTAATTCACCCTCGGTTCTGGTTCATTTTTGGATCTCAAATTATCTCCCAAGATTTGGGTGTGGCATGTTTGATTTTTTAGGTATTTAAATTTTCTATATTCACTCTAGTGATTTTCCATGAGTTTCCCCCATGTGTTTTTATTACAAATGTATGTTTTTGGGTTTTTTAGATTGATGCTCTGAGTTGTCATATGGTTTGTTAAACCATGTGACATTCTCCAGGTAACAGTATTGTAGGATGAGGTTTTTAGACAAAATATACCACATGAATTTTACATTTTATATTTGGAAGTGAAAAATAATCATGTGGTAAGTGTGTATTAGACAAATATAGGAGCACAGTCAGTGCATGGTTTTATAAACCATGTGGTATAACCATGCTTGATGTCCTTGTCATTAAAAATTGGGTTTTTTCCAATATCTCTAATTTTTTTCCAAACAATCTATCTATATCTCCCCTATTCTAGATCTCCATCCCTAGGTGCCTCCTCCACCTCACATGGATCCCTTAGATCTCCATTTTTTGGTGGATTTTCTTGGGGACTCCAAGAAATCATCATGTAAGTGGTTCTCCTCCTCGATATCCCCTCTTTTATTGGTATTCTCTACTTCCTTAATAGAGTTCCATTTTTTCTAGTGGGTAGGAGGTCCTATTTTGGGTGAAACCAGAATTTTTAGGGTTCTTCCTTGATGTCTTGATTCAAATATTTCCTTCCATGGGTATTGTGGTTGTGAGATTACAGTTTCACAACAATTTCCATAATTTTCTTCAATTGAGGTAGGTGGTTCCATGCCCTAACATTGTTGGATGATTTTAATTTTCATTCACGGTTAATTATATCTACCAAATGATTTATTTTTGTGGTTCTAAAAATGTTTTGTAAGGGTTCGAAACTCTTATTCCATGGAAATGGATTTTAACAAAGATAAATGGTTTGGTTATTCTGTGCTCCATATGGTGGTACTTCTTGAAAGTGGTTTATGATTTGTTTGAAGGGTGTAATTTTTTTTTGAAGGAAATTAAGGTGAGAATGAGTTTGAAAGTTCGTTTTTAATGGAAAATGTATTAGTTTAGCATATCGGATTTTTTTTCACTTTGATACAAATTGTTAACTATTTAAAAAAATTGAATCATGTTTTAATTAATATCATAGATTATTATTTTATTTGATAGGTTTTGTCCCATGGGGTTAGTTGATCAATTGTGGTATTTTCTCATGATTTGATAATAGGTATTTATGAATTTCATAACTGATGGAAAATTTATTTAAATATGGTTTTAGTGTTTTGAAAAGAGGAATGTTTTTTATATAAAATAGTGAAAACCTGGTGTGTTTATAATTTTTTCATTATGTATGTAAAAATGGGGTTTTCTGTGTTATGTGAAAGAGAATTTGAGCACAGTGGGAGTCTCAAGTATCATGGTGGGAAGACTAGTTCTAGTACACTAGTGATTTGGAATTGTCTTCTCTTGTATTCACATATCTAGATTGATGATTACAAAACTAAATAAAATATGATTGTGATTAGATACAACTAAGAAATTTGGGTTTCCCTCATAGTTACTCATTCATGGTAATGTTGTTAGTCATGGTACCTATACAACCTTCCACTAAGGTATGAGGTTCTAGTTTCTCACTTGAGATAGATTACCCCTAGGGATTTACCCATGTTTATCTCATGATACTTATGTGATATGGTTACATATATAGAATATGGTGAACCTAAAGTACATTTCATCTTTAAAATAATGATTATTTTTTGTAAATGATTCCTTTTGAAAAGATTCCTTCCAAATTATTGTTCTAAAAATGGTTTATTGAAGAAATGGTTATCTTTGAAAATTTTCTCTTAGAAATGGTTTTCCATTAAAAATAATTCTTAATAATATTTCAAAAGCATTTATATAAATGGGAATGTAAAATTATCTTCTAATGTTGTATCACATAACCTCATCTTTTGGGTGGCATCCTACTAGGTTTGGATCACACCATACATACACCTGTTGGTGTATGTAGACATTATTTTGAATGAACCAAGTAAAATAAATATATGTTGTCATAAAGATAGTGGATCTATATTATATCATTTCTCCTTATTGTAGGTTGTTTTGTGGCTTAAGGGTGTTGGTTCTCATGTCATATGGTGGTTTTTGTGATGTTTTTGGTTTCTATTTCCTTTGTAGTATTTTTTGGGTTCTTGTTTATAGTTTTAAATCCTTTATTTTAAAATATTTATGTTCCATATTTGGAATTGGTTATTAAGCTATGTCATGTTTGTTTATATTGGTTATGTGTGCACATGAAAATGGTTGAAATCATTCCAAAATAATTTCATTGATACCTAGGAATTAGTTTTCATAGCATAGGGATTAAGAACACTCTTGATCCATGTCACAGGCTGGGCCGACATTCATATTTGATGTAAATATGGATTGGTTCATGAAAAAATGTTATCAGATCCAAGTAACACTCTTTTGGGTCATGTTACTTGGGAAATAGTTTAGGTATACTAGAGCTGGGACTATTGAGAATTGATTTTTTGATTTCATGTAGGGTTCCTGACTAGCAAACCACATGACATGATTCTAGTTTCCATAGGAATTTTTTGTTTGTATTATGTGTTGGAAATGAAAATATAGTTGGAATAATGGTATATGTGAGCTCATAGGGATAGGAAATACATGTGGAGTTGGGTACATAGTCCTTAAATACTCCCTATGATGGTATTTTTATTGGTGTATGGCCACCAATGATATGGCCAAGTCACACACTGACACTAGTTTTCTCCTAAAAAAATTTTTAACTCTTCTTTGGATCTGAAAATTATTTTTAAAAATACATATTTTAGAATTGTCAAAAAATTATATTTTAAATGGGAAATGATTTTCAGAATAATTTTAAAGGAAGATTTAGAAAATTATATTTTCATAAAAAAAATTGAATAAATGGGGGGATGAGATCCACTAGAATAAAATTTTAATAATCAAAACAGAAGGTTTATTGAAACATGTTTTTTGTAAGGAATGAAAAAATTTCATGAAGGGTTGTGAAAATTTGTTTTAAAATGAATTTTTTTAATAGATGGAAATCTTTTTGAAATGGGATGAGATTTTTTGAATTGATGTGGGGAGCTTGAAAGTGGTTTTCAGTTTTTTGGTTAGTGAACTCTTTGAAGATTTTATGAATTATTGAATGTTTAATATGTGGGTAGAATGTTTTGTTTTGAAAAGTTTTAAGTTCGTGTTTTGACCTCTGATATTTCCATGAGAGTCCGCATGAAAGAAACATTTGGAAAATGTGTCTGGTTAAAGACATGACTTGATGGGTGTCCAGATTGGTATGAGAGAATAGATATGTGAGACTCCATGGAATACCTTTGGTGAATGAGAAACCCGCCAGACCAATTTTAATTTCAAAGGTTCTTTTAAGAGAATATGTGTTGTCCTAATAACCGAGGATTTTATATTATTCGTGTTTGAAAGATTTTTTTATTTTAATGGTGTTCTATGTTTGATTGGTGTTGATGAGTTGGTTTTCAGATAATGGTTGGTGATTTTCTTTGAATAACATTCTAGGAATCCTATATGTTGGTTCGATTTTTGTGTTCTGTTTTTCTATGGTATGTTTGGGCTGATGGACTAGCCTAATTGGGTCCTCGGTTTCCCTATTGTCCATTGTACTCCACCATAAATAATCTATGCATATTTGATGTGTGTCCATATATTATTCACCATTGGAATGACTTCAATTTGATCAATTCATAGATATACATAATGAGTTTTAGATGTTTAATCCTCCCATATTTTAGGATCATGCGAGTCCTCTCAAAGTTTAAGGGTGGAGAAGGAAAGTTGAAATATAAATTAGTTTCAATGAGTTTTCTGATTCGTTAAAGGTGATGTCTATCACATTTATGCTTGAAATATTTTCCTGGAAATGGAGAAAGATATTCCATTGATGTTATGTGGCTAGAATATGTTGTTGTTGGCCCCAGTATTAAAACTTTATGTGGATATTTCATCAATTTCTATTGGGAATATGATAATGTTGTGCCATTGAGTGTGGAATATATTTTTATGAGAAGCCTTCGTGTCCGTTTAAAGAAGTGGTGTGCTATTTGGGGCTCTTTCTAAAGTCACTTTCCTTGTAATGATTCTATGTTAGTGATGGTTGTGTATGGTGGTATTTGATAATTTCATGTTCTCTTTCCAATTCAATAGGGTATGTTGTGGGATATTTCAAGAAATTTTGTTTTAATAGAATCAGGTTCTTCTTTCTGGAATTCTGAATTTCTCTATTTCAAATAGAGGTTACTTCCATGTGTTTTTTTATTGTTTCTCATTTGTTGTGAAAAGGGATGATATGTGTGCATCATCAGAGTCCCTTTCTTGGGGAAACATTCATGTTTAGGTATTGTAAATTTGGTGTTGTGTTTTGAACTATTGGATCTTCCTAGAGTGTTGTGTGGTCTCTCATGACACCAAATAAAGTGTATTGACTGAAGATCTTCAACACCAGATTGCGAGGTAGGATATGAATCAAACATCAGGGTTCCATCCATAATCCTCATAGTGAAGATGGCATGTAGTCAGGAATCGTGTAGGTTATAATTGACCATGGTCTAGCATTATCTTCAGTGTTGGATTGGAATTTTTATTGTTCCTTTATTATAGATCCTTTTTTTGGAAAGGTTTCATTTTGTGGGTAGTGTCATGATGGTATTGTTCTTAATTGGGACCCATGTTAGTGAAATAGTACATATCTATTCATAAAGAAGAATTTTTGTCTCATTTCCTTGAACTATAGTTGTTTTACCTTTTTGGGATGTGAATCTCTATTTTGTTTTCCTTGTGGGGTCAGCCTTGTAAATCTGTTTTGGTTTAGGTTTGTGCTCATATGATGATGGTTTCAGCCCTTGAGGATGGTGAATGTCGTTGTGTTTTCCATTTTTTTGGAGTTTCATTTTTTTGGTTCCTTGTGGTGGGGAATTATTCCTTGTGTACTATATTTAAGATGGCCCAGGTAGGGTTCCTGTGATAGTCTACACTGGTTAGTAAACTGGTTGGTTCCTATAGTGGGAAGACCCACCGTAGTTCTCATTGAGATTCCTTCTACAGTAAATCAGTGCTAACTAGTTTCACATGGTAGGGAGTTCATTCGGGTAGCCCTATATTGGTTATGTGGTTTGGTTTATGGTATAGGAATGGAAGTGGGTTGTATCGTTTTGGAGAAATCTAATTTTGAGTCCCGAGATTGAGTAAACATTGGGGTTGGAGTGCACCTAGTAGTTTGTTGAAGCATGGTTGTGGAAGTGTTTCTCAATAATCTGTTTGAGTTCATTAGTTCATTTTGGGTAAAGGTTATGAGTTTTAGTTGGTAATATATGTGGGTTACATGTCTTGAGAGGTTGGAATATATTTTTGTGATAATTATTTTTATTTTGATAAACCAACTAGATGTATCACAGAATTCAATGTGTAGGTGGCATATGGTTGGGAGTCCATTCTAGCCTCCTAAGTTAAATCATGTGAACCTGTATTTAAATATTTGGTGTTCTTACTTAAATTGTTTTTTGTTTTCAGATCAGGCCATCTTATGGATTTCCATGGGTGGAAGCCATTATAGTCTGGAGAATTGTCATACATAGATTTTTTATTTCACCCTTTTTCCTAGTTAATTTTTTGATTTTGTATTCTATATCTAATTACAGGTGTGACTTTTCACACTCGGGTTATAATTCTTCGTTGGTTCTCTCTCTGGTCAGGGTTTGGCAGATTTCTTGTTTTTTTTTGTTTTTTTAATGATACACATTTTTGGCTTAGCAGCATTGGGAAAACGGGTAGTTCATAGTTTGAAGACCGTGTGGCCTTCTGGGTTTTCAAAATAAATTAAATATTTAAAAGAGTTATGACATGATGTTTAAATGAGTGTTACAACAAAATAAGAAATAAATTAAATTGGAGGAAAAGGTTAATAATATTATTAATTAGAATATTATTATTATTATCATTATCATTATGCTGTTATTTTTTTAATAATTCTATTAACTAATAATATTATTATTATTATTTAGGCTGGTGCGTGATCACCACATGTTTATTAGAAGTTGTGCGGCAAGATTGGGAACCTGCGCGACTGCAGTAATAAAATAAATGAAATTAAGCGAATGAGATGAAGATTAAAATTGTGAAAAAATAAATAAATTATTCAATCATAATAATAATATTGTTGTTGTTGAGTATAATAATATTATTATTCATTTTTTATTAATAGTAAAATGAAATGATAATTATTGTTTAGAATGTTATTGTTACTAAGAATGAAATAATTGTTATTGCCTTCATTATTATAAATTTTATGAGCCGTGTGGAGGAACCGCACAGTTTCCCAACCCTTAAAAAAATTATAACCAATGATTTAATATTATTATTATTATTATTGTGAATAATATTATTATTTTTTCATGTTATTATTATTATTAAAATTATTTTTTTCATCATTGTTATATTTTTTATGAAGATTTTTTTTCATTTATTTGGTTGGTTTTATTTATTTATTTATCTTTTTAAGGGTTTCTTAGACCCCTTCTCCCATAACACTCATCTCTCCCTTAGCTCACCCCAACCCCCATTGCATGACCTCCCTAATGCCCTACACCTCCACCCAGGTGTGGCCATGTCTGGTCGGTTCTCCACCATTCGTGACCACATTTAGCGATCTATTGCGCCCCCTACTACTGCTATAAGGCACGCAAACCACCGGTCAAGTGAGCTGACCCATGGCTAACCTGGCTCATGGCCATCCCTCTCCAATCAGTTCCTCTTCCCATCATCTCACCCCTAACTAGTAGGCATGACCCCTCCAACGTGCACATCCCTCCTCCTCCGACCATTACTTGTACGGCCTCCCCTTCAGTACTTGATTGATCATTTCCCTTCTATTTAGGGTTCTACCATGGTTGGTGTTTTGATTTAAGGGTTAGAATCCAAAAATTTTACTTCGAATTTCATTATTAGGGTTTTTTGTTGACCCTCAATGTTTTTTTTGTAGATAAAATGTGGTTTCCCACCAGTTTTGGGAAATCCTCCAATGTTTGAGGAATGATCCCTTTGCATTTTTCCCTTTTATGTTCCAAAATACATTGATTGATTGTGTTTTTTCATTTATTGAATATTATATAATTATTTTAGTGTGTATTTTGATTAATTAGATTGGGGTGAATTTAGTTTTTTAAAAGAATTTAGTTTGTTTTTGATACATTGTACAATTTTTAGGTTTAATAAGGTGTGTTTTGATGGAAACAAAATTTGTGTAGTTTAATATCATTTCATGAAATTTTGATATTATTTTATTAAAATATATAAGTATTGTGTATTTCATTCTGGTATGTTGAGGATGTGTGGTTCATCATAAAATAGGTTTTTGAAGGGGTTTTGGTTGTGTAAAGTTTTTAGTTACTCTTTGAAAATTGTTTTATAAATTTTAAAGTGGTTTAAAAAATAGTGTAGGTGGTGTAAAGATTGTTTTAGAAACATGTTGAGGTGTTTTTTACGCTAATTTTTCATTTGATTGTATTAATTAAGTGTTTATGTGTTTTTAGTTATTGTGTGGTTGATGCAGCAAGTTGTTGATGAAAAACTGTGATATCGCGGTTAGCAGATTGCAGGTACTTATGTGCAAGTGTGGGGCATGTCACATAGTTGTGATCGAGCTGCGAGTTGAGGTAGGTTCCCCACTACACATGCCTTTAAATTTAGAATTTAATAATTATTTGTTATTTCATTGATTTTTGATAAATGAGAGATAATATTAAATGAAAATTTTTAGAATAATTCATTGTTATAAATGAAGATGTTTATTTTTATTCATTGCAATGAAATTATTATTTTTATTTTTTTCTTAATTAATTGTCGTACAATTGTGAAAAAATATATGTTTGGCTTTTGAAAATAATTCAAAAAAAATCAATTATGGATTTAGTTGGATGAAAAATGATTTATTTTGCAGCGTGAAAAAATGTATTGGTTTCACTTAGGAAATTATGTATTTTTAAATGTTACATAAGGCGCGTTTGGCTCTTGACGAAAGTGAGTTTTTTTGAAAACCCTCAAGGGACTTACCCTTAGAGTGTCTTGGGGTGATTCGTTGTGTGAGTTTTTGTGTGTGATTTTTGTTCTTGAGATTGGTTTCTTGTTTGATATCGGTGGTCACCCCACTTAGTACTCTCCATGGGAACCTAGCATAGTAATTGAATTTTATGTGAACGATTACTGCACTAGTTTAGACCACGACTGGCTAGTGGCCCATGGTAGGGGATATTCTATTATTATTACTATGGGATTTGGCCCCTTGACCAGGGAATATAGAAGGATAGTAGAGCATTAGGGCGTTATGATGTCATTGGGTAGGTAATTCCTTCAGAATAAGTCACATGTATAGTACGTTCTCGATTTTTCACGAGCTCCTAAGTTCGACCCAAGTTTCCTTTGGTGATAATTTGTTTATGATGGGAGATTATGGTGCTTAGCAAGGTTATTGATATGTGTGTTCTAATTTTCCATTTACCTTGTTGTGTTTTGTGTGTTGTGCATGGTTTTTCTCTAGGTTAATAACTAGATTTGTATTTAAAATTGGGTGTAAAAATGTTTTAAAAATGTATGCACCTCTTCCTTCAAAAATTAAACTTCTTTTTGAATTAATGACGGAAATAGGCTGTTACTTGTTTTTGAAATGAAGAGTGTGTGTGAAACCAATATTTTATATACTGTAGTTCAAACCTGAAATTAGTAAATTCTTTAATTAAGGTTAGTTCTTTGGGAATTGATTGTTGGAAATTCCTACTAAGTTTTAATACTCACGCCTATAGTATTTTATTTTATTTTATTTTATGTTTTAGGTTTGACTGAATCTCATTTGCCATGAGAGATAGTTTTTTGTGGATTAGAGAATGACTCTCAAGGTCACATGGAGGTGTCTTGGGTGTCAATTTCAATTTGTATATTCTAGTTTGGTTAATTATTCAGTTTTTTATTCTTTAATTGAAAAGAATGTATAGTTTGTAGATCTCTTTGAGTTTGATTTCTTCCTTTATTTATTCATTTTCCTTGTTTTTTTTTATTGCACAAAATATTTCCATCTATATCTATTGATTACCTTGGCTTGTGTTGCTAGCATGGGAGGATTGGGAATTCCTCTCAGGCCTTGTCGTAGATCGAATCAGGTGACAATATTGGGGTAGACCAAGGTTGGTTTTTGACAAAATGGTATTAAATTAGGTCATCTCTTTAGTGGACTATTCTCATAGAGTGACCATTTTTATTTAGGGTTTTCTTGGTAGAATTAGTTGGATTTTTGGGGATCGAGGTGTAGGATTGATAAGTACATCATGAACCCTTGTTTTTTCTGAGCATCATGTAACCAAGGGATGTTTGGGCTTGTTGTTGTCCTTTTATTCTTGTGAATTTTTTTATTTTGGGAAATGAAAGGGGAGTTGGGTAGTGGCCTTCGTGAGATCATAAGGCCAAGAAATCCATGTTTATATAGGGCCATTAACCTAGAATTCTCTTTTTGATGGTGGTGTGACTGACGTATGGCCGATAACCATATGTTTGGGTCACCCATCAGTACTAGTTTCCCTTTGTGAGTCATTTATGTCTTCATTAATTCTGATAGTTTTTGTGAAAATTGTTATTTTTGAATTTGAAACGGTAACGGCCTTGTTTTGATCAAGTTCCTTGTTTCCTTGTTGCTTAATTCCTTCCCCTACAAAGATTCGATGGACTCCCATGGTGTATCTTTGGGTGGTACATCCTTGGGGAACACTCTAGTTGATAAACCTATAGATTACATCCTTGAGTTTCAGAAGTTGAACCCTCTTATCTTTCATTATAAATTGAATCCTCTTGAGGATAAGGAGTGGATGTGGAGGGTTGATAGGGACTTCAATTTCCACATGCTTCTTGAGAAATTAAAGGTATTTTTAGCTACCTTTAAGCTCTAAGTTCTAGCCTAGACAAGGTGGAAGTCAGTGACTCGAAGCAAGCCCTTGAGGGATCTTACTTAGGAGTTATTCAAGTCTTCATTCATCCAACGGTATTTATCTGAGAAGAAAACACTGAGAAAGAGTATAAAGTTGTGTAGTCATCGGCAGGGTGTTGTATTAGTGCTGGAATCCTACCAATGCTTCTTGGACATTGACCCATATGAACCAGGGTATCTAGAAAATGATCCTATGAAGGCTCCACCTTTTGAGTTTGGGATTCATCCTAAATTGTAGTCGAAGGAGGAAGAACTCAACCTATTTACATTCTATGACATGGTGAGGTAGGCCTCTCATGTCGAAGATGAGTTATTAGTAGTACTTGGGATTCTGAATCCTCCTTTGTCCTTTGTAAGTAGTGAACAGGTTAGCGATATGATGAATGGGGAGAGGCCTGATGCTGGTGGTACCAGTAGGGAAATTAAGAGGCCTTCAAACCTGCAGTCAACTTATTCGGAGTGCAATGTCATGATTTTTCATCATTGTGGTAAGAAAGGTCACAAAAATTCAGCATACCCAAGTGATCCAAGAACCTTCCACACCTGTGGATATTTGGGTCACCTATAGAGGTTCTATTAGGGTGTTTCCAAGAAGCACCGTGAAGCTGGATCCAACTCTTCACAGGTCACACCAACCAGTTTACATGAGTAAGGTGATATTTGGGATCAGTTTGGGGTCTTAATTATGTCATGTTTCATGGATATAGTAGTCATACCATGTGGAATTTGTGTTCTTTATTTAAATTCCGTTGTAATAAAATTAGTTATCAAACTCTTTTTGAACTCCTATTTTAATGGAATCATGTTTTTTGAAATTTTGAACTCTACATTTTGTTTTGGAGTTTCGAAAGCCCAAATGTAAGGTAGGAGATGCTTCAATCTTCAGATCTCTGGTCTTAGGACCTAAAGTTAAGTCAGTGCATAGTTAGGAGAACCCCAATAGTGTAAAAAGACCTTGGTTTAATTTCTGCCTTTAGTGTGGCATGGTTTGTGTTTTTATGAGGGTACTAAGTTGTTGGAATGTGTCATTTGAGGTTTTTTTATCCATTAATTGGGTCTTCCCCTTCCATCCCCACCCCATTGGGGGAGGGCGGTCTTTGGTTCATGGGAGAAGGTCTTCAAGTCCATTAGATCTCTCCAATTCTTATGGTGGGAAGATTCATTAAGGATCTTGTTAAACTTTGTGTTAGCCTATTTCATCTGGTGGGGAGTCCGTTTGGGCCACACTATATGGTAATTATAGTTTCATCTTAGTGAAATGGTTTAGTTTCTTTTGTATAATTTTAAGGTGTGCGTGTGTTTAAGATGGATTTTTTATTGTGAAAGTTTTGTTTCTTTTTTGATCGATCAACTGGAGGTGTTTAATCTTTTGGGGGTGGGTAGCACCTTGAGGGGAGTCCATCATAGTCTCTTAAGTTCTTATTATTATCTCATCAATAATTGGTGGTGTTTTTTTGATCTCTACATATATAGTTCTTTGGGAACCTTCTTTAACATTATAAGAATAGCGTTTTTTGTTCTAGGGTCCATCCTTGTTATTGCTTTCTGGGGGTGGAAAGCATTATGGTTGGGAGAATGGTCACACTTGATTTTTATTTCTACCTTGGTTCCAGCATGAGTCAGGGTTTGGGGGGTTCCTTTTTTAATTTTGTTTGATTTTTTTTAAAGATAAACATTTTGGGCTTAGTGGCATTGAGCGCATGGGCAGGCCATGGTTCAGAGACCGTGTGGCCTACCCCATTTTCAAAATAAATTAAATATTTAAAAGAGTTATGAAACAATGTTTATATGAGTGTTACAATTAAAAAAGAACAAAATAAAATAGAATTAAAGGTTAATAATATTTTTAAATAGAATATTGTTATTATTATAATTATTATTATCATTATGTAGTAACTATTATTATTTTTAAGAATGCTATCAACTGATAATATTATTATCGTTATCCAGGCTAGTGCATGGGCACCACATGTTTAGTAGAATCTTTGCGGTCAGCCCAGGCACCCGCGTAGCTATGGTATTCAAATAAATTAAACAAAGTGAATGAAATGATGATTAAACGTTAGCAACAAATAAATGTATCAATCGTAATAATCATATTGTTGTTGTTGTGAATAATAATATTATTATTTAAATTGTTATTAATAGTAAAATTAAATGATAATTGTTTTTAGGAATGTTAATATTAGTAAGAATGAAATAATTTTTATTTCCTTCATTATTAAAAAATTTATGAGTCTTGTGGAGGAACCACTTGGCTTCCAAGCACTTAAAATAAATTAATTACAAATTTTTAATAATATTATTATTATTGGTGTTGTTGTAAATAACAATAATATTATTATGTTTATTCTTGTTCTTATTATTATTAAAATTATTATTTTCATCATTCTTATCTTTTTTTATTAGAAATTTTATTACATTTATTAGATTGGTTTTTTTTATTTTTTTATTTTTTTATAGGGTTTCTTAGGCACCATCCCCAACCTCTCATCTCACATGAATCTCACCACAACCCACCTTGCACGACCTCCCTAGTGTGATGCACCTCCACCTATCTTTTGAGTTCTCCACCAGCTGTGACCACATACAGGGACCCATGACACCCCCTGCTCATGTTATCCTGTGCATGCCCCACCAGTCGTTCGAGCTAATCCATAGCTGAGATGACAAACAGCCATCCCACTCCTAAAAAATTTTCCCATTGTTGCACCCCTGACTAGAATGTGTGACCCCTCCGATGCACAAATTCCTCCTTTAGCAAACCTTTCTAGTGCGGCCTCCCCTTCAGTACTCTCTTTCTCCTTCTCTCCTCGATTTTGGGTTCTACCATGGATGGGGTTTTGATAAAAGGGTTAGATTCCTAAATTTTGAGTTGGAATTTCTTTATTGGGGTTTTTTACCCTTAATGGTGTGGTTGTGTTGTGAATAAGTTTTCACAACAGTTTTGGGAAGTCCTATAATGATTGAGGTATGATCCCTTTGCATTTTTCTCTTTTCTGATCTCAAATACATTGATTGCTTGCATTTTTTTCATTTCTTGAATATTAGATAATTATTTTATCATGTGTTGTGATTAATTATATTTTTGATAATTTAGTATATTAAAATAATTTTGATTGTGTTTGATATGTTGTACCATGTTTATATGTAATAAGGTGTGTTTTTAGGGAAACCATATTTCTGTTGTTTAATATCTTTTAATGAAATTGTGCAATTGGTTTATTTGAATGTAAAAGAAATGTGTATTCTGCTTTGGTATATTGAGGAAGTGTGGTTGATCATAAAAGAAGGTTTTTAAGGGTTTTTGGGTATATAAAGTTTTTCTTTACTCTTTGAAAATTGTTTTATAAATTTTAAAGTGGTTTATTAAATAGTTTAGACGGTGCGAACTATGTTT
Source organism: Viscum album (assembly GCA_963277665.1). NCBI lineage: Eukaryota > Viridiplantae > Streptophyta > Magnoliopsida > Santalales > Viscaceae > Viscum > Viscum album. Next base: position 1,811,301,700 of record OY728140.1, on the reverse strand, counting down.
TGAAAACATACCAAAGTTTTTCTGCACTCTTTGTTTGTTTGGATTGTTTTATGTCATTTTTTATGTGTTTTTAGTTGTTGTGCAGTTATTGCAGCATGTCAGAAAGGAAAATCCGTGATACCTTGGTCAGTAGATTGTGCATACTTGTGCACAAGTGTGGGGTGTATCACGTGGTCGTGATCGAGCTGTGAGTCAAGGTAAATTCCCCATTGCATATTTCTTTATATTTAGAATTTATTAATTACTTTTTATTTCATTGATTTTTTAAAAATGATAGATAATATTAAATACCTATTTTTAGAAGAATCGTTCACTATAAATGAAGCCATTTATTTTTATGGTTCATGTTTGATGAAAAATGTTTTCTTCTGATGCGTGAACAAATGTATTGTCTTCTCTTGTGAAATTTTGTCTTTTTAAAAGTTACATAACCCACGTTTGGATCTTGAAGAAAGTGGGTTGTTTTGAAAGCCCTCAAGGGACTGGCCCTTGGGGTGTCTTGGGGGTGATTTGTTGTGTGAGTTGTTGTGTGTAGTGATTGTGCCTAATATTGGTTTCTTGTTTGATATCAGTGGTCACCCCAGTTAGTAATCGCCATGGGAACCTAGCATAGTAATTGAATTTTTTGTGAATGATTATTGCACTAGTTTAGTCCACACAATGGCTAGGGTCCCAACGAAGGGGATATTATGTTATTATTTATATGGGATTGTGTCCCTCGACTAGGCCAGGTAGGGAGATGGTCGGTTGTTAGGATGTTATGACATCATTGGGTTGGGAATACCTTCATTATGATTCACATATATAGTATGTTCTGGATTTTTCAAAAGCTCCTAGGTTCGACCCATGTTTCCTCCAGTGCTCATTTGTCTATGGAAGATGATCAAGGTGCCTAGATTGGTTTTTGGTCCATTTCTATAGATTTTCCATTGACGTTGTTCAGTATTGTGTGTTGTGTGTGGTTTTTCTCTTGGGTAACAAATGGATTTGGATTTTAAATTGGATGTGAAATTGTTTTAAAAATGAATGCACCTCTTCCTTAAAACATTAAACTTGTTTTTAAATTAAAGAGGGTATTAGACTATTATATGTTTTAGAAATGAAGAGTGTTTGTGAAACCCATATTTCATATAATGTAGTTCAAACACAAAATTGGTAAATTCCCTATTTAAGGGTAGTGCTTTGAAAATAGATTTTTAGGCATTCCTACTGAGTTTTAATACTCACAACTAGATTATTTTCATGTTTTTAGTTTATGTTGAAGGTTTGAATCGATCTCATTCATCGTGGGAGACAGTTGGTTGTGGATTGTAGAGTGACTCTGGGGTCAAATGGAGGCATTTTGGGTGTCATGTTCAGTTTGGTTATTCCGGTTTTGTTAGTTGTTCAATTTTTGGATCTGTAATTGAAAGGAATGTAATGTTTGGGGATATCTTTGAGTTTTATTTGAGACTTTATTTATTCATTTTCCTCGTTTATTTTTATTGGGAAAAATTGTTTCCTCTTTCTCTTTTGATTACCTTGGCACTTGTCACCAGCACAGGAGGATCGAGAATCCATCTTGGTCCTTGTAGTGGATCGACTTGTGTAATGCCTCGACCCCAGTTACCTAGAGTCGGTCCATTATTACATAACATTGGCATTATCACAAAAGATCAAGTCTCGAAAGACCAATTAGTTTAGTAGCCTTGGAATCACTAGATACATTCATAAAGTTTACATTACATCATAAAATGAAAACTACAACAACATTGTCTCCATAGTCCACACTCATATCCCATCATACTATCCCTACAGGTCATTCATAAAATACTTCTTCACATCCTGGGAAAAATAAAACATATAAATGGGTGAGCTCAGATGCTCAGTAAGGATAAGAATATAGCGGAAACTTTCATAAATAAGAATAAATATGTAAGGCAATGTATAACTAAAACAAAAACCTTTTAAACTTGAACTTCAGCATAATATGGAGAAAATAAAATGAAATAATGCCATTTACTTATTCACATGGATATTCTACTATTCTAATAATCACATGCAATATCAATAACCACTTTTATAATGATGGAATGCATAATGCCAGACTATCATAACCACATAGCCAAGGCCTCATGCCATGACTACAAATAATATTTTGTCAAGTCTTCGTTCCAAGACACTAGTTTGTCTCATGAGACCTACCAATGCTTCGAGAAGCTATATTGGGCTCCACCCGTCACTTACTAAGTCCAATGCATTCCTCATATGAATAGGTTTAAACAAAACATAAAAATTCGTAATAAAACTAGCATATGAAATGTCATTACTTTCTCCATAAACAATGAATGGTATAAAAATAACACATCCACATTAAAGCATATCACAAAACCTTCAATACAATATGGAAGTTTTGTATCATAATAAATCAACTTCAAATAAGATTAAAATCCATCAATGGATGTTGACATAGACGAAATAAAAACTATTTGAAAGAAATGCCTTTTTTTAAATCATTTAAAATTCACATAATTGTAAAAGAAAACATTTACTATGAAAATATTCTTATAATCTTGTAAGGGAAGCTTCGACAATTTTATAACGGCAGAAAATAACCGCACCCGCTGTATAATTTAAAAAAGACATTCTTACCTTAATTTTGTCAAAAAGGTTAAAAAGGGCCTTGTTTGGAAAATGGTGGAAATATTCCTTTATAAACATCTTATAAAAAGTAAAACAAGGTTATAAATGACTTTAACCCATATGTTGTAAAATAGTAAGAATGTTTTGAAATACATTTTTAAGAAACATGGATGTGGATGATAAAGAGGTCCCAGTAGATCATTACGTATAAACAACCTCGGATAATGAAGAGATTGTGAAATAAACCCTTACCTTGTACTTTTCCTTGTTTGGGGTTAGGTTAACCTCCTATATAATGGTGAAATAATTGTTATTAAATTTTACAAGAATCATATACATTAATATGATATCATATATGATCTTTTCACATTGCTTTGTTAATAATATCTTAGTATTATCGTCGTTTCGGGTGTTAACTTACTCGTTTTCTTTTATATGTTTTGTTACATAAGCCATGTTTGTTATGGATAGGTTGTATCTTATTCATATCCATATTGATATCAAGTCCTTAAAATTATTTTTAATAATCAAATGAGAATTAGACTTGAATGGATACGATGGAGAATGAATCTCATCGCGTTCGTGTAGACGGTAGTCCGTATGTACGCACGAGCGATAATATAATTCTTTTGATATTAAAATAATATATAATTGGATGTTATATCATATATACAGAATCATAATAATTTTATATTTATTATTTACATGAATTACACATCATTATTATACCAGTCAAAATAATAATGTATTGAATAACAATTACACCACGACGTGGAGACTGTAGGCCGTACATACGCACGTATGGTGACATGTCATTAAAAGGATGGATAGAATACTGAATATGGTTGTACCATATTTATAATAACATCACAGTATATATAAGATATTAGAGTTATTATTTTATAATGGAAATAACAAATAAAGAAGAAGTTGAAGAAGAAAGGAACTTGAAAGAGGGTGGTGAAAACATTACCTCTTCTTCGGGGTCTTCTTTTTGATTTGATAAAAGGGGCTCCTTAGGTTGGAATTATGATCAAAATAATGCCTCTAAGAAGTTGATATAATAGTTGGTTAGGTTTTTTCTGAACCAAAATGCTTTGAAGGTGTGAATAATTGGTTAGATGTGGTGTCCTTTTATAAGGGGAGGAGGGGCTCTTTAGAAAAATCTTAAAGTATTAATTTATAATAAATTAATATTCGGTTTCTAATGGATCCAAATTATATTATTCAAAGTCTAAGGTGGGGATGGGTCTAAATAATTTCAACCAATAGATTTTAGACAGGTTTGGGTCACTATATTAACCTTATCTTTTAGTTTTAACTCTTAGTTAATTAGTTTGACATTTACCATGTCACTTTGTATTTTTATATTATATAGTTAATAAAATTAATATACATCCAAGAGACCCCCCAAGTGGTCTATTAATGATACAAATATCATGATATAAGTCCTTTTTCTGAACCTTAGATTTTTAGGAATAGAATATCAATTAATAATATAATATTTGTTTTAAAAAACTCATTTATATCAATTTTGACACTATTTGGTATTTGATTTTTGTGAAATCATAATAGAATGATTACTTCAAAAAAAGTTAATTAAATATACTATAAAATGTCATGTTAATATATAAAATTATTTTAATTTATTAAATGTATCAAATTAGATTTATTTTGATATTTACAATATCAATTATTTTAATATTTCATTAATAAGGTAATTATTGCATCATCATTGTGTCATAAATAAATTAAATTATTTAATGTATAAACATTATAAATAAAATACCATTATGTATTAAACCTTTTTATATTTCTAATGAATATTTATAGTTGAAAATATAACATGTATAACCCTTTGTAAAAATTGTTTTTCTAAAAGATATATTCTTATGTCATTTTTGTATTTACTTTAACTTAATTAATAAAAAGTGTCCTTATCACCTACAAGTGGCTCCATGGGGTCCCAAAATCGACCCAAAGATGCCCATGGTCGGACATGTATCAACCAATAAGTTTATGACACGTTTTAGGGTAATTTATTATTATTATAATATTATTTTTTACCCTTATTTACCGGATTTACCCTTTAACCATGGTAAATAAAATATTTACCGAAATAATTATTCAAAATGTATAAAAATAAAAGTTACCTTTTTACAAAATTTGGACATCCTGATTCCAAATATGGAATCCATTGTTCCAAATTCAAAATACAGAAGTGGTAGAAATTAATTTAAAATTAATTCCCGTTGTTAAAACAAAAAGCGTGTTTTTAAGAGATAATAACTATCAAAAGATTGACACTTGTTTATGTCCGGTTTAATTGTGAAATTATTTCCAATGACCAATATTGTATTAAATGGTAAAACTATATTCTAAATATACTTTAAAACCACTCAAATTCATAATTTATCACTATTAATTATTTCGATTAAAAAAGTTGGTTTTAATTAAAATTTAGTAATTTTCACTATTCATCAAAATATAAAAGTTATCCAAAAAGTACCAAAATTTCACCCTAGGATAAATTCGATATTCCGAATCCAAAAATGAAGTCCATTTTATAAAATTTTAAAAAGTGGGTATTACTATTCAAAACGGCTACTTTGATTGGTCGTGGTGTGTTAGAATCTCGAAGTTGCATACAACACACGCCACTGTATTATTCAAAGAGAATCGTACCGTGGAAGCTTGGGGAGTTACATTCTCCCCTCCCTCAAATAATTTCGTCCCCAAAATTTCTAGAATACTACCACATGAAAAGACTCAGGTATTTCTTCATCATAAGTTCCCCGGGTTCCCACGTTTCCTCTTCCATCTTATGGTTCCTCTATAGAACTTTTACCAGACGAGTCGTCCGGTTTCTCAGCACTTTCTCTCTTGTATCAAAAATATTGACAGGCTCGTCACAATAAGATAGATCGGGTTCCAGTTATACTTCCTCATAGGTGAGTACATGTGTTGGTTCAGGCATGTATTTTCTCTACAGTGATACGTGGAACACGTTGTGAACTTTGGAGAGACTTGGTGGCATTGCCAAACGGTAAGCTACAACCCCAATTCGTTCTAGAATTTTGAATGTTCTGATGTACTTGGGAATAAATTTACCTTTCTTACCAAAATGTATCACTCCCTTCTATGGATATACCTTCAAGAAAACATGATCTCTTTCTTGAAATTCCAAATCCTTCCTTCGGTTATCAGGATAGCTCTTCTGCCTTCTTTGAGCTGCTTTGATGTGGTTTTGGATTACCTTCACCTTTTCCATTGTTTCCTCCACCAATTCTGGGCCTACGAGTTTTCTTTCACCAACATAATCCCAACAGGTTTGTGTGCGACATCTCTTTCCATATAACACTTCATATGGTGCCATCTGAATACTCTAATGGAAGCTATTGTTATAGGAAAATTCTACCAGAGGTAAATATTGTTCTCACATACCCTAAAAGTCATGTGAGCAGGATCTCAACATGTCTTATAAGGTTTGAATAGTCCGTTCTGATTTTCCATCTGTTTAAGGGTGGTAGGAAGTGCTCAAATGAAGTTCAGTATCCAGGGCTTTCTGAAGACTTTTCCAGAATCTTGAAGTAAAACGGGGATCATGATCAGAAACAATCGATAGGGGTACTCCATGAAGTCTCACAACTTCATTAATATATATTCTTTCTAGACATTTGAGTGGTAAATCTTATATTATAGAAAAAAAATGTGTTGACTTGGTAAGACGATCAACAATGACCCATATTGCATCATTCCTTCTAGGAGTCTTTGGTAGCCCCATGACGAAGTCCATTGTAATATTATCCCATTTCCACTCAGGTATGGGAAGAGGTTTCAATACTCCCCCAGGCTATGGCCTTCCAGCTTTCACTTGTTGACAAACCATACATCTTGACACAAAATCAGAAATCTCCCTCTTCATGTTGTCCCACCAAAAATGTTCCTTCAAATCTCTATACATTTGGGTGCTCCCAGGGTGTATAGAGAAATTGGAACTATGAGCACCGTCCAAAAATTACCTTTTTAGATTAGGTATATCGGGAACACAAAGTCTCTTCCAAAATTTCAAAATTCCATCTTCATACGCATAGTCTCTCAATCTCCCATCTTTCACATATTTAATCTTCTTTTGAAACTATTCATCACCAGTCTGAGAACTCTTTATCCTTTCTAGTAAAGATGGTTTATAAACCATTTGAAAAATTATTGATGTTTCACCTTCCATGGTGATTCCCATATCCATCTTCACTAGATCCATGAAAATAGGATCCCTTTAAATTCTCATCATGTTCAAAACTCCATGATCCTTTCTGCTCAAAGCATCTGCCACCTTATTTTCCTTCCCCGGGTGGTAGTGTATCATGCAATCATAATCCTTGAGTAATTCAAGCCATCTCCTTTGCCTCATGTTGAGTTCTTTCTCTGAGAAAATATAATTTAAACTCTTGTGATCGGTATATATCTCACATTTTTCACCATAGAGATAATGTCTCCATATCTTCAAAGCAAAGATTACAGCTGCTAAATCAAGATCATGAGTAGGATAGTTTTGCTCATGAATTTATATCCATTGTGATGCATAGGAAATAACCCTATCATTCTTCATAATGACAAAATCAAGTCCTTTCTTCGATGCATCACTATAAATAACGAACCCATCATTCCCCGATGGTAGAATCAATATAGGATAATTGACTAACCTTATCTTCAGTTCTTTAAAACATTCTTCACAATCTTTTGTCCAAACAAATTTAACCCCTTTACATGTGAGCATTGTTAATGGGTTAGCCAATCGAGAAAAATTCTGGATGAAACGTCGATAATAACCTGCTAAACCAATAAAATTGCGTACCTCAGTTATACTCATCGGTGCTGGCCATTCTTGGATTGCTCTTGTCTTATAAGGATCAACGGAGATTCCATCTTTGGAGACAATATATCCAAGAAAAGAAATCTCTTGAAGCCAGAATTCACACTTGCTAAACTTCCCATATAATTCATGTCTTCTAAGAGTCTTCAGGATAATGTGCAAGTTATTTTCTTGATCTTCGTAGCTTTTGGAGTATACCAAGATATCATCAATAAATACCACCACAAAATCATCGAGATATTCCTTGAAGACTTTGTTCATTAGATCCATGAATATAGAGGGTGCATTAGTCAGCCCAAAAGACATTACTATAAACTCATAATGCCCGTACCTGGTCCGAAACGCAGTCTTTGGAATGTCTTCCTTATTCACACACAATTGATGGTATCCAGATCAAAGTTCAATCTTAGAAAATTATTGATCTCTATGTATTTGTTCAAATAAATCATCAATCCGAGGTAGGGGATACTTGTTCATTATTTTTATAGCATTGATTTCCCTGTAGTCGATACATAACCTCATAGATCCATCTTTCTTCTTAACAAAAAGAATAGGGACTCCCCAAGGAGAAACACTAGGGAGAATAAATCATTTGTTACTCAATTACTCTAGTTTTTTCTTTAGTTAAACTAATTCCATAGTGGCCATTCTATAAGGGGTCTTCGATATAGGCCTTGAACCATGAATTAAATCAATGGAAAATCAATTTCTCATTCTGGAGGATGTCCAGGTAAATCGTCTGGAAACACATCTACATATTCTTTTGCAACAGGTACATCCTCTATTTGAACATTAATTTCCTCACCCACAGTTATTTCATTCTCTTCCTCCCTGATAATTGAATTTAGTTGAGCTACTGGGGGTGGATATAGATAAGAATTAGGTGGTGACGATTCTGCTCTAAAGATAAGGTGTTATTTATCATCATCATCCAAAATAGTAAATTCCTTATTCTTACAATAAATCTTTGCATCATGGTCTGAAAGACAATCTATACTGAGGATTATATCAAATTAAATCATGGGTATGACGATGAGATCAGCAGATAAATAACATTTATGTGCTCTAATGGGGACTGATTCACAAAACTTTGTTGCAATGATACTTCCCTTAGGAGTTTTAACTGACAACTCCCTTATTAAATCAAATTGGAAATATCAAATTTTCTTAGAAAACTAGGAAGATGTGAAACAATGCGATGATCCAGAATCAAATAATGCATTTGTTAAACTTAAGGAAACCATTAAATTACCTGCCACTACGTCTTTTGGTGCTTCTACCTCAATAGTAGTGATAGCATAATCTTGGCCTTGATCCCATGGCCTTTTCTGAGGTACATTTCTCTGACGCTTAGGACATTCATTTTCATAATGCCCCATTTATCTACAATTATAGAATTCCACATTGACAGCAACTCTCTTTCCCTTGCAATCATGAGCTTGGTGGCCTTTTTCACCACACTTGTAACAGACTCCCATTCCCTTCAAGAAAGTACTGGGGTGTTTCTTCCCACATTTACTGCTGGATTGATATTCAAATTTTCCCTTCTTCCCCTTATTTCCATTTCCATAGTGATCAGCAGATCTCTTCTTCTCTTTCTTTTCTTTAAAGTCTTATGACTTAGAGAATTCCTGTTAAGTCTTCATAGCACATGAGACATTGTCTTCGTACGACTAGAAGGATTGTAAGACTAATGCTCGACAAAGAAATGGTTTTAACCCATAAAAGAAATGATCAATCTTACACCTTGGGTTACATATATAATCTGATGCATGCCTCACTAACCTTGTAAATTTTGCTTCATACTTTGCGACATTCTCATCCTCCTTTTGTCTCAGACTTAAAAATTGCCTTTCCATATCTGCTTGATGGTCACGAGGAAAGTATTTTTCTAAGAAAAGCTCTTTGAAGTCCCTACATTCCATATTTGATACTTCATCATCTTCCTTTGTGTTTTGAATCAATGACCACCATTGGTCAGCATCTCCAGTGAGGCAGTAAACTGCCATGATAACTTTTTCCCTTTCACTACTCCCCAAGGTGTGGAATATTTTCTCTAATGAATTTATTCATTTCTCAGCTACTAATGGATTTGTACTCCTATTTAATGTTGGTGGTTATTGCCTCATGAAGTGATCTAACATTGATCCTCCACACTGTGGATCAGGGTGCTCCATATGGGTAAGGTTAATATTCATAACCTGAGTGAGTTATCCCAGTATGGTGATTAGCTGATCAGCACCAGTTGCATCACCAGCTCCACTATAATTATCTTGAGCAGGAGGTCAATCCCTACATGGATTACATGCATTGATACGGTTTCCATTCCTTCCACTAGGTGCCATTTCTAAATAATGGAATAAACTAGATTAGTTTATGAATCAAAATACATAATTCCATACTTGTAAAACACTTAACATAAATTGAACTATTTATGGATATAATCCATAATCATAAAATAATGTTTTCTTTGAGGATGTATATACTAATAATCCCTTCATAATGGTTTGTAAAGAAAATGATAATTATCCTAAGCATATCCCCCTGGAGTGTCATAACCAAAGGTGCAGCAAGTCCCATTGTCGTGCACCAGTTCTCGTTTGAGTCTAACTCAAAGCGGTGTTTTTGGGTTTTACCCCTAGGTACATCTGTGCCAGAGCCGCCTCTACCCGCTCGTATCCAGACAAGGATGTATTCCTCGGAAAACTCAAAAAATATCTATAATACCAATATTCTAGGAAGTTCTTCTATACTAATCCTCAAAGTCTATCTTAGGGCTATGTGCTCTAATCAGAGTTTATACAAATCTAGTTTCCAAGGATTGTACTAAACTTCCTCTGATACCAACTATAACACCCTGACCCTAGTTACCTAGAGTCGGTGCATTATTATATAACATTGGAATGATCACAAAAGATCAAGTCTCGAAAGACCGATTAGTTTAGTAGCCTTGGAATCACTAGATACATTCATAAAGTTAACATTACATCATAAAATGAAAACTACAACAACATAGTCTCCATAGTCCACACTCATATCCCCTCATAATATCCCTACAGGTCATTCATAAAATAATTCTTCACATCTTGGGAAAAATAAAACATAAAAAGGGGTGAGCTCAAATTCTCAGTAAGGATAACAATATAGAGGAAACTTTCATAAATAAGCATAAACATTTAAGGAAATGTATAACTAAAATAAAAGCCTTTTAAACTTGATCTTAAGCATAATATGGAAAAAAATAAAATGAAATAATACCCTTTACTTATTGACATGGATATTCTACTTGTCGAATAATCACATGCAATATCAATAACCACTTTCATAATGATGGAATGCATAATGTCAGACTATCATAACCACGTAGCCAAGTCCTCATGCCAATACTACAAATAAGATTTTGTCAAGTCCTTGTGCCAAGACACCAGTTTGTCTCATGAGACCTACCGATACATTGAGGAGCTATAGCGGGATCCACCCGTCACTTACTAAGTCCAATGCATTCCTCATATGAATAGGTTTAAACATAACATAAACATTCGTATTAAAACTAGCATACGAAATCTCAATACTTTCACCATAAACCATGAATGGTGTAAAAATAACACATCCACATTAAAACATATCACAAAACCTTCAATACTATATGGAAGTCTTGTATCATAATAAATCAACATCAAATAAGCTTAAAATCCATCAAAGGATGTTAACATAGATGAAATAAAAACTATTTGAAAGAAATATCTTTTTTTAAATCATTTAAAAGTCATATAATTTTAAAAGAAAACATTTACTATGAAAATATTCTTATAATCTTGTAAGATAATCTTCGACGATTTTATAACAGAAGAAAATTTTCGCACCCGCCGTATAAGTTAAAAAAGACATTCTTACCTTAATTTTGTCGAAAAGTTTAAAAAGGAACTTGTTTGGAAAATGATGGAAAGATTACATTATAAACTTATTATAAAAATTCAAAAAATGGTATAAATTAATTTAACCCATATTCTTTAAAATAGTAAGAATTTTTTTAAATAACTTTTTAAGAAACATGGATGTGGATGATAAAGAGGTCCCAGTAGATCATTACGTATAAACAACCTCGTATAATAAAGATATTATGAAGTAAACCCTTACCTTGTACTTTTCATTGGTTGGGGGTAGGTTAAACTTCTTTATAATGGAGAAATAATTGTTATTAAATTATACGAGAATCATATACATTAATATGATATCATATATGATCTTTTAACATTGCTTTGATAATAATATCTTATTATTATCGTCGTTTCGGGTGTTAACTGACTTGTTTTATTTTATATGATTTGTTACATAAGTCATGTTTTTTTATGGATAGGTTGTATATTATTCATATCTATAATGATATCAGGTCCTTAAACATTATTTTTAATCATCAAATTAGAATTATACTTTAATGGATACGATGGAGAATGAATCTCATCGCGTTCATGGAGACGGTAGTCCGTATGTACGCACGAATGATAATATCATTATTTTGATATTAAAATAATATATAATTGGATGGTATATCATATATACAGAATCATTATAATGTTATATTTATTATTTACATGAATTACACATCATTATTATACCCATCCAAATAATAATTTATTGAATAACAATTACATCACGACGTGGAGACGGTAGGTCGTACGTACGCACGTATGGTGACATGTCATTCAAAGGATTGATAGAATACTGAATATGGTTGTACCATATTTATAATAACATCAAATTATATAGAAGATACTATATTTATTATTTTATAATTGAAATAACAAAGAAAGAAGAAGTTGAAGAAGAAAGGAACTTGAAAGAGGGTGGGGAAAACATTACCTCTTCTTCGGGTTCTTCCTTTTGATTTGATCAAAATGGATCCTTAGGTTGGATTTCCGATCAAACTAAGGCATATAGGAAGTTTATATAATATTTTTTCAGGGTTTGGATGAACCAAAATTCTTTGAAGGTGTTAATAATTGGTTAGATGTGGTGTCCTTTTATAAGGGGGAGGAGGGGCTCTTTAGCAAAAACATAAAGTATTAATTTTAATAAATTCATATTCAGTTTCTAATGGCTCCAAACTGGATTATTAAAACTATAAGGTGGTTATGGGTCGAAATCCTTTCAACCAATATATTTTAGACAGGTTTGGGTCACTATATTAACCTTTTCTTTTAGTTTTAACTCTTAGTTAATTAGTTTGACATTTACCATGTCACTTTGTATTTTTATATTATATAGTTAATAAACTTAATATATACATCCAAGAGACCCCCAAGTGGTCCATTAATGATAAACCTGTCATGATATAAGTCCTTTGGCCGAACCTTATATTTTTAGAAATATAATATCAATTAATAATATAATATTTGTTTTAAAAAAACTCATTTATGTCAATTTTGACACTATTTAGTATTTGATTTTTGTGAAATCATAACAGCATGATTACTTTGAAAAAAGATAATTAAATCAACTATAACATGTCATATTAACCTATAAAATTAGTTTAATTTATTAAAAGTCTCAAATTAGATTTATTTTGTATTTACAATATCAATTATTTCAATCTTTCATTAATAAGGTAATTACTACATCATCATTGTGTCATAAATAAATTAAATTATTTAGTTTTTAAAAATTGTAAATAAAATACCATTATGTGGGAAATCTTTTTATCCTTCTAATGAATATTTATAGTCGAAAATATAACATTTATGACCCTATGTAAAATTTGTTTTTCTAAAAGATATATGCTTATGTCATTTTTGTATTTACTTTAACTTAATTAATATAAAGTGTCCTTATCACCTACAAGTGGCTCCATGGGGTCCCAAAATCGATCCAAATATTCCCATGGTAGGACATGTATCAACCAATAAGATTAGGACACGTTTTAGGATAATTTATTATTATTATAATATTATTTTTTACCCTTATTTACCGGATTTACCCTTTAACCATGGTAAATAAAATATTTACTGAAGTAATTATTCAAAATGTCTAAAAATAAAAGTTACCTATTTACACAATTTAGAAATCCTGATTCAAAATATGGAATCCATTTTTCCAAATTCAAAACACATAAGTGGCAGAAATTAATTTAAAATTAATTCTCGTTGTTAAAACAAAAAGCGTGTTTTTAAGAGATAATAACTATCAAAAGATTTACACTTTTTTATGTCCGGTTTAATTGTGAAATTATGTACAATGACCAATATTGTTATAAATGGTAAAAATATATTCTAAATATACTTTAAAACCACTCAAATTCATAATTTATCACTATTAATTATTTTGATTAAAAAATTTGTTTTTAATTAAAATTTAGTAATTTTCACTATTCATCAAAATATAAAAGTTATCCGAAAAGTACCAAAATTTCACCCTAGGATAAATTTGATATTCCTAATCCAAAAATGAAATCAATTTTATAAAATTTTAAAAAGTGCGTATTACTATTCATAACGGATACTTTCATTGGTCGCGGTGTGTTAGAATCTTGAAGTTGCTTACAACACACGCTACTGTATTATTCAAAGAGAATCGTACCGTGGAAGCTTGGGGTGTTACAACTTGGGTGACCAATTAGGGGTCTACATGGGTTGTTTTGTGACATAATAGATTTTAATTTTTAGTTATTTCCTTTTTCTAGTTTTATTCTAATTCTTTCCATGAGTTTTCCCCTAGAGTTTTCATGAAGAATGTATGTTTTTAGGTTAGAAGGTTGATATCCATGGTTGGTGAATGAATTTTCAAACTGTGTGACATAATATAGGTAACCATGTGGTAGGATGAGGTTTTTGGATAGAATCTACTTCAGGTCATATACATGGTAACTCAGGCCATGGATATTAACCTTTTGGTAGGTGTCTCTTAAGAAAAGATGAGCACATGGTCGTCGCACATTTTGATAAATCGTGTGGGATAAGCGTTCACGATGTTGAAGTAATTAAAAATTGGTTTTTTATTTTCTTATCTCCCTTATTTATCCCCAAATCCACCCCTCTCTCCCCCAATAGATATCTTGACCCCTTGGATCCTCCACATCCTCCATTTTCTCTTTTGGATCTACATTTTTAGTAGGATTTTTCTTAGAATCTCCAGGAAATATTTATGTAAGTGGTTACCATCCTCAATCTCCCCTATTTTATAGGGGTTTATTCTTCCTTCAAAGGGTTTTTTTATCCAATTGGGTGATCAATTTTTTTTTGAACATATATGTTTACGGTTCTCACTTGATGGCTTATATTGGATTATTTCTTTCGAGGGTCTTCTGATGGTGCAGTTGTGGTTTAGAAACAATTTTTTGATTTCTCTACACATGAGTTAGGTAGTTCCATGAAATAACATTATTATATTATTTTAAAATTCTTTCTTGGATAATTATATATGCTCTATGATTTATTTTTTTTAAATAAATAAATATTTTGGAATGGTTTTACATGCTTATGTGATAGAAATGGATTTTTATAAAGAGAAATGGTTATGTTTTTCTATATTCCTTATGGTGGTGCTTCTTTAAAGAGTTCTATGATTCTATTAAATTTTTTGAAATGTGTTTTCAAATGCTCTTACACTTAGAATGAGTTTTAAATAAGGTTTTTGAATAAAAATGAATTAATTTGAAATTTTTTCATTTTTTTGACTTTGATACAAATTGTAAACTATTGAAATAATTGGAAACATGTTTTAAATATGAAACTATTTTATTTGTTGATATAAATGGGTTTTGGACCCCGTTATTGATTGATTAATTGTGTGATTTTATTCTTCTTTTCCAAATGGGGATTTATGATTTTCATAAGTGATTGTAAATGTATATGAAAATGGTTTTCATGAGTAAAAAAGGGAGAAATGGATTTTTTTATGGAAAATGGTGACTACTCAATGTTTTAACAATTTCTATCATGTTTATATAAAAATTGTGTTTTTTGTGACATGTGAAATGATAATTTGAGCATAAGGTGAGTCTCGGGTATCTAGGTGGGCTGTCTAATTCTAGTATTCTAGTTATTCAGAATTTTCTTGTCCTAGTTTCACTTATATGGATTGATTATTACAACACTAACTAATCTATAATGATTATTGGAGTCCACTAGGCCATTGGGGTGTCCCCTCCTAATGACTTGTGCTTGGGAAAGATGACAGTCATGGTTGTTATACCACCATTCACCAAGGTACTAGATTCTAGTGTCTCATTTGAGCTAGATTACCCCTATGGGTTTACGCATGGTTCTCTCTTGTCACTTATGTGATGTGGTACCATCCTCCCACAAATGGTTTAACTTGATTGAATTTCATTTTTTAAAGAAAGTTATTTTTTTTAATTGTATCTTTTGAAATGATTCCTTTAAAAGTTTTTCTCTGAAAAGGTTTTCTTAAAGGTATGGTTCTTCATTGAATGTATTCCCTAAAAAATAGGGTTACCATTAAAATGATTTCATATGAGGGATTCAAAGGACGTTACATAATTAATCTTGTGAAATGTTATTCTAATGATAAATAATGGTACCTCCTCTTTTGGGTGGAATCCTATTGGTCTTGGGTCACACGCTACATACACCTTTGGTTGATTATATAAATTGGTATTAATGTCCAAGGTAAAGGAAATATATGTTTTTTGATGATAGAGGATCAATTTACTAGTGTTTACACTTGTTATAGTTGGAGTTCATGGCATGATGGTGTTGTTCCTCATGTTAGATAGAGTTTTTGGGGATTTTTTTTATTCCCATTACTTTGAATTATTATTTTTAAGTTGTAAATACTTCATTATGAAATTCATTTGTAAAATTTTATTATTATTTTTTATTAAGTTATGTCTAGTTTATTTCTATTGGTTATTTGTTATTATGAAAATGGGTAAAAAAATTCTCGATGAATTTCTTTGATATGCAGACCTTAGTTGCCAGCCCGCAGAGATAGGGAATGCCCGTCAGACCATGCCACAGGATGGGCCAAGTGTTGGGTTTGATGGAACACTAACTTGGTTCATGAAACCCTCACCACTAGTCGAATTCCTCTTATATATGGGGAGGCGAACATGAGGTAATGTGGTGACTAGATTAATCTACTAGTTGGAGTAAGATTGGTCTGAATATTACAATGTTTAATTAGATCCCAAGCTAATTGTTTTTTAAATTACCATTAAGTAATACTATATAGGTGAATAAAATGGTTCTGGAATTTCTAAAAATATTCTATATTGGAGTATAGAACCCATGTGTAGGGGAAATCCAAGATTCCAGGGACATGATTTCTCTAATTTAGGTTCTCCTATTATAGTTAAAATGCCATTTTACATTGGGTGGATCATTTTCTTTATGAACCAATTGATTACGGGATTTTACTCATTAGATGATATGACATGATATTATATATGAATTAATCTTCTATAGAACACAAGTTTTATGTTACATGCATCAAATTAAGAAGAAATGGAAAAGAATATCAATATTTTTATTAATTTGATTTGAATGTCTTTATTGTGGGAATTAAAGAAATTATTTTAAACTTTTTTTGTGTTAAATAAGTCTTTCCTCTAACTAGTTTGTTACTTTTATTAATTAATATACATTAAATAAAATTGGAAAAATGGTGTTATGTTTAATGATTATGGATTGTAGATTTTATTTCAACATGATTTAGACATGTGACATCGATAGAAATCTTAAGGTGTGCTGATAGTGTTCTGGTCACATTCATTGGGATGGTGTATATTGATTTTCATTTTTTATGGTTAGTTATAAAAAAATATTATTCTTAACCATTTAAATATAATTTATGTTCCCTAAAATATATATTGTTAATTATAGAGGGTTTCCACCTCAAATATGTTTTCATGTGGGATGATGAAAAGAAAAAACATATAATGTACCATTGATAGTGGAACCAGAGACTCTATTGTCTTGATGAAATAATGTTTAATAGAAGTTCATTTATAATTTCTCCCACATTATGTTGTTTATAGAGTGGTTTCTGGTGTGAATGTCATGAAACATGTCTAATATAACTAGTTAGTTGCAACAATAACACCCCAAGAGTTTCCTTGGAGAGTGTATCCCAAAGGTAGATGCTTTACTGATCGAGTCTATACATAAGATCATTGACCATTGAGGGTATTCACCAGAGAGGATTGTTATATTAGTAGATTAAATATTATAGAAAAAATTGATGGACCAATTGGTTTTTAAGAACTATGAAGAGTATTATAATTGAATGGGTTTGATTGTGTTCTCGGATATGTTCTTAGAGAACATATATAAAGAGACTGTTAGGAAGTAATGATATATTGGAATTATAAATCTGACATTGGAATCTATTTCAATGATAGATTATGTTGACCATCATCACTTAATTGGAGAATAATTTTTTATATTGGTAAGAGATAAGGTAGTTAAAGATATTTGTTTTTAAGATAGACTCAAGTGTGGCACCATGTTGGAGAAAAGTATTTCCCCCTTTAATAAATCCTATGAGGTTGTAACCTGGGAATTAATTTATGATGGGATCTTGAAGGAAGCCCCTAGTTGGGATTGTATCATTTCAACATGGTGATCCATTAGTAAATATTTAGGTTGATGAAATAGAAACTATGTGGTATATACCAAGGTGGTGGAAGCAATAAAATCCATGGGAGTTGATTAGTCTCTCAAGGAAGTAATTGGGTGTTTTATTATGAGTATAGAATTACTAGTCACACGTGAGTTTAGATTCCTCATCCACCAATAGATTTTTGAGTATGTGGACAGATGAGACACATATATGTGTTTATCTAAAACCTTCTGTAGGTTCCTAATGATGTGGGTCCTAGGAAAAATAAAATAACTGAGAGATGATCTCATACCACAAATCGTTATTGATGATATTGTTTTCTCAGTAATACAATTTATATTGTTTGGATTTGTAACTGATCACATGTGAGGAATTATAACTATAGTATTGAATTTCTTGTTACTCGGGTGGGTACTCAGGGTAGTAGTATAGTTCATCTACCTATATTTTAACATGCTCCTTCCGGTAAAGAGGATGGTTTTATAACGTTCTAATATAAAAAACATGTTGATTATAAAATTTAAACTGTATTATTTGATATAGGATATTCACATTCATTTATATTATATGATATTTTGATTGGTTTGGGACTACTAGTGGAATTCTTATATGAATTTATGTCGATCAGCACACCCTCAGAAGAGGGATAAGAGGGTATCAGTCATTAAATGGATTGTTCCCTCTAGCATATATGGTACAATTTCTTTTTGGTACATTTCATGTTTGATATTTGTGTTTTAAAAATAATCTCAAGAATAGATTTGTTATTATCATACCAAGATACCATTGACATTTATATAAGAATGGTGATATTTATGTACCATTTGGGTAAAAACTATATTCGTCATGAGGAATGGGATATCCATGAAGACCATGTAGGCCATGATCATTAATTGTATGGTGATATCATTCCCCATTTTTTGAGACATTTTTTAATTGAAAGTGGATTAGAGTAGGATATTTTACCTCATGTAGTGGATCAGATTCATGATCTATTTCATGAGGTGTATTTATCTTTTCCATCAGATATAGATATTAAGTTTTCTATTGATCAAGTTCTCATGTATGAGACAATCCAAATTCAACATTGAATAATGGAAATGGATAATATTCAATAATATATGACACAGATGAAGGAATTGATGGATAAAGGGATCATTTATAAATATAAATCTCCTTGGTGGTATCTAATTCTATTATATAAATAGGAGATCATTTTATACTTTGTATAAGTACTAGAATCTCAATCAAATTATATATAAGAACTAGTATGATTTCTAGGTATTGAAGATATCTTGGACCATCAGAGGTGTTCCTGTGTATTTTAAAAGATTAACATCAGATTAAGGTTCCATCAGTTTAGGGTGAGACTATCTAATATACCAGTTACTCATTTAAATAGTATTTATGTCTCATATTATTTCTTTTTATGTTTTTTGTGTAAAATAACACCCCTCATATGTTCATTGATATTATGATTTGAATCATACATCCATATATGGATTAGTTTGTGGTGTAGTTTTTTTATGATATATCCATGTACTCGCAATATAGGGATTAACATTCCCAAAATCTTGATATCATCATGAGTACATTGGGAGTGCATCAACTATATGCTACACGATCAAAATGTCATTTCTGATTCAACATAGTGGACTTATTGTTCAAGTTATCTAAATGGATGGAGTGTTCGTGGACCAAATTTAGGTGAAAACATGTTATATTGGTATATTTCCAATATGTTTTCATAAATTTATTATTTAAATGAATATTAGAATATTACTTGTGTTTTTCTAGGACTCCTCCCATCTAGTAGTGTCACTGCCTAGGATAACCAATAAAGGGGTGAAGTTTGTGAGATTCTGTGAATAAGATAATTCTTTTAAGAAGTTGAATAGTTCTTTCACATAATTATATTTTTTATCATACCCAAACTATCTAAGGAGTATATAATATATAATGATGTGATTCAAATCAATTTTTGGACGAATTGATTGAAGGTGGCTAAGTTTTGGCATATATGTCATAGGAATTGTGGCCACATGTATAGAACTATCCCACACAGTAAAATTAATTAGATATAATTGTTCTTGACATAAAATGATGGAAAAATTACCTCTTGGGTGAAATTATATTTACTTATACTTAACATTATATCGATTATTATATATTTTGTTATCACAGTCTAAAAATATACCATTAAAGATTGATTTGTTAAATGAAATTTTTTTATTTTGAGATATCATATACACTAGAGAAAATAATTCTTTTTTTATAGTTTTATGGGTTTGATAATATAATAATATAATGTTATGAATACATTTTTTGAATGTTGGATGATGGAATTATTTACTGAGATGTATATTTGTGTTCAGAATAATGGTAACTGTATATCCAAATATCTTTAAGCAATGTAACCCCTCTTCTAATCTAGTTCATGATGAGACAATATAGTATTCCAAAGTGCTTAGTGTTGAAATAATGATTTGATGGTGTGGAGATACCTCTTAATTATAGAATTGATTAATACAAATATATTTATGTTAATTAATATGTTTACATAACTATAGGTATGTAGAAGGATACAATTTGAGAGTTTCCTGCAATTGAATGAACTATCCATGCTTGTTTTTCCAAAATTTACTATTATTGTCATAGATAATATAAGTTGTTAGTAATTAACAACATTATCATAGGTTTTGTGACATGAATATAAAACTATCATTAGGTGAATGTTGAGAATCATTGAACTTGTGATTAATTACATCCCTATCATATTAAAAAATTGAAGTGGGACGACATTTCTTATTGGGATTACCTCGAACTCCATGAATCAGTTATGTGAAATAGGTATATTATTGAATGATAAAAAAGTTATCTCATTTATTACTGATTCATAATAATTAAATATCTATTATTGGGGTAACATATATTTTCATTATATAGTACATTTTCATGGTGTTACTAAATGTATTTCTTCATATCGATGATCATATTTTATATCAATATTCTGGAATGTTATGCATAAGGAACTCAATAATCTGATAATGTTTTGAACTACCTAACATGAATAGATGGATATGAAATATTAGGTGACAAGATATGTGTTATAGGAAAAAAAAGCATGTTTATTAAAGTTTTGAAGATCCCAGGATAATTACCGTGAGGTCATTGAGTTCACTAATAACAATAACTCTCTATGGAATTTTTAAAATACACAAAAGAGGCAATGTATGGTAGGAGTTGAAGATCATCATTGTTGTGGTTTGAAGTAGGAGAATAAATGTTTTCAATGATGATTTATTTACATAATATATTTGAGATAGTAAATTATATTAAAAAATTATGGATATTATATAAAGTATACAGATTTCATATGTCGATCAGTGCGATCAAACACTCTAGTTTTCAATGGGTTGTAGTGTATTTATTCATCATTCACTGAGATTAGGTGATCACTGGATCTGGAAGTAGGGTAACTTTATGCTTAGTTATATTAGTTCATTCAATATTATTGATTGTATTATTCTAGTATAATATTTTATAGATCTTAAATACTATAGTATGTTTATTAATAATGTCTTTAATGTATAAAAACGTCATTTTTGTCAACATGGACCATATCATGTGATTGATGAAATGATGTTGACATTGTGGTTCTTGAAATCTTAAAGGAGCATCAAAATAATATTTTAGATCATAGTGAGTTTAAAATTTAGGGTAATACTATGCATTTAGAACGAGTATTGTGGGAGAATAGACATGTTCACAAGTAATATTGGAAGAATGAAGCTAATATGCTAGACCAGTGGCCTGATCATTTTACATTGGAGTCATAGTGATACATGGGAGTGGAGCTCAAGGATATGCAATTATATAGTGGCGGATATTATAAGATCCTAGAAATTATTATCTTATGTTTTTATTTTAGTTTGTTTAACATCCATTTCATTCATTTATGAAATTATTTACTGGGATGAGTGAATTTCGTTAGTGTATCCAGAGGGTTGGGGTCAAGAAAATTTGAGAAAAATTTACTTGTAACACTTAGTGCATGGTTAGGTAACAATTATTGATAGATAATCCCCATGAATGTGAGGCCTATTTTGGGTTGAATCATGGTATTGATAACATTGCAATAAGCATTAAGATACCATTCATGTGGACATCGTATTGGAAAATATATCACGCATGGATAGCATATAATATGAAAATCAGTGTAGACAAACATCAAACATCATTAAAAGTGGAAAATATTCTTTTATCCTCCAAATTATTATGTCAAATCAACTATTATTACCCATGTAACTACAACAACGCTTAGTGTATCCCAAGAATTTAATCCTCTACCAATGGTGAATCTCTGCCCATACATGTCCATTTGGAGTGTTTCTTCATGATACTTGAAGCCTCAAGTTAGTATTTGAGTTATATTCCTTCAATTATATGTATTTTTTATAGTATGGTTTTCCTTTATCCCTTATATATAATATTCCTTATTTTTTTATATTTTTTTAGGTTACATCCATTTTAGGTGAAATCAATGGTTTGGGTTGGATAAGTGGATATCATCAATCATAAGGTAAGAGGTATAAAATTTATTTCCCATTATTTTGAAAATATACATCATGTGTGTGTGGTATAATAATTAGTTCCATTATTTTTTTCATTCACTCTGTTGATTAAAATATTGTCACTTGCATTAAATTGGTGCCTTATAACCTTTATAGATCATATTCATCCCATTGATGATTATTAGACTGAACCTATTTCTTTCCAGGGAGTGTGTTGAATATTTAAAATGATAATGTTCATAGCTTACAATCATAAAACATTAAGTTATATTGGATTATTTGTAAGCATGAAAACAGTTCTTCTTTTCATAACATCATAATAAATATTTCACACCATGTTAAGAGTTTAGAATAGTTAATTGATGAAGTGTATGATTAAGTGGATAAATTAATTTAAAAATGAAATTTAATATTTTTTCTATTTTATTATAATATGATATGTATATATTATGAAATTGTGTATAGAGGTGTCATGTAGGATGGAAAATGTTGAAATAATTAATGTAGATGTTGAACACCTTATTTTCTTAATATGTTTATAGTGTTAAAAATGTTGAACCATTGAATTTTTTAAATGATGGAATTTTTTATATGTTGGATTGAACCTATTGAAAGAATATTTTTTCTATATGATTGGGGTGTCATACATATAATTTATAAACCACTTGTATTTTATATGGTTTGGGATGTTTGGATTGCTCTTTACATTCATGGTATTGGAGTTGAACTAATTCTATTGGTACCAATTGTATTGTCCTGACCCGGGTTCCATATATCAGTTCCCTGATTCGGTTGGTCACATGACCTCAAGCACACCTCCCAGTTTTCTAAAGGCTACTGACTAGTAGCGAGGGTATGATTAGTCATTAATTTGGAGACTATACCATCTTTTTTCTTTATCAAATAAATACACTTGAAGAAATAAATAATCAACAGAAGATAACATATATACAGAGACAGAAAAATACCACGATGACCAAAACAAGAGATACAATGTCATAACTGAATAGAAGTAATTCAATGATAAAGTACATTCCATGTGTCAATATCAAAAACCCAAAAAATGTACTAAAAACACCTCTAAGAAGGTCCCAAAACTAATTCTAGTTCCCTCACCATGGCTTCATATCCATAGTTCTTCTAACAAAGGACTTTTTCTATTAACCTATCCTAGAAACATGTAATCTATTCAGGTACCAATTAGGCAGCCCGGGTAGGGTGTGAGTACAACTCAGTTGTCCACCATAAATAGTGAATAAAACAACTCAAGTCAGCAATAGTGTATAATTTTTTAATAATAATAAGTTTAACACATAAATTAATATTTTATCACATTATTAAAAATTCTCTATTTAACCGAACAAAACCCTGAGTTCTCCTAGACATCCATAACTCAATTCCTACTTCGGATCATGTTGAAATCTGAACTATCCCTGGGTGATACCACATGCTATAATTTCATTATTACTATTATTATTTCACAAATTATTGACCATAATACCATTCATTAAATAACACATTTCAATGATAATGTTACCAATCTTTATTTCACACAAATGAATGACCATGATGTCATTCATTAAATCAAACAATTAAATGACCATGTTACCAGTCTTCATTTCACACAAATGAATGACCATGTTACCATTCATTAAATCACACAATATAATGACCATGTTACCATTCTTTATTTTATAAAAATGAATGACTATGTTACCATTCATTAAATCACACCATTGAATGACAATTTTACCATTCATTATTTCATAAAAATAAATCATCATGTTACATTTCATTAAATCATACAATTAATTAAATAATTAATTATCCAAACAATTTACATTATTAATTCAACAATTAGTTAATCATAATAATTCCATTAGTTAACTCATCAATTATTAAATCACATCAATAAAATTAATTAATTCAATGATTAACTAATAACATACATTTTCTTATATAATTGTACAAGTAAAAAATCACATCAATTACTAATGTTAATTCAACAATTAACTAATCACATCAATTATCCTATTTAATTCAATAATTAACTAGTTACATCAATTACTCAACATAATTCAACATATTAATAATCACATAAATAATATTAATTAATTAGACAACTAATTAATCACATCAAATAGTTTAATGAATTTTTAAATTAATTAATCACTTAAATTATGTTATTCATTTCAACGTTTTACTGATCACACCCATTACATTAATAATTCAACAATTATTTTATCTCGTAAATCCCATTAAATAATTCCCCCAATTAATTATGTATGCCAATACCATTAAATATTCCTTCAATTAATTATTCAATATCATAAAGATCAAAAGACCATAATTAATCCAACAACTATTTATCTTCTTCATAATGGTAATATTTCATAACTTTTCCACAATTATTTATCTCAATTCTAAAATATCAACATTTCTTAATTAACTAATTAATTAATTATCTATCAATTTCAATAACACAATAATCCTCGTTAATTAATTCTCTAATTAATTAATGTAACTCATTCAACTTAATTAGCACAATAATATCCATTATTTTTTTCCCTAATTAATTAATCTATATCATAAAATTTTATTAACACAAAAAAACATCATTAATTAATTCACCAATTAATTAATCTAACCCAGCCCCTTCAAATAATTCACCAATTAATTGTTCACATCAATTGTAATAAATAGTTCACAATTAATTAATGATAATAATTCAATTAATTAATTCATCAGTTAATTAATCCGATAAATACAATTATTTAATTTAAAAATTAAATAATAATAATTCTCACATTAATTAATTAATCAATTAATTAATCCCTTCAATCAAGTTATTCAATTGAACAATTAAATAATCCTACCCAAAATTTTCATATCTCATAATTAATTCACCAATTAATTTACTCAAATAATATTAATAATCTAACATATTTAATTCCAAAATTAATTATATATATTCATAATATCAATATACATAAAAATCTACCATTAACTATCTCAATACATAATATTATTTTCTCATAAATAATCTACCATTAATTATCTTAATTTATGACATTAATATCTCATAATTAATCTACCATTAATTATCTCAATTCATGACATCAATATATCATAATTATTCTATCAATAATTATCTAAATTCAAGACTTCATCATCTAATAAATAATTCAACAATTAATTACTTCAAATAATAACATTATTATCTCATAATTAATTCCAAAATTAATTATTTTATCTCATTAAATTCAATAATTATAAAAATCTACAATAGTTAATTCTAAAAATAATTATCCCAATCACAATATAATGATCCCAACCATTTCCATAAATTAATTTACCAATTAATTAATAATATATCTTTCATTAATCAATTCAACAATTAATTAACCATTTTACTAAATCAACATCTAATAATTATTTCACTAATTAATTCTTATCAAATTACAACTCATTAATAAAATAAGTAAAACAAAAATATGTTATCCCCAATTTCCTAATTCAATAATTTGATAATTAATTCACCAATTAATTATCCATAATCCATAATTTCTATTATTCCATAAAATACCTAACTCTCTAATTAATTAATTGACCAAATTAATTAATTAAATTTTGATTTCCAATTTCTAAGAAAGCTCTAGAAACTCTAAAATCACATTTAGGTAATTGATAATCCTGACTATGGGATTTGAAATTTTGACCAAGTACCTCCAGAATGGCAATGAAGAATGCTTGAAAACAGAAAACCCCCATTTCATTGGAATAATGACATAGAATGAGATATTGATTCATTTCATAGATCAACTATTTAAATAAATCATGATTTAGAAAACATTCATCACAAACTACTTAAAAATCCTAGATTTAGATATAGAAAATCTATATATAGATCTAACAAAACATTTGATAATAACCCACCAAAATAATGGGATAGGAATATTAGAAATATGGGAAATTAATCGGGAATAAACCACTTAGCTAGAGTGATGCATATTTGAGAAACCGGCTTTGAATATCCACGAACAGTGGTCAAGATCCATATAATATCCTCCCAGAGGTTTCAGGTTCGAGATATATAAATTAGGGTCGAGTTAGGTCGTTTTTTTGGTTAATATGGGTGTTCATTAGATATTCAAATCATATTTCATAACTATAATTATCGTGAGCACATTTTTCTTCGTGAAATTACAAAATTAGTACTAACTATGTGAAAACCATGCGACCCTACAATAGAAATAGTTAAACCACAAAATAATCATGTGAAAAAAATAA
Organism: Viscum album; assembly: GCA_963277665.1. Classification (NCBI taxonomy): domain Eukaryota; kingdom Viridiplantae; phylum Streptophyta; class Magnoliopsida; order Santalales; family Viscaceae; genus Viscum; species Viscum album. The sequence goes on along the minus strand of OY728140.1, from coordinate 1,811,274,763 downwards.
AATATTTTTCACACATTGTTTAACCACATAAAAACCAGGCCTAAACCATGCACAACCCATCTAAACTCTTGTACACAATGATCAACCGTGTGAAAACCATGCCAAAACCATGGGAAAACCATGAAACCATTTGAACATTTTCTTTAACCATGTGAAAACCATGTATAAACCATGAAAGTACCTTACTTATTCTAAAATTCTTTATTCTTCACCCAAATACACCCAAATAAAGAATCCAAAAAATTCTACTCAAAATAAAGAAAATTAATACCTCTAAAATAACATATAAAATTTCTGAAAAGGGTTAGGATCATATAATCTCACCACATTATAAAATCACATCCTCAAGTTGTATGCCCTTGTTTCACTGTGATTACAATAAAAATTTTGAGGTCGTTTTTCCCTCTTATCTAATCCACTCTCCCAAGTTTCTTCCTGAACACATCCATGTTGTCCCAATACATGAACTAAGAACATATTATTTCCCTATAAAACTTTCTTAATTTGATCTTGCATACTTATCATATTCTCCTCAAGAAACGCATCTATCTCAAGCTCACATTTTACAACATACCCAAAAAATTTCCCAACTAATCATGCCCACCAACAATAAGAAAAATATTCAAACTTGGCACCCATCATTATCTTCAAAAACTACCTTGATAGGACGCACATCCACGATATATAAGGCACACATAGCCTTTCCTTGAGGATTTTAAACATGTTAATTACATGTTATTCATTCATAAAATGTCGATGGCATACTTACCACCATCTAACTCAATGTATATCACTTCTTAAGAACAACCTCTAAGGGGGCCCCTATCCAAAAAACACATTTTGGTATCTTGGATTAATTCTAGATATATCTCATCATAACTGGGATGATGTCAAGATTGGGGACATGATCGTCAGTAATAAAAAGTATGGTGAGAATTCTTCATTGAATCACCTCCTCACATCCTATATTATAGATGTTCCATTGATCAATGGAAACACCATCACTTATCAAATGTCTCAGGCTTCCCTATCTGCCAACATCTTACCATTCAATCCAAAATAAAGCAGTCCCTCATACAACCTATAACTGAGTTCTCAAACTAGGTAAATCTCACTACCAAAAACACCCACATCAAGGGAAAAAAATAAAATAACATTTCTTAATTCAAAACATTAACATAGTTAAGAAAATGGATTTACACAAAACAATGTCAATTCTTACCCCCTTTCCCACTAGAGGATCAAAACCAAGGAACTATATATAACCCTAACTATCCTATATCTCAGCCATGGTGGGTAAATACATTATCATTATTTATGCTTCTCATTTAGAGACACATTTATTCTCATCTTGTATCACTTACTAGTATTTTTAAATTTCATGTTACACGTAATTTTTATTTCAATTTCACAATAATAGAGAATTGTTTATGTTCATCAATGTAACCATAACATGTTTCCTTGTGCATGCTTAAAATGATGCATATCAAAATTACCATGACTACCTAGAATGATGAAATCATGATCATCTCTCATGCCTTATTATGCCACAAGACAAAACTCAATAAATCTCAACACCTATGATCACAATGCACAACATGTTTTTCACCCTTGGTGAAATAATATTCAAATGTAATAGAAAAAAACGATATCAATAATTCCACCCTATGAACTTGCGTTTTCCCCCATACATTGGTTAAATACTCCCATGAATGAGCTCAAAACTAATACCAGATTATTTCTAGTCTCTTTTCTACATTTTCCAAATAGTAAGACCAATGAAATAGAAAAGAAAATTTATCTTATACAACTTTGTAACATCCCAACTGGGGTTCCACATGTCAGTATCTTGAGTCGGTCAATGACATGACTTCAAGAGTGTCTCCCTATACTCCAGAGGCTACTGACTAGTAGTGAAAGGCTACTAAGTCAATTATGGGGAGACTATACCAATTTTCTTTATTATCTGAGTAATATACAGGTAGAAATATATAAACAGCAGTGGAATAACATATATCAAGTGACAGAACAATACCAAGATGACCAAAATGGGGAATATAGTTTCATAAATAAATAGAACATATTCCATAATAATGTACATTCCAATATTCAATATAAAAAACCCAAAATAGATAAAGACACTAAAAGCTACTACAAGTAGGTCTCAACACCAATTATAGTTCCCTAAATATGATCAATCCCAATCATCCCTCAAAAAAATGACATTTTCCCATAACCTTTCTGGTATGCATGTAATCTATTTTGGTACTCATCATGTAGCCCATGTAGGGTGTGAGAACAATTCAGTAGGCCACCACCAATTGTATATAAAACATTTCCAATCAATAATAGTGCATTTTGTTGTAATAAGAATATGTATAATTCATAAATAATTAGTTTATCACATTATTAAATATTCTCTATTTAGCCACAAAGAACCTCATGTTCCTGTAAAAACCCATACCTTATTACCTACTTCGACCCACATTATAATATAAACTATCCCTCAGGAATACCATGTGTCTGAATTTCCAGGTTACCATTCTTATTTCACATATAAATGACCATATTACTATTCAATAAATCACATGATTGAATGACTATGTTATCATTCGTTATTTCACCCAAAAGAATGTCCTTATTACCATTCATTAAATCAAATAATTAAATAAATGTTATACCATTCTTTACTTCAAAAAAATAATGACCAAGTTACCATTCATTAAATCACCCAATTTAATGACCATGTTATCATTAATTTTTTTAACATATGAATGGTCATTTAACCATTCATTAAATCAGATAATTGAATAACAATGTTATCACTCTTTAGTTCACACAAATGAATGACCATGTTACCATTCAATAATCAAATAATTTAATTACCATGGAACCAATCATCATTTCACACAAATGAATGACAATGTTACCATTCATTAAATCACAAAATTAATTCATCAATTAATTATCTACTCCAATGCCATTGTTATTTAAACAATTACTTAAACACTAAAATTAAATTAGTTAAATAAATAGTTAAAAAATAACATCATTAATAATAATTAATTAAATTATTAATTAATCACATCAATTTCTCTAGTTAATTCCATAATTTACTAATCACGTCAACTACCCTCACTGATTGAAAAATCAACAAATCATGTAAATTACACTAGTTAATTCAATAATTAAAAAATCACATAAATTACTCTACTTAATTCAATAATCAACAAATCACATCAACAATATTAAATAATTCAGAAATTAATATTCACATTAAATAAATTAATCAATTCAACAATTAATTGATCACATAATTTGTATTAGTCAATTCAAAAATTTACTAGTCACGCCAATTACATTACAAATTCATCATTTTTTCTATCACATAAGTCCCCTTTGTTAATTCCCCCAATAAATTGAGTATGTCAATCCCATTAATTAATGCATCAATTAATTAATAATTATCCATAAGATCAGGATCCCATAATTAATCCTTTAATTAATTATCGCATTCCCAATCTCAATATTTCACAATTAATTCCCCAATTAATTATCACAAATCTCAAATATAAAAATATCATAATTACTTCATCAATTAATTATATATCAGTTGAAATAACACAATAATCCCCATTAATTAATTTTCAAATTAATTAATCTAACTCATTCAATTACATTAACATAACAATACCCATTAATTAATACTCTAAATAATTAATCTTACTCATTCAATTACATTGACACATAAATACTCAGTAATTAATTCACCAATTAATTAATTTTAATCATTCACTTTATTCAATTATCAAATTAATTACTCAAATAAGTTACATTAATTATTTCCCAATTAATTTATCACAATACATTGAATTATTAATTTATCAATTAATTAATTCCTTCAATCCAATTATTAAACTCAAGAATAAAATAATCACATTACTCACATTAATTAATTCATCAATTAATTGATCCATTCAATCCAATTATTTAATTAAAAAATTAAATAATTTTAATCATAATTTTCATGTCTCATAATTAATTTACTAATTAAATATCTCAAAAAAATAAAAACAACAAATAATTGTTTGCACAATTCATTATATATATTCAGAGTATCATTATTACATAACTAATATTCTATTAATAATATCAATACATGATATTAATATATCATTATCAATCTACCATTAATTATCAATATTTAAGACATCAATATCTCATAATTAATCTTCAATTAATTATCTCAATTCTTGACATCAATATCTCATAATTAATCTAACATTAATTATATCTACTCAAGGTGTCATCATACAAAAATTTATTCTATAATTAATTATCTCAAATAATAATAATTATAATATCTCATAATTAACTCAATAATTAGTTATTATATCTCATTCAATTCAATAATCATAACAATATCCGATAATTTTTTCTAAAATTAATTATCACAATCACCATCTCAAGAACCCAACTATTTCCATTAATTAACATACCAATTAATTAATCCCATATCTTCTGTTAATCAAATCAACAATTAAATAATAATTTCACAAATTAAATATCTAATAATTATTTAAAAAATTAATTATTAGTAATTTAAAATTCAACAATTTTCTATGTAACTCAACAATTAATTATCCCCAATTTCAAAATTCAATACTTTTTAATTATTTCACTAATTAATTATCCCTATTCCATAGATTATATAATTCGATCAAATCCCCAAATCTTCAACAAATTAATTGAAAAAATTAATAATTTCAATTTTTAATTCAAATCCTTAAATAAACTCTATAAATTATAAAATCACACAGAAGTAATTGATAATAAATACTATGGGATGTGTATTTTAGACCACCCACCTCAAGAACTGTGATGAAGAATGATCTCTAATGAAAAACCCAAATTTTATAGGACTAATGATATAGAATGATATATTCATTTAATTCATAGATCCAAGATTTAAATAAATCTAAAATATCAAATCCTAGATCTAAATCTAGATAAAAATATCCTAGATCTAAATTAAATAAATCCATATCTAGCTCCAACAAAATAGAGGATAAAAATAGACTAAATGAATTGGAGAAGAATGTGAGAGAGAGGGAAATAAGCCAAGAATAAACCACATACTCAGAGAGATGAAGATCTTATAACCAAGAATAAAATTGATAGGAACTAAGTTTGGGAGCCTTAAGAAACCCTCTAGGAGGCTCTGGATAAGAGAGAAATTAATTAGGGTTGATCTATAGTTGATTTGGGGTTAATATGGAGGTTCAAGATATTTCAAAATCAATTTCCATAACATTAATTTCGGTGTACATGTTTTTCTATAGAAATTCATCAAGTTAGTAATAACCATGTGCAAACCATGCAACTAGGAAACACACTTAGTTAAACCATACAAAAACTGTGTGAAATCTTTGCAACAGGTTTCATACATTGTATAACCATGCACATACCATGTGCAAACCATGAAACCCCATGCATACATAGTTTAACCATGAGAAAACCTAGAACATACAATGCATAAAGCTTACAACAATTTACACACTGTGTTTAACCTTTCTCAATTCATTCATAAACAATGTTCAAACCATGTCTGAACCATGAAAATCCTCTCCTACTTAAAAAAGTATTCAATCTTCATCCAAACACAACAAAATAAAGACTCAAACAATTTGTACTCAAAAAATAAGGCAAGGGAATGACTTTAAAACAAACCACGGCCTTTCAAAGAATGGTTGGGATCTTACATCAATTATGTTACTCATCATTTAGTGGTTGGGCTGAGACCATATGCACTTATTATTTTGATATATGGGTTGGGTGTCAGATTGGAACTCTAGGAACTATTTGATAAATAATGATAACCCATTTATTTTAAGAAATTCATGAATCACCATATGATATATGTATAAAAGGCCTTATTTTTTTGAAATTGTTTTGGTTTTCATAGTTTCTTTATAGAACCCAAGGGTCAAATGGTTATTAAATAACTATCAATTAATTTTAAATAATACATTTTCATTTATTACCCTTTATATTTCAAATATACATATTCATACATATATTTTTATATTGTTTATTTATTCAGACATCATTGGATGTTTCTTACATAGTTTTACTCAAACCCTATTAGGGATGCTTATGGTACACAAGAAGTCTTCTTTAATGCATTTCTGGACAAGTAAAATAGAGTATTCATAGATTGAGTATTGGGGACATTATGGGGTGTATCATGGGTATGGGGATCTATTATGTATCAAGATTAATTATTGAGATTTTCTGTTTGTTTCATTATTTTAGGATTCTTTAGCAATACATGACAGTAATTCCATGAGATTTTATTTATTAAGTTTTTATCACATTTACATTTTTGTGATTTTTCAATGTTAGGTGCAATTACTAATGGAATTTAATTTTTTATTATTTCTATTATTTTATTATTATAAAAATATAAGTATAGCCTCTCACATTCAGTGATATACCCTCACCACTAGTTTTTAGCCACCAATTTAAATAGATATGTGTTTGAGGCAATGTGGTGACTAGGATAAACTACTAGTAGGAGTGATCATGTGGGATTCATTACTGAAATCTTTTTTTAAATTTTATCTGATTATGAATGGGGAAAAACATAGTTTTTTCAGTATTGTGACCCATTATGAAAGGTTAAGAAGTTAATTTTTTTTATGTTCACGTAGAATTAATGTTCCAGGATAGTTCTCTTTAAATGTAGACTTTTTTATCGATTGATTTAATGTTAATATCTATTAAATATTATGATTATCAGATATGGATACAATTGATGGTATTAGTTACATTGAATGGAATATTTCTGAAACTAGGCAAAAAATATATCATCATGTTGTGTTATATTTTCATTTCCATTAACAGCATAGTTATTGATCAAATTTTTTATTTTATTTTAGAATTAATTTTTCCTTTTAAAATTTAATGAACAAAATAATATTCAATTTTTTTAAATAATGGTTTTTTTGTTCATTAATTACAATAGAGAAGAATTTTAATTCCCATTTCTTTATATTGGATGTATTCTTTTAAAATATATATGAATATTTTTAATGTATTTTATATAAATATATATAAACCATATTCCACTATTGTTGAAAAATATAAATTAGTAAATGTGATTCTGTTATGTACTCATTATGTAAATATTTGTGCATGTTGTTCTCCATTTATCATGACATATGACAGTTTATTGTCAAGGCAAATGGATTTTTTTAATAAAGGTAATGATAATTCTATAAGATAATGTTTGAGATGAAATTTTATACTTTCTAAAAAAAGTATGGTCTAGTTCAATGAAATATATCATCAAATATTTTTGGGTTTAATGAACAATATCTTAAAAGAAACAACGTGTGGATTATGAATAAACATAAAAGTACACTAATTTCATGGAATAGAGTGAAGTAAACCCTGATTTATCTACCTGGAATCCTTAAAATGGTTTCCAATTATACCATGTTCTATTTTGAATGTGTGTTATGGTTATGATAATAATTATTACACATTTCACACAAAAACAAGATTATAATTTTACCATTGGAAATAGTGGTGTAATGTTGATCGATGGCACACAACATTTTTCCAATTAAGATGATAAATACAAATTTTCTGTATAAAAATAATATTTCTATTTTTATTATGGATTTATGGGATATTTATTATAATAAATATTGGGTACCAAAATAAATGTGAGACTGGGATGAATGTAATAGTGCTGTGAAGTAGGATATGTATGTATTTTCAAATATAATTCATAATGGATATAGATGTAAAGACGATTCATTTATTATGATTTCTTCTAAAAAAAATTTATATTTGACAGCTCAATGTATCATTGGATCATTTATTTTCATGGGAAATTTTAATTTGGGTGATTAGAACATTGATGTTGATCAAAAATTATGTTTAATCATTTCAACTATTAGAAAATTAATCGAAGAAAATAATGAATGTGATTTTGATGTAGTAATTACAACAAGATATGATAATATATAAGGAATATAGTAAAATAATAAATTATACACCTAAATAATCTAGTAAATATATCATTTTTTTATGAAAGTGTAGTAGTTAAAAAAGTTATTTTTATATTTTGAAATTTAATTATATAGAATCTTATAATTCATTTAAATTTTTTTATTTATTTTATTATCATTATATTCATATATAAATATTTTTTATCAAAAAAAATTCCTTATTATTAATATTTTGTTATATTATTCATTTTAGGTATAAGATTTTATTCAAATAAGTATTTATAAATTTCATAAAATTATGAAAACTAATTTTTTTAATAATTATTGTTGATTTCTAAAAAAATATAATAAAAAATAAAAAAATATAGATAATAAAAAAATTGATCAATATTTTGGTAATTTTTCAATTTAATAGTTTTAGTTTCGTAATTATTTATTTAATTATCTATAATTTTTTTATTATTATTATTTTTTATAAAAAATATTGTATTTATTATAATAATTTATTTTTAATCAAATAATATTGTTGAAACATTCATTGATTTTTGAAACATCATTCTAAATGGTGGTCATATATCCATGAGAACCAAGATTTGTATGTTTATTAAAGTAAATATATCTATAGTGATTTTTTATTTAAATAAATAAATCATATATTTCATGAAATTAGGTGATTCTAATATTATTTCCTATAGAGGTTAGTACTTATATATGTTATTCATATGATAACAATTTTTTTGAGAATATCACATTACCATGGATATTAGAGGATAAAAGATATGATTAATGACAATGATATCCAAACTAGTGCACATGCCATAAAATTTATTAGTTATGTGGCTATGTATTGAAGTGGTAGGATAAGTATTTCATTCCCTAATTATAGGATATTAAAATAGTTAAAGATTGTTATTTTTTAATAGTCCATAATAGTAAAATATAATTTTTGTTTGAAATTTATATGTTTATATATTATACATTTAATATGATTAATATTTAGTATATTCAATTATATATTACATTTAACTAGCATGATACGAAAATAAATTAATAAAATTTATAACCATTATGGAATCCAAATTGAGAGATTTAATGAAAATATATGACATCATAATATTTTATCAGGAGTAATAATGATCAAGATCAATGCCTAAATTATAGGTTTATAAATAAAGATACATTTATAAAAAAATATCCAGTATTCATGTGAATAGTATATTATATTTTATTATTGGTTGTAATTATTTTTATAAATTATTCTTTATTACATTTTATCTTATTAATTATTTCTCATATTATAGAACACATGTAAATAAAAAAATGAGATATAGTCCAATAATTTGTAGCCTCACAAATTTTCACATGAAGGCTATTTGTTATTATAGTATCACATGATTGTCCAAAAAATATAATAAATTAAGATCTATGTTATTTAGTGACTCTGAAGTGGTTAAATATTACCGTTTATCTCCTATGTCTCATCCTAAAAAATGGAAAACAACAGTAATGATAAAAGATGGTTTGTATTACTAATCCATAAAAATAATATATCTAATAAGATTATAAGTAATTAATTAATATTTTTTTCAATTTTACTATATTGGAAAATTTTTCCACTAATATAAAATATGAAATTATTAATTTAGTTTTACATTTGGATGAAAAAGGCTTGATCTGCTGTTTTTATTGAGGGTAATATGGATATTATTATATCATTAGTAATATTAGAACATATAAACCCATATAAGAGGGTATAATGATGGTATCTATTTTAGATATCTTTTTGGAATCTCCTATTAAATGACATCAATGGAGGTAAAATAAAAGGAAAATCATATTCTATTAAGTCAGATATGCAATAGTTTAATGAGTCTATATATGAGAGAATTAATGCATGTAATGTGGTTATTCGAGTTGATGTATTGAGATAGAAAAAAATTATAGCCTACCTACCTAGATCCTCACACTATGCATTCAAAACTAACCATGTTCTTCAAGATGCATGTTGGTGATACTAATTAAAATTTTGTGGAATAGTGGATTATACATCATATCAAGATTATATAGAACTTTATATTAGGAAACTAGTTTATGTAAGAGTAGTGTTAAATGATTTTATTAATCCCAACAAACCTATTTCACTACCTACTAATGTGGTGACCATAAATGAGAAAAATAGTTTTCATTATTAACATTGTAAAACTAATCATCAACAGTAGTTGATATATGAGGTGTGCATTGGTTTTTATATTTTTATTTATCATTTAATTCTTATAACTGATAATAATTTTTAATTTTACTTATATAGTAGAATCTGAAATCGATATAATATTTGTAATCGTTAACAATCACAAACAGATAATCTACATGACCATTAAAGGATAATAATGGGAACATAATTATCTTCAATATTTGGTAATTATAATACATTCCTACTCATTATTGACATCAATCAAACAATAGTATGTTAAATGTATTTAAAAATGAAAAAATGAATTTCAAAATGGTGAGGAGCTTATTATACTCATGATGTAGATGATTTATATGTCTATAATATTAGATTTTAAATTTGTCTTCATTGTGTTATCATATGTTATATTGAATGGATTTTAAAATTTTTAATCAATTATCTCTACATTATTTTCATACAATATGATTAAAATTAATCTTATGATATCATAGATCAATAATACAAAATAACAGTAGTGGAATACCAAGATGAATGTTACATAGTTGAATATTGATCAAAATGAAAATGAAACACATAGATTAAAATATATTTTTTATCCATTACTTCACTGTTAAAAGAATAATTAATTATGATTTGGTATTAATTATTTAACTATTGATTAATTCTTTTAATATTTTAGTGGATATTTAATGTTCTACATATTTTCTAAAAAAAATTGAAAAAAAATCATACACATTATTGGTTGTTGGTTGAAGGGGGTATAGAAACTTTTTTAATGTTATAAGTGTTATTCAATTAATTTATTTAAAAAATATTGACATTTTCATTTTACAGATATTTTTATAGAAAATATTTTACATGAGAAAATTTGATGAATTAATTTTAAGATGTATCACTTTTAAACAGTTGAACAAAACAAATTGAATATTTAAATTTTATGGCAGATAAAATTTCTTTCAATAAATACATATTTTTACATTTATATATATATATATATATTAGGTTTCAATTTTAAAAATATTGCTCATATACATTGTTTCAACATCATACATGATGTTTTTAATTCATTTATTATGTTCTAAACTTATTTTATTAGATAATGATGACTAGAAGAACAATATATTTTGAAATGGGAAGTTTCATTATAATACATATAATTTAAAATGATACATTTAATTTATAAATTCGAAACACCATACGTTATAAATATCTAATTTTATCCCACCATAATCATCGATCAACATGAGAGAAATTATATATTTTTAATATGATTTTTTCAATGTTTTAAAAATATGAATATATAGTTTCATTTATGTGTATATTATTTGAATAAATTATGGGGAATTTTCTCAATGATTTTTGGTAATTATATTTTGGTTGTTTGATCATATTTTTTGGTTTTATGGTTTTTTTCGATAGAAAAATACAATTGAATTTAGAATATTTTTTAAAAAAATTATATGATTATAATAAAAATTGTTATCGGAAGACTTTTAGGTTTGCATTTCGATGTAATTTTTATGAATAATTAATGGTGAAATAAATTTCCATTCTGAATTTTCTAAAATTTGATGTGTAAATCTGAGTGTGACGTTTTTGAATGTTTGTTTTGTGAAAAATAATTATTGAATCAATATATATGTCATCATTCGATGGGTATTCTTATTTAGATTATAGAAACCTACACTAAATGACACAAATTTTATGCCATCTAGATTTAGATCATTTTTTCATAAATGTTAACAAAAAAACTATTATCAATGTGTTTTTTCCTTGAGTGAGTCCTTAAATGATCACAAATATATTGGGAACAAATGTCGATTTTTCACAATAATTACTTCTACCTAAACCTCCAAAACATAGTATAGGGAGGAATGTAAATGAAGACCTTATAACCCAATTTAATCAATATGTTTCCCCATGAATTTTATAATTTCTGTTCGACCAACATTAGGGTGTTCTTATATGTCATTGAAAGTTTTGGACCATAATTTTCATATTCTAGATAGGATAATAACCTAAAAACTTCCTTTATTTTACATTACCCTAGCTTGTGTAATTTCAATAAATATTCCCAATAAGAGACTAAATTTTTTTTATATAATGTTATAGTGGATGTTTTTGTTATCTTATAACTCATCTAAGTGAATATGTTGATCCAAAAATATTTTTAAATCCATCATGTAGAATCATACCATCTATTTTAATGACATAGTGGTTACTTCATAATGACGGTCAGTTTGAGGTTGGTAATCTCCTCAAAACCTCATCCCCATATTTATTACATTTTGATGACTTCTTGTGAATGTTTAATTAAATTATAGATCTCGATAATATAAAATTAAAATAGGTACTCCATGTATCCCTACTATATACATTTAACTAAACCTAACATATTAATAGAGTATGAAATTATATCAAATTACATTAAATCCCTCTAGATTTTAATATTAATAAAAAACTGTAAATATTGAATTATTGAATTTATATTCCATAGGATATCCTATCAGAAAATTAAATGTGATTTAATTCCATTTACTCACCAATATATGTAGTGATTTTATCATATTTTTAGACTAACAAAATTCATATATCAAATGTTATCATATAATCCATCGATATAAATACTTTGTAATAAATTTAACTCTCTGTGGGAAGACCAAGAAATTCTTCTAGAAAAAACATTAATATACTCATGTATAGTTTTTATATCTCTAATGTAACTTCTTCACCCTTACTATTTGATCTAAGAGTCCATTTTTTGGAATCAGGACCCAATTAAAAAATATATTTCCAAAATGATTACATAATAATTCCTTCAATAGTATTTGATAATCAGATAATTTTGGATAATAAATGGGATATACTTATAATTTAAATAAATATTACCTTCATGAAATGATAGAAAATCATTTCCCATTATTCTATTGAAGTTTATATACAGAATATGAAACAAAATATATAGGATGTATCATCCAACAAACCTTGACTAGGGAAGGTTTATATACCATGGATACATCCATAACAAACTAATATGTGTGCCCTGATATTTTAATATTCATTCTATTATGTTTTTTTATCAATATTCATAGAAAACATGACTGGTATGAATGAGTTTATTAATCCAAAATCAAATAAGTCATTATAAGTTATAATGTTGATAATAAGAGTTAATTACACAACATTACTATAAAGGTATACTCATTTTGTACTGATTGGATAGGGTCTTCCATATTATGTAGGCCATATTTTTTAATGTTTCCAATTATATTTATTAGCCCATGAATTATGGAAATAAAAAATATATTTCTCAATCATCATGTATTTCAAGAATTGATGTGTAGCATCCTGAGTATTTATAGATTAATAATTTTTCATATCTATTAATATTTATAAAAAAGATATTAATTTTATATTAAAAAGGACACTTTTTCGGAAATCATACTTGACAAGAAACAACGGGTTTCTGTAAAATCTTACGTTGCACACAACCGTGAACTATATTGAAAAGTAATATAATAATAATATAATTATTTTAAACGGTGTTTCAAGCCATGTCATTATAATGGAGGTAATGAACAAAACTAACTAAAAAATTATTATACCTATTTTTTAAATGTTTTTACATTTTTCTAATAAATTTTATATTCTTAAAATGAGAATGAAAAAAATTTAAGCATAAAATACTCTAATATTTTTAAAAGGTCATTTTACTACCTTTGGATGGAGAACCACTTCTAAATATAGTGTTTTCACTTTTATATGTTCAATTTGAAAAAATAAATTTCTTCTTTAGAATAGGGACATAAAAATTTACTTTTTATTAAATTTTAGTATTATTCTGATAAAAAGAAAATTTTTTTGAATAGTGAAAAATACTTCATTTTATTTCAAAACATTATTTTCATAAAAAAAAAATTATACACCTATATTCTCCTTTTAATTGGTTTTAAAGTTTAATTGTATTAATTTTTTTTAATTTAATCCAATTTTTGTCATTAGAAGTAATTTCCCATTGAAATTGGACATAAACACGTGTCAATCTTTTTGTAGTTATTAATTATTAAAACCTGCTTTTTGGTTTTGACGATGGGAACTAATTTTAAATTAATATAGGCCAATTAAATGTTTTAAATATAGAAAATGGTTTTATTAATTGGAATCAAGAAGCCTAAATGGTTTAAATAGGCACCTTTTATTTTTGGACATTATGAATAGTAATTTCAGTAATTATTTTATTTACTATGGTTAAAGGGTAAATCTGGTAAATAAGGGTATAAAATAATATTATAATAATATTAAACTACCATAACATGTGTCATAATCATATTGGATGAGATATTTCTGAACATGGTCATCCTTGGGTCTATTTTTGGTCCCCATAGAGCCACTTGGGTATGATAATGACATGTTATAAGAGTTAATTTGAAGTAAAGAGAAATATAACATAAACATGTATCTTTTACTAAAAAACATTAAATGGGGTTATATAATTTATATCGTCAACTATAAATAGTCATTAGAAATATAAAAAATTTCCTATATTATGATATTTTATTTATAATTTTTTGACATTATATAAATAAATTTAATTATGACACAATGATGATGCAATGATTACTTCATTATTAAAGGATTCAAATAAATGATATTATAAATATTAAAATAAATGTAATTAGATTATTTTGGTTTCATAAAAAAAATTGGATGTTATTGACACAGTATCATTTATTTAAATCCTTTTTTTAGGGAATCAAGTTTTTATGACTTTAACAAAAATCAGTTACTAAATAGTATCAAAACTAACACAAATTAGTTTTTAAAACAAATACTATTTTAATAAATGATATAATAGTCCTAACAATATAAGATACTTCCAACTAACTTATATAATATGAAATATTTCATTAATAATCCAATTATGGTTCTCTTGTAATTTTATAGTAACTATAGTAACCATATATTATGAAAATGGAAGAATGCATGGAAAGAGTTAATGTTTTTAACTAAGGGTTAACGCTAAAAGAGAAGGTTAAATTTGTGACCTAAAATTGTATAAAACCACTTTTTTGAGAGATATTTGTCCCAAAATAATATTATATTTCAAATAATTGGGTTTGGGACTATTTTAAACAAAAACTAATTTTATAATAAAATAACATTTCAAGATATTCCAAAAATGCCCCTCCTCCCTCTTATAAAAGGCCACCACCTCTACCCACATATTCACACCTCTAAATCTCCTTGTATCATCAAAATTGTGCTCAAATAATCTCCCAACATCCATCTTTTTCTCCTTTAAGCCTTAACTTGGGCATAAGCAAATTCAAGAAAGCCTTTTGGCTCAAATCAAAAGAAGTTACCCAATTTAGAGGTAACGTCTTCTCTCAAGTTCCCTTATTTTATTTTCCTTCTTCACTCCCTATTCTATTATTATTATTTTATTACATAAAAACACTAGTATAATCAATATACTAGGATTTTTTTATGTTAATTATTCAAACTACACTTACACACACCTCCACCTAATGGATACAAACATATTATTTCTATGTACGACGAACTACTGCCTCACGAAACGATGATTGTTCGATTTTCCCCTACCACTGCTCATAGTGGCCATTATGTTGGCACTGTATTTATACATGATATATATTATATTTTCTATATGATTTTATTAGTTTTATTTATAACATATCTTTAGGCTTTCCATGATGTGTAAATATGATAATTTTATTTGAGGAAGTGTGGGCTACCGCCCCCTCAAAGTGATATGAATCGTCCATTCTATACATGGATCATATAAAGGATGGTTTCATTAAACCTATGAGACATAAATATTAAAAATATAATAATGGTATTATAATATAAATTTATATCATTTTATTATTATTCTTTTAATATTACAATGAAATGAAAGTAGCATTCATACGTACGTACGACATACCATCTCTAGGAATAGTGAATTTCTTTTCTTATCTCCAAATGTTATGGACTATTATAAAAACATATATAATGGATATATGTGATATTTAAATCATTAATATCATTCTAGATATGATGTAATTTTGACCACATGTACTATTTATATCAAAACAAGTTCATTTTTTACACAATTTATGAATATCGACAAAACGATTGATATTAACATAAATAATTATGTAAATTTTACAACATAGTAATAAGTGATATTAAAGAAATAATAAACATGAAAATGTTTCTAAATCAAGTATAAATTAACTTAAGTTTTTTATTCAGGAAGAGAAAGTAACATACATGACGAGTTAGACTCAAGGTAAGGGACTCTGTCTCAATCTCTATTCATTGAGGCGTATTTTAAAAATATACACCTATTTATTTTATATGGTGTATAAAAAACCCCCTTGACTTTTAATTACATTAAAATGTGATATTTTTTATACAAATAGTTTTACTAAAACGAAAAAAGAAATATTTTTAATGTATGTGACGACAACGGCCTCTCTGTCGCCGTAATCGTTATACGATATTTGGCTTCCTCTATAAGCCTAGATGTTTTCAAACGAAAATGAAATCCTTTATTCCCTTTTAGGTTGTTTTGGTATTGAAAATGGTTTTTGAAATGGATTGATTATTTTAATATCTTTAAATTATTTTTTGTGATTTCAAATAAATTTTTATTAGTGAAATGTTGATATTTTCAATATTTTATGTGTTATGATTATATAATGGTACTTAGACATTTTACAGGTGTTGTGTGACAAACCAATGATGGGTGCTTATGTGATAAACCAAATGACGAGTGGTTCTATGATAAACCAACGAATGATGGTTATGTAATAACCTCCAATGCATTAGGTATGGATGTTGGTTGTGTGGTTATTCCATTTAGTGATATGTGTATAAGTCAACCGTATGGTTATTATTTTTACGTAAGTTTATGTCCAAAGTTTCCTTTATATATTATATGTTTATTTCTATGGGATTTATGGTAATATTTTGGTTACAAAAATCATACGAAATGAGATTATATTTAGCAAAGTGTTTTTTCTAATTCTTAATGGTGAAAATTATTACATTATTATAATGTTTTCATGGTTTACTTTTTTTTTCAAGAGTAACAATTTTCATTCATTATGTATCACATGATGATATTTTTATGCTCATACCATGTTTTGAAATGTTTTTCACATGATATAAAGTAGAATTGGGTCAAGGATGGGATCAAGGAAATGTTATTCTATTAAAACATTAAACTATGTCATGTTTCATTTTAAATAGTTTTTATTTTATAAAAAATGGATAGTGAGTAGAAGTTTCAACTTTTAATATTAGAGTTGTTATGTATCAGTTATGACCTAATTATTTTGAATCTCTAAACCTGAAAAGATCCTCAATGTGAATTAATGTAAAATTATAGAATTAACTCAAGATTAATTAATGTTTATGTTTGGGGAATTATAGTTGGTATCAGTGGTCAGTTTGGATAACTTTAGGAGTTAAAATATTGTTAATAAAATATTTATAAAATATTCTTACATTCTGTTCAAATTTAAATGATATAGAATTTTAAGATTATCATTTTGATTATTCTATGATATGTTTGTTTATAATGGTTTCCATAGAGGAAATTGGGGAACTGTGTTGGGAAGGCATACAGAGGAAAATACCCTTCCAAATCAGCATCCTAAGATGGTCAAAATCAGAAATGAATAGTTTTTTGTAGTGATGGTGTAGTTGAACTAGGTGATAAATGGTGGTTGTGTTTATAGATGATATTTTGGTATATTCTAAAAGTAAATATAAGCATGTAAGTCATTTAAGGGTTGTCTTACAAACATTAAAAAGAAAATAATTTGTATGGGAAATTCAGAAAGTGTGGGTTTCAGTTGCAAAAAATTTCTTTCCCTGGTCATACTTTTTCTAAAGATGTCACAACTATTGACCCTTCTAAAACAAAACTTGTTAAAGAGTGGCCAAGACATACTAATATCACATATATTCGTAGTTTTCTTGGATTTGTGGGATATTTCTAATGGTTTGTTAAAAACATTTCTCAGTTATCTAGCCCACTAACTAAGCTAACACATAAGGGAGTTGAGTTGATATGGAAAAAAGAATGTGATTATTGCTTTCTCGAACTAAACTAAAGATTATTAAATTCCCTAGTTTTTCCATTCCTTTCAGGATTGGTGAATTTGTTATCTATAGTGATGTATCATTGAAAAGACTTAGTTGTGTCGTAAGGAAGAATGATAAAGTGTATTCTTATGCATCAAGTCAGTTGAAGCCTCATGAGATAAATTACCCTAAATATGATGTGAAACTAGCTACTATTGTTTTTTCATTAAAAATTTGGAGGCATCATTTGTATGGTGTAAAGTGTGAAATATATAATTATCATAAAAGTTTGATGAATATATTAACTTATAAATAATTAAATATTAGACAGATGAGATGGATAGAATTAATCAAGGATTATGATTTCCCAATCCATTACCATTTGGGAAAGGAAAATAAATCAGTTGACTCTTGTAGTTGAAAGAGTAATGCTACATTAATCGTGATACATTTGAAACGAGTTACTTTGGTTTCTGATCTAATGAATTTTGGATTAGAAGTTGTTGGTACAGGGAATTAGTATTTTTTGTTTTAGGTGGTAGTGAAATAATCTCTATCAGACAGAAATAAGAAAGCTCATAAAGAAGATAGTGAGTTGTAGAAAAAGGTAGAATTGGTTCATAATAGTAAGTTTCCTGAATTTAACATTGATAAATATTTTATTTTGAGGTTTGGAAAGATATTATGTGTTCCTTGTGACTCACAATTGAAGAAATAGTTTTTCTGTGGAGCTAATAGTTCTCTGTTTTCTGTTAATCCTGGCAGTACTAAGATGTACAAGGATCTCCAGGAGTATTGCTAGTGGAATGGAATAAAAAGAGTTATTGCTGACTTTACTATGAACTATTTGATTTGTCATTAGGATAAAGAAGAGCAGTAGTTACTGAAAGGGATGCTTCACCCTTTTCCAGTACAAGAGTGTAAATGGAAAAATGTTTCCATGGATTTCATAGTGGAGTTACCAAAAACTTATTAAGGTAATATTGTAATATGGGTTATTGTTGACCGATTGACTAAATCTACTCATGTTCTTCTTATTCAAGATACTCTATCTCTTGATAAACATTCTCAATTTTATATTAATAAGATATTCGGGTTACATGGAGTTTCCCTCTTCATTATATCATATCGTGATCCCAGGATCACTTCTATCTTTTGGAAAGGCCTTTTGAATTCATTGGAAAGTGAATTAAATTTTAGTACAACTTTTCATCATCAATCATATTGGAAGTTATAACGAACACATCAAACCTTGGAGGATATTCTTTGTGATTGATCGATCGATTACTTGGAAAGTTGGGTTAAATATCTTTCCTTGGTTGAGTTTTCTTATAATAACAGTTTTCAATTCAGTATACAAATGGATCTATTTGAGGCATTATATTGAAACTAGTGTCGATCTGCATATTTTTTGGATGAAGTAGGTGAATTGAAGTAGATGAGACTAGAATTGGAAGAAGAGATGGTAGAAAAGGTTCAATTGATTCAGAAGCACATGAGGAAAGCTCAGAGTAGGCAGAAATTTTATGTGGATAATTAGAGGAAGGAACTTTCTTTTGAGGTAGGTGATCATGTATTTCTCAAGATTTCTCTATGAAATAGTGTCATTCATTTTGGTAAAAGGTAAAGTTGAGTCTAAGGATCATTATACCCTATAAAATCCTAGAGAATGTTAAATCAGTTGCCTATATGGTGGGTTTACCTCCATGTTTATCCTAGGTACACAACATTTTCATTTTTTAATGTTGAGAAAGTATATGTCGGATCCATATCATGTTTTTAATCCATATGTAGTTTATTTGGAAAAGAATCTTTCTTATGAGGAACATCCATTATAGATTCTTGACCATAAAGAGAAAATATTGCAAAACAATGTGATTAATCATTTAAAGGTTTTGTGGAAAACCCATATGGTTGAAGAGGTAATGTGGGAATCTGAAAATGCTATGAGGGAGAAATATGATCACCTATTTGATAAGTAAATAAAATTGTATGGATGAAATTTCCAAAAGGGGGGAATGATGTAGCATCTGAGGTATTTATAGAATAATAATTTTTCATATATATTAATATTTGTAAAGAAGATATTAATTTTACATTAAAAAGGACACTTTGTCTGATAGCTTACTCGACACACAACAACAGGTTTCTCCAAAATCCTACATTGCACACAATAGTGAATTATAATGAAATGTAATATAATAATAATATAAATATTTTAAATATAAGTTAATGCTTAGATTTTTTAATAGTGATAATGAACATAACTAACTAAAATATGATTATACCTATTTGGTTAATGTTTTTACATTTATCTAATAAATTTTAGAGTCTTAAAATGAGAATGAATCTAATTTTAATCATAAAATACTCTAATATTTTTAAAAGGTTGTTTTACCACCTTTCTATGTCGAACCCTTTTAAAATATATTTTTTTCACTATTTTAAATTCAAGTTGGAAAAATAAATTTTTTTCATTTGAATCAGAACATCAAAATTTACTTTGGATGAAATTTTGGTATTTTTCTGATAAAATTCATATTTTTATGAATAGTAAAAAGTTGTGCATTTTAATTCAAAACTGTCTTTTCATCTAATTTATTTATATACCTCGATTTCCCTTTAAATTGGTTTTAAAGATTAATTAGGTTATATTTTTTTCATTTAATCCAAATTTTTTCTTTGGAAGTAATTTTCTATTGAAATTGGACATAAACACATGTTAATATTTTTATAGTTATTACTTCTTAAAAACCTACTTTCTGGTTTTGACAACAAGAATTAATTTTAAATTAATTTCTGCTAATTCTGTGTTTTGAATTTCAAAAAATGGATTCCATATTTGGAATCAGGAGGTCCGGTTTTTTTTAATAGGTACCATTTACTTATAGACATTATGAATAGTAATATCAGTAAATAATTTTTTCCCATGGTTGAAGGGTAAATTTAGTAAATAAGGGTAAAAAATAATATTATAATAATATTAGACTACCCTAACATATTTCATAATCCTATTATATGATATATGTCCAAACATTTTATCCTTTTGTCTATTTTGGGACCCCATGAATCCACTTGGGTGTGAAAATGACATGTTATAATAATTAATTTAAAGTAAAGAGAAATATAACATAAACATGTATCTTTTATTGAACAATTTTTATATAGGGTTATATTAGTGATCTATTAGAATATAAATAGTAATTATAAAGATAAAAATATTTAATATATCATGATATTTTGTTTATAATTTTTATACATTATAAAATAAATTTATTTATGACATAATGATGATGCAGTTATTGCATCATTTATAAAGAATTCAAATAAATGATATTATAAATATTAAAATAAATGTAATTTGATTATTTTTATATAATAAACGAATTTTATTGATTATATTTACATATTATATATTAGTTAATTCCTTCGGTTTAAAGGAATCAAGTTTTATGACTTTAACAAAAATCAGTTACTAAATAGTATCAAAATTGACACAAATGAGTTTTTTAAACAAATTTTATTTTATTAAATTATATAATAATCCTAAAAATATATGATTCATCCAACTAACATATTTAATGTTAAAAATGTCATTTATGATCTAATTACAATTTTATTGTCATTTTATTGTAACTATAGTAACCATATATTATGAAAGTGGAAGAAGGCATGTTAAGAGTTAATGTTTTTAACGAAGGGTTAATGCAAAAAGATAAGGTTAAATTTGTGACATAAACTTGTATAAACCCTATTGATTGAGAGTTTTTAGACCCAAAATAATATTATATTTAAAATAAATGGGTTTTGGACCATTTGAAATCGAAAATAATTTTATAATAAAATAATATTTCAATTCACTCCTAAAATGCACCTCCTCCCTCTTATAAAAGGCTACCACCTCTAGCCTCATACTCACACCTATAAATATCCTTGGATCATATAACTTGGGTTCCAATAATCTCCCAAAATCCCTCATTTACACCTATAATCCTTAACTTGGGCATAAGGAAATTCAAGAAATCCTTTTGTCTCAAATCAAAAGAAGTTACCCAATTTAGAGGTAATGTCTTCTCTCAATTTCCTTTATTTTATTATCCTTCTTCACTTCTTATGATGTTCTTATTCTTTGATTACATAAAAACACCATTATCCTCAATTTACTAGGATGTTTTTATGAGAATTATTTGAAATACACTTACACACACCTTCATCAAATGGATACGAACCTACTGTTTATGTGTACAGTGAACTACTGCCTCACAAAACGATGATTTCTTGATTTTCCCCTACCACTGCTCATGGTGGCCATTATGATAGAACTGTATTTATATATGATATATATATATATTATTTTCTATATGGTTCTGTAATTTTTATTTTTAAAAACTTCATGATTTCCATGATGTGTAAATATGATAATTTCAATTGAGAAAGTGTGGACTACCGTCCCCTCAAAATGATATAACTCATTAATTCTATACATGGAACGTATAAAGGATGGTTTTATTAAAACTATGATACATAAATAACATAAATATAATAATTTTATTATAATATACATGTATAACATTTGATTATTATTCTTTTAATATGAAAAAGAAATGAAAGAAGCATTAAAGAGTATGTACGACCTACAGTCTCCCTGAACGGTGCATTTCATTTCATATCTCCAACTATTATAGAATATTTTAAATACATATATAATGGATATATATGATATTTAAATCATTAATATCATTCTTTAGTTGATGAACTTTTGACTAAATGTACAATTTATATCAAAACAAGTTCATTTTTGACTCAAGTACAGAATATCGACAAAATAACCGATATTAACTTAAATAATTATATAATTTCTATAACATGGTAATAAGTGATATAAAAGGAATAATAAACAATAAAAATATTCTTAATCAAGTATAAATTGACCTCATTTTATTATTTAGTAAGATCAAGGAACATACGTGACAAGTCAGACTCTTGGTAAGGAACTCCATCTCAATCTCCTTTCATTGAGACATATTTGGATGATATACACCTCCTTATTTTATATGGTTTATAATAAACCAATTTTAATTTTAATTTCATTAAAAGGGAATCTTTTTTTCTACAAATCATTTTACTAAACGACAAAAGGAAATTTTTAAATGTATGCGGTGACAACAAACACTCCGTTATAGTAACTATTATTTGATATTTGGATAACTCTATAAGTTTAGTACCCCCGGTTTCTTGAATGTAAACATTAAATGATATTTTTTATGTATATAAAGTGTAAAGGTTGTGGATGAGATAGTTGGTAGATTATTGGAAGTGGTTTTGGGGAAATTTGGAAGTCGCATGGGCGGTGCATGATTTGCTTAACCGTTCGGCCAAACTATACGCAATGGTCCTCTGGAGGTAGTATCTCAAACACGGTTGGAGAAATGTTTGGGATACCAAGCAAGGAAGTTGTGCGAGGGTCTTCCTAGACATTATATAAAACATGTTTAGTGTACAGTTTTTCAAACTGTGAGAAATAATTGTGCAGATGGTTTAAGTGAGATCATAATGAAGTTAATCTCACATGTTTTTTCTTCTAAGTGGATTGTTGTTTCCCCTAACCAGCCATAACTCAGGATTTGGATTCTATTAAGACCAAAGAAGGTTCTCCCATCAATCTGGAGGTGATCTTAAGGCTTCCCTTTGTAAATAAAAGTCAGATTCTTGAGGTTTGTGATTGTTCTTCTTCGTTCTTGATCGTTTTCTTAGATCTACATAGATCTACTTATCCTCTTCTCTTGATTTCTTAGATCTATTACCAAAATAGGTAGATATAGGTGTGTGAATTCTAAATATTATTATATTTGGTCTTGATATTTCTATGAGAATAGATCTAAGGTGGGTTCTTGGATAATCGACCCAATTTTCTCATGTGTTCTTTGTTCATTGGGGTTTTCATCAAAACTTGTGAGGTAGGAGGCTTCTTTCTCAATTCCACTTAGTATAACTGATTATAATTCCTTAAAATTGAATATTTTGTGTTTAATTAATTGTGATTTTGATGTTGAAAACTTTTTGGAAACCTTCTTGTGTTATGGTTTTGAAATCTGGAAAATTGGGGATTTTGAATGAGTGCTTTGGTTCATGGTTTTAAAATGTGGATTTTAAAAAGTGTATTTTCCTAGATTGTTGGAACATGATTGGGATTAATTTTTTATATAAAAGGGAATGTTTGATTGAAATTAAATGTTGATTTGAATTTTTTCATGCATTCGTTTTCAATAAAATTCTAGTTTTATTTAAATTCTCTATTATGGGGGTGGAAGTATTTCGCATAAATGGTTTTGGTGTGGCTTCATGATTAACGGGTCCTCAATAAGGGACGAGTACCATTGGGGTACAAGTTATGTGACCCTAGATTGGGGGATGTGTGTCATTGGGACACAAGGTAATTGGACGAGAGACCAGCCATGAGTATGGAACTATTAAACGAATCATGCATGTGTGGGTGTGTTGTTAACTATGTAATGGGTATGCCAAATGAAAAGAAGAATTGGTTTTAATATTTGATTAGTTATTTTTCTAGAAAAATAACTTGCTGTAAATTATTTTCTTTTAGTTTTGTTTTTACTTGGTTGCAAACTTTTTTTGGAACTTGTTTATATTTGATTATAAACTGTTTTGGTAAGTTGTTTTATATATTATTTTTTATATAAATGTGGTTAACATTTATATCCTAGTGGTGGGAGTAGGGAAGTTATGGGGGAAAACCTACTGTGTTTTATACTAACCCCTACTTCGGAACATTGGTTATTTTGCATATTCTATCTTCTGGGATAGTGGAAAGGTAATGTTTCCCACGTTTTTAGCACAACCTCATGATGTTTGGGCTGTTCGGAGATTGTGGAGATTGGATATTGTAGAACATGGAGTCTTGTGGTATTTTGAGGGAGAATAGTTGTTTGTCCACTATGTACTAGGACACTTGGTTGGTCTTCCATCTTTTCACTCTTTGATGTGGGTTTGAGAAACATGAATTTTTTGAGTTTCCTTTCTTTTGTTCATGCATCATTTAGTGAATGGTTTGTTGGTTTATTGATTTATTTCATAAAGGTTAAATCTCCCCACACATGTATTTCCAACCCTTTATCATTTATTTCAAGCCTTTGGCATATTTGGTATGTAACTTAAGGCCAAGTAATGACTCATTGTGATCTCAAGCCAATGAGAATTGGTGGGTCATTACAAATGGTATCAGTATGGTCCTTCCTTTAAGGTACAAATGGTACCATCTTGTTCGGTCCTTTCCAAACAAGTAGTATTTAGTCTTCTTAGTCTTGGAGTTGAAACTACTTGATGACTATTCCTTAGGTTAGAATCTTAGAAAGGAGTAGGATTGTTAGAACATGAAATTTATAGCATAAAAGGACATAGCTAACCCTTTTATGTAGAACTTCAAGTTACTAGGGAGTTTCGTACACAAGTGTTTTGAGACACTTACAGGATTTAGGAATCTCATTATCATGGGTTTAACCAATCAAACGAACATGACATTCATTGTATAGGAATTACTTCCCACTCAGATTTCATATTTCATTTTGACTAATGACTCATGATTTTTTGAAAGTTGAAAATTTATGAAAAATGCAGAAATTATTTTCAAATGAATGATTTTGAAAATAGTATATTTGGTGTATTTTGAAAATTATTCGGTTTTCAAAAGCCTGAATAAATGATTAAAAATGGTTGGAATAGAAAATATTATTTTGGAAAATAATGTTGTGATAGTTGATGTGATATAATTTTAAATGCTAAGTCATCATTTACTAGAGTATGAGATTGACAGAGTTTGTTATTGGTTTAGAAATTGGTGCCTGGTATGAGTCATCAAAACCAACCTGAAGAAGTTGCAGAGAATGTGGTTTCACCTGAACCACGGGTGAACCATGAGGTGGTTCAGAGTATTGTCTAAGCTTTTCAAGCTATGAACTTGGGGAACCAGAGGAATGGGTCATGTTAGGTGGATCATACCATCCATTTCATGAATCAAAATCCACCAAACTTTCAGGGTGATTTTGAACCCGAGAAGGCAAAGGTGTGGCCTAGTAGGGTGAATCATATCTTCGATTTCATCAGCACAACAGTATATTTAAATTTCAAGCAGGCGACCTATATGATTGAGGATCTTTCATGCCAGTGGTGGGATTTATAAGTGTAGGATAAATTGTATGAAGGCCTTACATGGGATGATTTGAAGAATTGTTAAACAAACAATTCTATCCTCACACGTTTAAGATCCAAAAAATGACGGAATTTTTCAACTTGAAACAAGAGAGTCTCTCTGTCAAAAATTATACAACTAAATTAATTAATTTAGTGTGTTTTGTAGTAGAGTTTGTGGCAAGTTCATTTTTGAGGGCACGCATCTTCGAATCAGAGCTACGATATGAGATTCGATCAAAGATTATGGTGCTCTGTATTATGAATTATACAGAAATGGTGAACAGAATGACTGTTGTTGAATGTGATATCTCAGGATCTATTTGAGGAGGAATGATAATACCTAAAGGAAATGGTGGTAACTCAAAACTTTGAAGCAAGAAGAAAAGGGACACCTATTTCCAAGGTTGAAGTGGAAATCCGAACAAGAAGGTTCGATCAGCGAACCTTCCTCCACAACCCCAGAGCAAAGCAGGTTGTTTTCAATGTGGTTCGCTTGACCAAATAAATAAAGAGTGTACAACACAAACTATAGCATGTCATAATTTCTAAAATATGGGATATCTTTAGTGCTATTATCGCAATACTCCATCGATGGGGGCTTGAGACATTTCTCAGGCATCGCAAGCATCATATACTTCGAAAGGGAAACGATAGTAATACTAGTATCGTCAGTAGAGCAGAGCTAGCCATGGTTATTATAGAAATACCATGACTCCTCAACTAGGGAAATCTCATCAAGGAAACAATTAAAACAATATAGAAATGAAGAAACTATATGGAGCTGATCATATGATTATCAATGATTAG